>CM059973.1:9467119-10067119 GCA_030490835.1 Annona cherimola | reverse complement strand
TGAGAAAGGGGCATATGACAGTAAGGGCAATGTGGGTATTATAAAAATTCAACACCGATATTTTTTGGACCATTAAAGGAATTAAGGGTGCAATGTTGTAAGTATAAGAAGAATTATTAAAATATTGAGGGTAGGGGAGAAATTTTGGGCAAACATTGTGGGTATTAAAAAATTTACTCTTATGGAATCTTTTAAAAAGTATTTGGTCATCCAAATCTATTATGAGAAGGTAATTTTAGAATTTTAAAAGCTGAATAAGTAATCTTACTTGGTTCTTTTTTATGATGGGTAGTCTTCATAGATTTGGTTTGAAGAAGAATATATTCATGAAAATTTTGGATTATTTTAAAATCACTTGGTCTAACTTGGCCTAAAATAAATTTTTCTTAGAAAAATTGCCTTTGGAGCAATTTTGGGAATTTTGAAGAAGATTTTGCTCGGAGCAAGAAGTGAAAAGGCTAAACGGTTATGATTTGAGAGAATGTTTGACAATAAACAAAGGATGTCAAAGTTAAAATTTTTTACTTGCTATAATTACTTTATTTTTTAATTATTTTTTCATATCTTTCTATACAACTATCTTACTTCTTAATCACTTCCACATAATTAACTTATATATTTTAACTTTATTCTCTTTACTTCCTATTGTTACCCATATCATATCGCATCATTTTTTTCTAATTCAAAAACTTCTTAACTACAAATTTTTTATCTAAAATTTTTATCACTTTATACACCCTTAAATTGAAAATATTTCTTAAATAATTGAGACTTGAGAGGAAAGTTCAAAAGAAAATAATATTTCCGTAGGATTTGGGAACTCAGCAATCGTTTGAGTTCTGATTGGGTTTTAAAATTTTACAAGCTGAAAGAAAATCTAGAATGATACCTGAAAAATATTTTATAATTAAAAAAGAAAATTTAAATATATTTTATCAACAAATAAAGGGTTTTTTTTTGCCGATTCCCTCAATTTGGATCACATGATACTTGGAGAAATTGCATCTTCACCTGTGGATTGAGCGAAATTATAAGCGTATCATATCCGGTCACGCGGCTTACAATGTTCCTTGACACAATATTTGGTGAGGAATAAACGATAAAATTACTCCTAAAATCGATTAGGGCAAAATTTGGGGGAAATTCCCATCTCATTTTGACTTGGGCAGCTACCAAACGATTCTGTCCATATCGTTCTTCCTCCGAGCGGAACATCGAATCCCGAACACCAAACTGTGAAATATCTCCTTACATCACTAGCCCAAATTAGTCAAGGAAGATTTCCTATCATACCCACAATGATTACCCTTATTCTTAATATAACACCATTGTTATCTTTCTAGTTCCAAATTTTCTTACTTTAAACAATTTATCCCTAATATAAACTCATTTTAATCATTGGATGCCCCCCAAAATAATAATTTAGGAATACGAAGAAAGTGTAGATTTTTTTTTTTATCTACTAGACCCACTACTCAATGGCATATATATTGAACAAAGGAATCGAATCCCATGGCTGGGCATCAAACCCACATGTGCCCTACGGTAGGTTTACAAGAAAGTGTACG
The DNA here is from genome assembly GCA_030490835.1 of Annona cherimola. NCBI lineage: Eukaryota > Viridiplantae > Streptophyta > Magnoliopsida > Magnoliales > Annonaceae > Annona > Annona cherimola. The sequence goes on along the minus strand of CM059973.1, from coordinate 10,065,551 downwards.
TTAACACTAAATTATTTCAATATGAAAATTTTGGAAGGACAAATCTATCCTTTTAGTAAGATAGGCAACAAAAGTTGGTTATATTGTTGATAGTGTAGATATAAAAGGAATTTAAGATAAATGTTATGAGTATATTAGAAATTAGCATATGATAAATTTTCTCATTAATGAACAAATGCAAATTTTTTAAAGTCCTCTCTCTCTACCGCAATTCTTAACCTATTTTTTGAAATTTACTTTTTTTGTTTCAATATTTTGATTACTTCTTTTCAATTATTATTATTCAACTTTTCATATAAAAACCAAACCTCTATTCATTTTATTTTTCAGTTATTACTTCTTTTCAGATCGCTATTGTTTCCTCTGCCCACGTTCCTTTTTATCATTTGGAATGACACTCGCCAGGGAGGAATAGAGAAATAAGAAACTCTAAGGATAACAACAACTCAACTCCAGGATACGTTTTTGATTCAGGATTGGTAACCATCGTGCCACACTCCAAAATGTCCCACTTTTGCAGTTTTTATGTTTTCTTCTTTGGTAGAGGTATTTATAATTCTCCCTCCGTGTGGAGTGTTATTAAAAATTTTCCTCCATTGTGTGAGGGTTATAAATGTGCTTGAATATGGTTATCAATGTGCTTGAATATAATATAAGTTGTCACGATGTATATAAATACCCATAAAAAAATTGGAACCGTCGTGCCACACTCCAAAATATCCAGGGCCCATTTTTGCATCCAAAAAGAGGGCAAAAAAAAAAAAACTATATATGTACATTTATGTGACACATTAAGTCTATACGCCTTCTATAAATAAACGATAATAGACAACTTTATTGGTCCCATCACCTGCTTTGGACGATAAAAGAACCTTAAAATGAAATAAATATCAAGAAAATAAAATGATTATGGGAAAAATTTAACTATAATGGGAAATTTGGAGCTTCCCTGGTCATAAGAACACTTGCACGGGTCCAGCGTCCGTTGATGGATGATAAGGACGACTAATTGAAGAAGTTTGCAGCAGCTGTATAGACAGATTCCAATTATTGAACTGTAAAATTTCAAATTTGATTAGTATAGTAATAAAAATAAGCACAAATTTAAAGTGATTCATATTATTAAAAAAAAAAAAATGGAATCTATGCAAGCATATGCAAGAGTGCTTTTCATAGCTGTGCCTGTTTGTGAAGCCGTTGACTGCTACCTGTTAGTTAAAAGTAAAAACCCCCCATGCTATCTTTTTCACTAAAGAGGTGTGACTTAGGGGCGCTTTATCTTAGGTTAACAAAACTTTTATAACTTTGAAAGCGTTAGGCTAAATCCAGAAGTGCCGTGTCCCCTAGAAATTAGACTAATTTTAGTAAAAGTTCTTATGTTTGTAAGAAGCTGCTCGTGGTTGAAGCTTCCCGCAAAAGTACTGGGATAGTATTTTGCTACAGACGGACGCATATGCTAGAAACTGAAAGCAACAAGCACTCCAATGGAGATGAATTGAGTAGTGATTCTAGTGAATACCAGAAAAATAGAATCCAATAGAATTTGATGTCTAATGCTATATCACAAACATCATTTTGACCTCCCATTGCCAGATTTCAGCATCCATCCGTTGCCGCTTCTGGTACAAAGCTCACTCATGATTATGAAAACCCATAGATGACCTGTACCAATTTGAGCATTGAGCTGTAGCTGTTGGCACCCAAACTTGTGTTGATTTGATGATGATTAACCAATAAAAATATTCAGATAATCATTATTTATAAATTTATCTTTTTCAGATTTTAATTTCATCGCCACCCGATTTTATCTTTATCTCATATTTATCATAATTAGAATTGGAGTTCTACTTATATGAAACCCTATTTCTATATGACCTCATCAATTTTTCCACCTCAACGATTCATGGGAAATCCACTTCACCTAATGTACTTAATATCATTTATATTGTCATGAGAACTCGAGTATTTATCTAGTAACATTATGCATTGGCCCCATGTGCAAGCAAATAAAATTAACATAATAAAATGATTCGATGCTAAATATCAATTTTAAAATTATATTATCAAAATCTAAACAATCTAAAATATCTTTATTATGTCGATAAATAATTCTATAAATACTGGTATATTCTCATGCATATATGAGAGTATCTAAGCATTCTCATAATTTACACAAATATATATATTTTTGAACAAACGTGGCTCATGCAAGTCTTTGATTTAGATAAAACTTAGCCCCATAGCTAAACTAATAATATTAAATACAATGGATAGATTAGATTTCTCATCAAACATTAAAGTAAAAAAAAATTAATAAGTTACATGCAACCATTTCTATGTAACCTAGTTACATCAATGTGAGACTCTTAAAATTGATCTTATCATTATGTTAAGTTGATTTACATATTCAGTTGTAGATAATGTTCACATCAAATGGGTTTGTAACTATGACAGATCAAATTTTATAGACGCCATGAAGTAAAAAATAATTGAAGGTATCATTTGGCCAAACCATCTATACACCGTGAAATCTGGTGTCACTGCTGCTTTGGAAAAACCTGTTTGGACGGATAATTGCTATCACATGGAATTTCATGTGCCCAAAATCCTATAAAATATTTTTAAGGGACACAATTTGAAACTGCTTTACTACTACCGATCTACTAGACTGCTAGGGCCCAAAGGAAGCCTAAGACAAATGGCAAATGGCATCTCATCCAAAGATTACGAGGTATCATTTACCGATGACAAATGGCTTTACAAAGGCATCAGTAATAGAATATCATTCGACCGAATTTCTTTTGTGAAAATGTCAATGGTAATACATGCAATTTCCGTTGTGAACTATAAGTTTTCCTGCACATTTACAAATTCACCAGTATAAAATTCTAGGAAGTAGGAGCTTGAGCAGAAATAGGAATTTGGCTGTTTAAAGGTCAGGGCCAAACTCATTGATTCATGCAAAAAGGTTAACTGCAATTTTGAAGCTATCTACTAAAATCGTATGTAAAAGGAAAGTGCAGCAAGGTTATTACTGTTTTCCTTCTCAAAGCTTCTTCATTGTAAATGATCTGTAACTTAAAAAATAAGTTACAAAAACTGCACAAATAGAAGGCAGTTGAATGATAGTCTAGTCAACTTCTAATCGTCTTGTAAACACTTAAAGATGAAACTATGTTAACACTATCACATAAGCATAATACGGCTGTGTTCGAGTAGTGATAAAATTTTTGAATGAAATTTTTTTGGTATAAACGTTTTGAAATGGAATAAAATGATGTGTCATGATAGGGGTAATGATGAGAATTAAATAAAATAAAGTTAAAATAGATAGGTTATTTGTATAGATAATTGTGTAGAAATAATTAAAAATTAGAGTAGTTGTATAGAAAAATGTGAAGAAATAATTAAAAATAGATTAGTTATGGAGGATGAAAAGTTTTTGATTCAAAAGTTCGGGTTTGAAAACTTTTACCCATTACCCTAAGTAAAACAGAAAATTCATGTATTTACCTGCAGACTTTTTGAAAATGGAAGACTTCCATAAGTATCTTAGGAAGAGCTGCCCTAATTTCAGAAGGCATGGTAGCTGGCCTGGAACTCTGGTTTCCATTAGACCACCTATAGCTCTCTGATTACTGGAAGCAGCACCCTTATCACCAATGTTTGGGTTTAAAGGATTCTTTGGTGCTGCTGCCGTACCTTTCTTTCTATTCCCCAAAACGGCCTCCATGGTATACTTCTCACAATGTGACCAAGCTAATTTTTGTGCCTCAACTGCATCTTGATGAGCTTTTATAAATGAGACATCTTCAGATTCCTTGAACTTCCAATCTCTAAAGGTAGTTCTTTCAACAGCCAATGAACAGAGGATGTTTTTCATAATTTCATTAGGAACTTTTAGAACCCTCAACTGGTCACGGTGAACAAATTGGTTCTTAGTAAACAAGAGTAGAATATAATCTCTTGCTAAAGCTTGTGCTCCTTCACATCACAGAGAGGTTTGGGAAACCCACAATCCTTTCACTAGAACGGAAAACTACTGAAGAGCCTTCAGAACATTTTCCACAGAGCATTCGGGAGCAAGATGTAGAACAGCAGCATAGCGATGGATGTGAGGGCCCTGTCAAGAAAAAAAATCAACAGATTCACAACAGGTAAGACTCAAGTTCTGGGAAATGGATTGGATAAGAAGGAATTTAGCCCATGATCACCAACAATGATGACCATGTGTTGGTGACATAATGACGTGGAGTTACAAGAAGGAAAAGAAATCAGAAAAGAAGGAAGAAAGAAAGAAGGTTTCTCTCAACTCTCAAGGGAATGAGAAGATAATAAAAGGGAGAAAAATAGACAATTTAGGGGAAAGAAAAGTTTTTGAAAAACTAAAAAATTGGAATCTAAATCATCCAGCAAATTGACCTATATTTATATCATTTTGTGCTTATATCAATTCCCAATCAATGGTTTAAGGTATCTGAAATTCTAATTAAGATATATAAGTAAAATACACAAAACATTAATAAACTCCAAATATTATGCATTAAACTGGAATGCTAAGATTACATTGTCCATCAGTTGGTTGAATTTTTTCTAAACATGATTAGCATGAGAGGAACTCCATGCAGGCATTCATTGTCTGGCAACTAAGCAACACAACTGACAACATTATTAAACAAAGACGATGAATATAAAGAAGCAAAATCATCTGACACAAGAAACAGAGGAACCAAAGGATGTAGAAGTATATTGGAAGTACCCTACCACATTACTGTTCTAAATTTAACTAGATGACAAGTGAGGTAACAACACAGCTGCAAGACCATCCATCATTCAAAAAGCGACCAGAGATAATATATTCTAATGGGAAAAAGTAGATTTGAGCATTTTGGCAACATATGATGTAATGCCCTAATCTGAACCCTATATAGATTGGCCAAAGGCTGTTTTCATAATGCAAGATCGCTATTTTTTTTTCATGACAGATAAATCCAAATAGCTTTACAAACTAAAATAGATCTTACTGATTATATAAACTCATGTGATTACAATTGATAACATAACAGCCATTCTAGAAAACAAAATATCATAATCAAACTTCAACTATTCTGACTTTCCTATTTTGGTTGTACCTTTAGCTTTGACTCTACATGCAAAAACTGAAAAAACTGAAATATTGTAAGTGAGCTCAACACCACTAAGTGTAATCCACAAAGTAAAATTTTGTATCACTACTCAACAAGCAGACACTATACTTTCCATCTCAAAATAAAATTATTCTGCAATACTATTTTATTTACATTATCATAAAGTGCAACTCGGTCCTACCTGATCTCTTACACTCGTGTACTAGTCCACTCATGCTGTTGTTCTGATCTACAGCCTAATTGTTCTTTTGCACTGGTGTGTCTATTCTTGATGCACTGACGCATCTTATTTGTCTTGGGGTATGCAACTCATGCTTATGCACATGCCATACTGATAATTCTTATAAAATAAATTCAAAATAAATCAATAAATAACATTATCATCATCATATGTTCCATGTAATAAAATATGAAACCATCATCATACAATGATCGTCATGGATAATTTAAAGGGATTTTTCCAAATATGCTCACTATATTTTATCCTAATCCCAAATATACCAACAACGTTTAAAAAATCTCAAATATCCCAATTACGTTTAATCCCAAAAACGTCCATTTTGTGAGTTAACACCATTTTTTAGTATATGAAATTATTAGTATACCTATCAAATTTAGGATGAGATTGAAAAAAATCAAAAGTCATGACTCATCGATGCCTTAACTTCACATGAGCTCTAAATTTGGAGAGAATTATTTTCATTTTTTTCTATGTCATTTCATCTTTTATTATTTCTATAACAAGGATATTTTGGACATTTACAAAAATTCAACAAACGGTTTTGATGGAATAGGAATTTTTCAAATTAAATGCAAGTGTAATGGGTATATTTGAGATTTTAAAAACGTTGTAGTTATATTTAGGATTAGGGCCACATGTGGTGTGTATATTCGGAAAAAACCCTAATTTAAATAAATTAAATAACAAGGAAAGTCAATTTGTATTTATCTCAAATTTAAATAAATTAATTAAAATAAGTAATAAAGGCTAATCTCCACATACCTTAAACCCAACTAGAAATCCCAACTCTCTTCCTTTCCTAACTTCGTAATGTTTTTCTAATTCGATTTCTGTTTTGAAATTCTCACTTAAAGACCTTATTTATAAACATCTATAATGGTCACAGTACATTACCAGATTTGATGTTGGAGAAGACTCATGCCCATTAACTACACTACAATGAGCCAAAACTCATCTCCATTACCTTCATTTTGCTGCCCAAGTGAGCTAGTTACTGCCAATGTCACGTCTAACTGGCCATTCATGTTACCTGTCATTCACATTTTTCTAGGCTTATTTTCGCAAAAAATTTTAACCACTTTATCAAATATATTCTTGTGATCCAATTTGTAAAGCATATTAAATTAGGCTTACCAACCAAAATTTCGTGTCAAACTGATTTGTATAAATCAAGATTTAAACATTATAAACTAATGAAACTACTTTTGCAACAACTTCATGTTACTTTTTGGTATGTTTTTCAATGTTATTTTAAAAAATTATTTAATCACTTTATCCAATATTTTTACATGATCTAATTCCATTTAAATTAAAGAGTATATTAATTAACTCTAGTCTATAAATTCTCATATCAATTTGAATTTTATAGTTCAAGATCTAAGCCCCACAAAATAGATTAATATAAACCTCTACTTGGAAAATTTTTTCCAATTTATTTTTATTTTCCAGAAGATCCCTATATTTACGAAGTTTAATTTAGTATAATTCAGATGTTATCAAATTCCCACAAGAAAAAATTTCTAAAAACCAATTTTTGTACTTTAACTTTTCTAAATTATATTTTACCACTTTTGAATTATTACATATGATAATGATGACGACAATGACAACAATAATGACGAAAACACAAAAAATGATCAGATCAAATCAGACAACGATGATGAAAAATAATTGAATCAAATCACAATGGAAGGAAATAATAGTCAAATTGTAAACTTGACAAGTGATCCACATTAGAAAGAGCACCTACTAACCTCAGAGAACCATTTCTTGAATCTTTCTTCAAAGGGTAATTTAAACAGTGACCTGTTGGAAAATTGAACACAATTTCTCTAATAAGAACAGTTGAAAAGATAAACAATTTGTCCAATTAGAAAAGTTCAGTCCTTTTTTCTTAGAAATGTTGCTAATAATGTGAGCCAAACAAAATATAATATGAGGTTAAAAGATCAGATGATAGATGGCAAAGTGTTTCTCTGCTCAAAATACAGTCAGAAAGACGATGAAAGTAGAACCAATATTAAATACATAACTTCATTAGGCCATAAATAAAACTCTAGTTCCCAAGTACATCAAAGTTAAAAAGAAAGTAATTGAGGCAAATTAGTTAAGCACAAGAAATAAAAAGAAGATTGATTATGCTTGCATGTAGGGAGTAGCAACACTTAAATTGTTTTGTCCTTTGATTTTCAGTTGTCATATTTTTTGAATTCCCATTGTCGTATTTTCCCATTCTATTGTTAATCTCATACACACTATATAATAGTGAGGATCGCTTCACCAAATCCTTAGCAATAAGGTATCATTCTTCAAATCCCCCATCACCAAAATGGTATTGGTAAACATGAATAACGGATAAAACACTGTGTTGCTGTGGCCATGAGATCAGACATAGGTATGTCATATGTGAGTCATAAGCTGAATTGACTTGAACAGAGTGTGGGCCTACAGTGCCAAGTATAAAGATGGTAAGATAATAAGGAAGATATCCAATGAAATTGATCTTATCAAACAAAGAACGATATCTGAATTTATATTCTATGAGTAATAATTGTATGATGCTCCAAAAGCCATCAAAAGGTTTCATAAATGTTCTATTTATAATACATCACATGATATAAAGATCCGAGCTGAAAAAAGATATGGCACCATAAAGAAACTAGATTTAAGGTTTTCTTTTTCCCAAAAATTAGAGATGCTCAATGATGAGAAAATTGGAGGGTAAACTTGTCTAGAGTCATAGTGCACACTGTATGAGTTCAACTTCTATTGCCTATAAAATTTAACTAATATTGCATCTGTGTTCCTAAGTTTGTTGATATTACAAATATGCCTATAAAGTTTGTATGAATTTGCAAGCGCGTCTCTTCCGTTAGGACGCCGTTAGAATTTTCCGTAAAATGATGATAATGCCCTTTAAGCCTAGTAATACACTTGCAATTTTTTAAATATTGTGGGCATATTTGCTATTTTATATATTTTTATATATATTATTATTTTAGATTTTTTTCAAATATACTTAAAATATTTGAAAAAATTGCAAGTATATCACTTGCCTTAAAGGGCATTATCATCATTTCACTAAAATTTTAACGGCATCCTAACGGAAGAGACATGTTTGTAAATTTATATAAACTTTGTGGGTATATTTGCAATATCGGTGAACTTAGGGACACAGATGTAATATTGGTCAAATGTTGTATGCATATTTGCAAAAATTTTATATGTATCACTTGGTTGAAAAGGTGTTATTATCATTTTATAACAAATTTTAATAACGTCATAACAGAAGGGACACATTTGCAATTTCATACAAACTTTATAGACATATTTGCAATGTTGGCAAATTTAAGAATACAGATACGATATTCATCAAATGTTAGAATTATTACAACTTGTGGATGTACTACCACGTGATGATTTTTTGTGGTTGAAATTTACTACAGACAAGATTTACAGAGTGGTTCAGCAATTCACGAGAGGTGCAACTCTGCTTCGCTTGGTTAGTTTTTTTTTATTTATGATGAACAACCTGAACTATTTATAAGAATTTTATTCTATTTTATCTCCTGATTCATCATCCACCTTACTCATATAAATGTTGGGTTGGTTGAGTCCTAGTTCCAAATTATTTTTAATTAACATATAACAACAACATAATATTAATCAATATCAAACAAAGATGAAAAAAGATAGATATTTTTTTGTACTTTATCTACGAATCGATTTGATTCCAAATCCACCTTACTCATATAAATCTCGAATTGGTTCATTAATAGTTCCAAATAAGTTTGTAATTAACATATAACAACAACATAATATTAATTAATATCAAACAAATATTAAAAAATGAAAAATAGTTATTTCATAAAAAACGTATATAGATATTTTTCTTTTTGATAACAGGTCTACTCTATACCTACCCCCTTTCGATTTGAGAGGGAGTAGGGATAGAAAGACCCGAAAAATTCATTGCCAAAAAATTGTCTGTACAAATTTTCCCAATAACAGCTCGGGGGGGGGGGTACCCCACCAAGACATATGGTTCAGGTTAGATACCAAGACCAATTCGGCGAAGGAATGCGCAACAGCATTTCCCTGCCTTAAAACATGGTGAACAGAAAAAGATTCGTTCTCCCTGAGGATCGCTCTGATTTCGTCAATTATAATGCTAACAGGGGAGAAGAGGGGTTCCTCATTGGACAGGTAGTTGCAAAGCAATAGAGAGTCAGATTCGACCATCACATATCTGATGTTGAGTTGAGTGGCCCATTTGATTCCCAAAAGAAAAGCGGTCGCCTCGGTAAACAACGGCTCCCTCACGCCTAGCCGCCTCCAGCCCCGTGCAGCGATAAATGACCCCTTGGAATCCCTAATCACAGCCGCACAGCCGAAACCATCCCTTTCCCCCAAGATCCGAGCATCCGTGTTAATCTTGACAAAGCCATGGGGCGGTTTGGCCCATCTGGTTGCCAAAGCCTTAGCCAGCGATCCCGTTTGCACCAACTCCCTTGCGGTTTGGTACTAATTCCGATACTCAACGCACCATGCAATGGTATCCGATATTCTCGGTTGGGATCCCTCCTCTCTAAGCTTGTTCCGTAAAAACCAGACCCTCCAGCAGCACAAGATGAAGAAAGTCAGGTCGTCTTGTCTCCTCTCACGCACACAAGCTTCCAAAATATCCTGAACAGTACTCCCAATAGGACCCACCCCCGCTGTCGTCCTGCATACCCCACTAGCCACATCACATCCCAAAAAAAGGTGGTTTGCATTCTCAGACCCGTCTCTGCAGAATATGCACCTTAAGTCGACCTCAATGCCCCTGTGATTCAGATTTTGCAAGGTAGGAAGGGCATCCCTTGCCAGTCTCCATCCGAAGAAAAGGACCTTTGTTGGAAGTTGTAGCCGCCATATTGCCTTGAAGATCCCTGAGGCGTCAGGGAAGGCGGCACCGGAACCGGAACATAGTAGCCTATACGCCAACTTGACCGTGTAACACCCGTTCGGTTCGTGTATCCAATACATACGATCATCAGCCAGCCCCTCCGGGATGGGAATCAAGCTAACCTCCTGCCACCGATCCTCTCCCAGTGCAGCGATCACACGGTCCTTGATCCAGGATTTAGAGTCCCAATCAATGAGGAGGTTGACCGTCATGTCTTCTGGTAAATATATTGGTAGCGGTCCTGCTTTCTGCACTTTTGCTTCCAACCAAGTGTCGGAGAAAACCCTTACCCGTTCCCCCGTGCCAATCCTCCATCTGCATCCCATTTGAATTACATTTCTCGCTTTCAGGATACACTTCCAAGTGAAGGAATCCGATGGTTTCTCCGAGCAGCTCCAAATATCAGTATTTGAAAAATATCTGTCCTTAAGAACATTGTGGCAAAGGGAGGAGTTGCAGGTTACAAGTCGCCAAACCTGCTTAGCCAGAAGAGCGTAATTGAATTTGTGGAAATCTCTGAAACCCATTCCGCCTCCACGCTTTGACATGCACATGTCTTTCCAGGCCACCCAGCTCACCTTCCTTTTTCCATCTTTCTCCCCCCACCAAAATTTACTGAGTAAACCATTTAGGTCATTACAAAAGGATTTGGACATTAGGAATATACTCATTGCATATGACGGTATTGCCTGACACACCGCCTTGATCAGCACCTCTTTTCCTCCCGCCGAGAGCAACTTGCCTTTCCAACCTTGTATGCGGTTCCAGATACGCTCCTTAATGCCCTTGAAGAATTCCGATTTAGATCTACCAAGCCACGCCGGGAGACCCAAGTATTGGTGAAGATTCTGCCCTGACGACCCCAACATCTGGATCAGCTTTATTCTGGTTTCAGACTCAGTGTTTGAACTAAAAAGGACAGCCGTTTTGTCCACATTTACCATCTGGCCCGAGTCGCTAGCATATTTGCATAATAGTTCGAGCAAGTGCCCAAGCTCCCTCTCATTCGCCCGTATGAAGATGATGACGTCGTCAGCGAAGAGCAAGTGGGAGATCGCCGGGCCCCTCTCCTTGAGTCTGATGCCGTGAATAGCGCCGCATTCAACCGCCTTGTGGATCAATGCCGATAGTCCCTCTGCACACAATAGGAAAAGGTAAGGGGATAGGGGGTCCCCTTGTCTCAGGCCCCTTTGGGAGTGGAAAAATGGGGATTTAAAGCCGTTAACATTCACACGATATGTGACAGTAGATATGCAACTCATAATCCAGTTTACCCATACCGGACAGAAATTCATGGCCACCATAACCTGCTTCAGGAAATTCCACTCCACCCTGTCGTATGCTTTGGACATATCGAGCTTGATTGCCATCTCTTGCTTTCGCCCCCTCATTCGCTTGCGGAGGGAGTGGATTACTTCATAGGCGATAAGCATGTTATCTGTGATGAGTCGTCCCGGGACAAACGCGCTTTGTTCGTCGCCAACAATGTCGTGGAGAATCGTCTTCAGTCGATTAGCCAGGACCTTAGCCAATATTTTGTATAGCACATTGCATAGACTGATAGGCCTGAATTGAGAAAGGTTTTGAACGTCAGCCTTCTTCGGGATCAAGATCAGCGTGGTTGTATTTAACTCCTTTATAATCCTACGTTGGTGTTCCTGATTCCTCTCCACCATAAACTTTCTGCACTAATTGATAATATCGCCACCCACAGTGCTCCAGTGTCGTTGGTAGAACCCCGCAGAGAATCCATCCGGTCCGGGGGCTTTGGTAGGCCCCATTCCTTTCACCGCCTTGATTACTTCTTCGGGCATAAGGGGTTTTGTCAGATTTATCCTTTGGTCATTAGAGATTCTCCTTGAGATACAATCCTCCACCCATGGCGCCGTTGAGTGTGTAGTTGATGAGAGAATCTCTGAAAAGTGCTTGTTCGCCATCTCCAAAAGTTGGTCCTGGTCCCTTACCCAGTTGCCATTCTGATCCCTTAATGCCTCGATGGTATTTGCTCTTCTCCTGTTAGAAGCAATACGGTGGAAGAAACCCGTATTTCGATCACCCTGATGGAGCCAATGTGTCTTTGCACGTATCCTCCACAGTTGCTCTTCGTCCTCCAGTAGAAGGTTGACTTGGAGGTTCAGCTTCTGGATGGCATTGTCTCTCTCGTCAGTTGGGTCCATTCTTGAAAGGGCCTCGACTTCTCTTTGTTTCCCTTCAATCCCTTTCCGGATATTACCTCTCTTTTGCCGATTCCACATAGAAAATTCTGATGCGATCCGCTTGGTTTTCCAAGAAAGCATGTCCTCCTCATGCAGCCCCACTGGATTCTGAGATTCCCATGTACGGTTCACGATTCTAGTGGCCTCACCATCCCTATTCCAGAATAGTTCGTATCTAAACTCCCATGGCGGTTTCCTTAATTAAAAACAATAATTACAAAAGAATCTAATCACTAAAATAATAATTTGAGTTTTTAAAATTGCTAAATGCTAATCTCAAGTACCCCACATGTTTACTTATTTAGATGGATTTTGGGTTTGGGATACCCACCTACTCTACCTTATTTGAGGGATGGATATTTTCTACTATCTTACCTTATTTTTCTACCTTACCCAAGTTAAGGTTGATTTTTTAGGTGTTAATAAGTACTATATTCAAGTTACACCACTACTTAGGTAGAAACTGAAATGACTAGCTACCATCTCTTGGTGAAACTCAAATGGTGCCTAGCTACCACCGTTATATATGGTAATTGTGTCAAAGAATTGTTATAATTATTTAGTTTTATTTTGAAAATTTCACTATACCATGCATATTACTTATTGAGGACCTACAATACGATACATGTTACATACTAAGGACCTAAAATAGAATATAAACTATCAATTACTATATTAAAATATGATTGGAACAGTTGATTGTAAAGATTATAAAAGTCGAATATTGGAAATATAGAGGCCAAGTCAAAACTGCCTCTGACACGTGTCAGTCCTCATGCCTCCACGTTGCCCCTCACTTTGTAGAGAAAATCGGACTTTAACACTCACCAAGTTGGAAAATGTCCTAAATATGTGGGATCTTAACAAACAACCATAAAGGACTTATAAAAGGAATAGAAATTCACCAAGGGAGGGGACTTAAGAGACCTATCACGGTTACAATTCCACTCCTCCTAAAACTCCCAAAAATCTCTATCCTCCTATAAACCACGTTCACAAACCCACAAACGTGCGAAGGCCCATTTTGGATTTCTACATTTTGCACCGTCTGTAGGAACGAAATTAGAAATCTGTTTCTACGTATTTTCCTTTCCCATTAATTCATTTTACTCCCTCTTTGCTTTTTGATCTCGTATTTTCTACCATGGAGAACAACCAGTCGGCTTCAGATTTGAAGAACGTTGCGCAAAGGGGTGACTTACCTCCGAATGCAAAGGGGGCCTCTGTCGGAATGAGCTGTAGGGAGATGGATCCCAATGTCACTATCACTAGAGAAGAATTCTAGGAAATGATGACTTCTTTGCAAGAGTGGAAAGCTCAAAAGCAATCAACCTCGTCATCGCCCCGGCAAATGGTTGGCCCCGGTGTGCCAATCCCAATGTTAGAACTCTTTGATAATATTTATTCTACCCCTTTGCCGTGATTCATCAATACTTCTGGATTTTCAACTTTCACTCTTGAAATAACAAATGAACCTGTCCCCCTATAAGTCGTGTTGTACATGAAAAAAGGCCTTCAGACCTCTACCAAGTTCGGCAAGAAGAAAATGAGCCTTTGCAAGAACACATTAATCATTTCAACCACAAATGTACCCTAATTCAAGGATTGACTCCTGAATTTATCAAAGCTAGCTTCATCGGAGGCTGCGCCCTAACAGGCTATACACATAACTCAACGTGCATGAACCAAAAATAGTGGGTGAATTATTCAGGATTGCAAACAAGTGGATGAATGCTAAAGAGGAAATGAGGCAAAGGAAGCAGGTGCTTCAAAGTAATGAAAACAAAGGGATAAACAGGAAAAGCTCCAAAAGCTCTGACCACAAAAAGAATGACCCCATTTTTCATCACCCATGTATGAAAAATATACCCCTTTCTACAGTTCACAAGATAAATTCTTTCTCGCCATTAAAGACAAAAGCCTTTTAAAGAAATCGAATTCGACGAGGGCTCCTCCAGAAAAGAGGGATAGCTCTCGCTGGTGCGCATACCATGAAGATCATGATCATTCCACAGAAAGATGCGTGCAGTTGAAAAATATCATTGAAGAACTCATCAGAAAAGGCCTGCTTGCACCATTTAGAAAAAGGATCGAAGAAGGCCTCCATTGTTGCCCCGAAACTAGGTTCCGGCTCTCTGTATGAATCCTCAAACACCCCCACATACAAAGTCATCTCCACTATCTATGAAGGCATTGTTTGTGGGGGTAGCACCCACTCTAGAAAAAGGAGGTACGCACACTAAGAACTAATATCAAACAAGAGGCCCTGCCCTTTGTGAAAATATACTTTCTATATGAGCGAAGAAAGCCCTTTACACATGCCTCATGATGATGTCATTGTCATCGAGGCTATTATATCAAATTGTACGATATGTCGAATTATAGTTGACATAGGTAGCTCTACAGATTCCTATTCTCTAAAGTCTTTAACAGAATGAAATGTCAAAAAAAAACTTGCGTCCCCACACTGGATCACTTATTAGATTCACAGGAGATGAAGTATCTGTAGAAGAGTTAATCACACTCCCTTTTACAATTGGCACTGCTCCACAACAAATAATTATTGAAATTGACTTCTTGGTCGTCAATATCTCATCTACTTATAAGGTCATCATCGGACGCTCAACCCTTAACAAACTGTAGCCAGTATTTCTACTTATCATTTGTGTATCAAGTTCCTCACAACTATATGAGAAGGCATTGCAAGAGGAGATCAAAAAATGGCCAGTTATTGCTACTTAGCAACCTATAAAAGGAAGCAACCTGTAGATTCCACATCACCATATAATGAAGTTGAACCTATGACTGTCATTAACATTGGAGACACCACACCTCACCTCAGCACATCATTATAGGTACTTTTATTGACCCTTCTTTTCAAATCACATTGATGAACTTTCTACATGCTAATATTGATGTATTTGCATGGAACACCCTAACATTAATAGGTTTGCATCCATCAATCCCCACCACAAACTAAACATAGACCTAGAAACCAAAGCAATAAAACAAAAGAAAAAAAAACTTCGCATCTGAAAGACAATGAATAATGGCACAAGAAATAAGCAAGCTCTTATTAGCTCATTTTACTAGAGAAGTTAAATACCCTCTATGGTTATTCAATGTAGTCTTAGTACCCAAGCCTAATGGCAAATGGCGCATGTGCGTTGACTACACCAAATTAAATAAAGTCACCCTAAAATATAGATACCCACTGCCTAACATTGATCAATTAATTGATTCAATTGTAGGTTACAATATTTTTTAGTTTTATGGATGCCTTTTCTAGATACCATCAAATTAAGATGACCAAAGTGGATGAGGAAAAAACTTCTTTCATTACCCCCCGAAGGGAACATACTGTTATAGGGTAATGCCCTTTGGGCTCAAAAATGCAGGTGCTACCTATCAAAGGGTAGTAAATAAAATCTTTGCATAACAAATTAGCAAAAATATGGAGGTCTACGTTGATGACATAATAGTCAAAAGCAAAGACCCTATACAACATATAAAAGATTTAGAAGAAACATTTACCACTCTCTGACACTTTAATATAAAATTGAATCCAAAAATGTATATTTAGAGTAACCAAGTGAAAATTTTTAGGAGTTATTATTTCTAAGAGGGGTATTGAGGTAAACCCTACTAAGATAAAGGCCATTATAGATGTGGATATACTTAAAAATAAAAAAATATACAAAAACTCACGAGACATCTTGCTACATTGCATAGATTTATCTCAAAATCTGCTGGCCATTATAGATGTAGATATACTTAAAAATAAAAAATATATAAAAACTCACGAGACATCTTGCTACATTGCATGGATTTATCTCAAAATCTGCTGACGGATCTTTGCCTTTCTTTAAGCTTCTGAGGAAAGATGAAGATTTCAAGTAGACGACAGAATGCGAATCCACCTTTCATGAATTGAAGCAGTATCTCTCGAAAGCATCACTACTAATCAAGCCGGCAACAGGAGAAACTCTTTTTATTTATTTATCAGCTTCAAACAATACCATTAGTGTTGTACTAGTGGGGTTAAATAATAGGATTCAACATCCTTATATATTATGTTAGTCAAATTTTGCTTGATGCAGAAACTTATTATTCTTTATTAGAGAAGCAAATGTTACTATTTTCAAGCTCATACTATCGTTGTCTATACTGACCATCCATTGCAACAACTTTTACACAAGCTTGACATCTCGAGAAGATAAATGAAATGGGCATTGGAATTGTCACAATTTGACATACAATTTCAACCACTCAAAGCAATAAAGTGCAAACACTTGCTGCTATACTAATCGAATTTACAAAGGCCCTCAATTGCCACGATGACGCAAACGGCTCCCTTTGCCGCAATTAAATCGATAAATATATTATTGCAAATACTAGTATACTATGGATGACCAATGGAAACTATACAGTGATGGAACATCCAATAGATTAGGTAGCGGAATCGGTCTTCTCATACTTATCCCAGATAAAACTAAACTAGAAGTTGTCATTCGATTCGCGTTCGATACTTCCAACGACGTCTCTGAATATGAAGTTCTTTACCAAGGATCGAATATCATCTCTTCCCTTAAGGTAAAACGTGTAAACATTTTATTCTATTCCAATTTAGTAGTCCATCAAATCAAAGGAGAAACAAAAGGCGATGACATAGTCTCTTATGCACAACTTTGCAAAACACTCATCAAACAAATTCCCCATTTCTTCATACAAAAAATACCCCAAGAGCAAAACACTCATGCTAACACCCTGGCCAAAATAGCTACTAACATCGTTTGACACACCAATACCTATTTGTCACTTCAAACAACCAAGTATCACCCCTAGCCAAGTCAACGACATAAGCACATCAACTCCTTGCTGGAAAGACCCCATTATACAATACCTTGTCAATAATTACCTACCCAATGATGACAAAGAGCAAAACACATCCACTATATAATTATAGATGGAAAGCTTTGCCGCAAATCCTTCTCTACACTATTGCTTCTTTTCACCTCACCCATGGAAGTCTCTATTATCCTAGAAGAATTGCATCAAGATTGTTGCGGCAACCACCTAAGATGACATACCTTAGCACACCAAATTCTCTAAGCAGGATTCTACTGGCCCTCCATTCAAAAGCATGCAAAAAGTTATGTCTGTAAATGCATTGCATGCCAAAGATACACTCCCTTTTTTCATATTTCTGCTACCCCCATTGCAACCGTTTTTGAATCATGACCTTTCCAGCAATGGAGCATAGACCTAGTAGGACCCCTGCCTATAGCCCCAAAAAATCTTAAATTCCTAATTGTTCTCATTAATTATTTTTCAAAATGGGTGAAAGCCAAAGCCCTTAGATCCGTTACCTCCAACCAAATAATTAATTTTGTATAGGATTAAATAATATACTGATCATAAATAACGAAAAATAATTCAATAATCAACACTTTAAAGAATTTTGCAATGGCAACAACATATACCACAAATTTGCTTCAGTTACATACCCCCAATGCAATGGGCAAGTTGAAAGAACCAATAAAACTCTAAAAGAAGTTCTACAAAAAAGACTACAGGATGACCATAAAAACTTGGCAGATATCTTGCCCAGTATAATTTGGGCTTATAATAATACCCCTAAGAGAGCAACAGGCCACACCCTATTTAAACTTGTATATGGCACAAAGGCAATCCTCTCTATCAAAATATTCCATTTAATTACTGTGTCTTTCAAATACCATCAACATCAATACACAAATACAAATGAAAAATCTAGACCCCTTAGAAGAACTCCAAAACGAAGCTGCACAAAAACTCTGCCTTTACCAACATCAGTTAGCTTATTATTTCAATAAAAAAATAAAAGAATAATTCTCATTATAAGAGGGTGAATCTTATAGAGGGTCTATTAGAGGGCTGAGTTGGGCTTAATGAAATTCTGAAAGAGGGTCCAGGAAAGTCCCTAGTAAGTAAGGATGGGTGACAGAGGGTCTAGGAAGAAACCCAGTAAGTACGAGTGAGATTCAGAGGGTCTATGAAAAATCCCGGAGGGGGTGACACGAATCAAAGGGGGACATGAGATGAACCCCAGAGGATTTTGTCAAAGGGGTTGAAGTTTTGAGAAAAATTAGATAGATGGATGAGAGATGTAGAATAAGTGGGAGTCTGGTCCCCATAGAGTTCTTGTCTCGATAGAAGAAATGATCTCATATTTATAAAAGTTTTATATGTCTGGTTAGAGTGGGAACAAGCCCATGTTTGGTGCCCATATTCCTTATTTCAGAAGATATTATAGAGCTTAGTGACAATTGGTTAGAAAATGTGGCATCTTTTGTGGAAAGTAGTTTTGAATTGGTCTTTAACTAACATATAATTCCACATGTCAATTTGTGATTGGTTAATATTATAAATATTATTTTATTAGAGGTGTATACCTACACCCATCAAATCAAACAAAAGGGTTCAATGACCCGAGCAAAGGGGTGAAGACTTCCTCATCAAATCAAAAGGGTCTAATGGCCCAAGCAAATGGGCTATATCATTTCCAACAAAGCAAAAGGGTTAGATGACCCAAACAAAAGAGATATAGCAACTAAACAAAAGGGTTATAACAACCCTATCAAATTAAATGGGCCCAGTGACTACAAAAGAAGAAAAGCCATAACACCACAAATTCATGGTCAACAACAGTATCATAGAGTTCATTAACAGGCCCACCACCCTTAACAAAGAAAATATTTTAAAAAAACCGCTCCTTTATGAGTCTTCAGAACTAGTATCCTATCATTCATCCTCTTCTTTGCCATCAGAGATACCATAGCCACCAATTTTTGAAATATCAAATCCTGCATCAACATGCAAAACTTTATCAATACGAACATTGAACCTTTTTTATAACATTTTTTTCAAAATTTATCCTCTTCTGTTCAAATTCTTCTCTTTGTGTTGATAAGGCTACTTTGAGTCTCTCTATTTCCTCCTCGTTAAGCCTCCTTTGCACCTCCCTCGCCAAACCACTTTCTTTAAGCTTTCGGCACTGATTTTCTAACATATCGCAACGCTCCCTTTGCTTTTGGATCTTGGCATTGGCAGCACAAAATTTTCCTTCACAATCGGCTATAATTGATTTAGAATTCTCTCTCAACCCCTTCAACTAAGATTTTACCCTCCTCGTTTGCTTGACCAGGGCATTGTTTATACTCACTTGCGCCCCTAAGTCCTTCTTAGACTTATCCAATTTCTTCACCATGTCACGCCAATGAACCTCCATCAAAGAAAGAGACCATATACCATCAACATATCCCTTCTTCAGATGTTCTCACGTCTCCTCCAATTTTTCTCCCTTTAGTTTTTTCTCTTCCTTGGGCAGAAACGCTCTCTTTAAGATCTCTGAACAAATACCCTTATCATCAAGCAATGATGATGAACAAACACTCTAGGTAGGCATAAGCATGACAGGCTTAGACATAGTTACCTTCTCTAGGGAATAATCCCCTTTTCTCCTAACAACAAGGCCCTTTTCAAGAACTACTTCCAACACTGAAATGATCCCTTGCCCATGTAAAGGATCCACCTCTCCAGTCGACGCTTCTTCAACTGGTCTAGAAACTCTCCCTCGCCACCATTTCCTCGACCAAGATAAGAACATCACTTGTCTTGGTAAGCATTGCTCTTTTCTTCAGTCTGGGCAGCCTCGCTGCCCTTTTTGCCACCGTCTCAACATTAGGATCCCCAAAAACTTTTGAAACCTTCTCCATATCTTCATCCTCACCGTCTGATTCAACAATGACCCCATAAGCTAACATCTCCTGCTTCAATACACTAACTAGCCTTTCTAGCAGTCTGGACAGTTTGTTCACTATCCAATTCTCTGCATCGTTTAATGGAACGCCTTCAGCAGAGGGGTTAGTGTTCCAGACTACAGGAAGCCCCCAATCCTCCTAACCCTCATTCCCATGCAAATAAAAAAAGTTACCCTTCCATCCTCTATAAATAGATGAGGCCTTCCTTATTAACTTCACTGCCCCAACTGATGGCGTGAAGTGAAAGTGTCACTTCATATTCTCCTAGGTTCATCAACACTACAAATTGAGAGAAGACATTTCAGTTCATCAGCACACTATGTTTTTTCTCCAACATTTCGAAAGCCAATATCCAATTCCATGCATTAGGGGTCAATTGTGCCTATCGAATATTATACATGCATAAGATTTCTTATGAAAAATGGGTTATTGGCAATTGACTTTCCACCCTAAACATATCCTCAAATACGTCCACTGCTCCCATGGGGCACTCATGTATTCTATCATCAATTGAAGGAATGACATCAGCATACCTCTGGGGGAAGAAAATATGCAACCCTAATCTGTGAAGCTTGCGATTCTTCTCCCATGAAATTGTACACCAACGCTTGTGGTTGATCAATTCGGGCAAAAACCTTTCCCAATTTCACCATTTGTGACCTTTTAACTCCCTCCATCATTGACATAGAACCATCGCTCTTCATCGCCAACAGTATATCATAAGCAAGAACAATCCTTTTTGAAAACTGCACTCTTCTCTTGTAAAATCCAATACCTTAAAAATAGTAGCCTCTATTATAAGCAGTTAGAACATGACCCAAGACTACAATAATAATGATAGGCTGATAGGACACAACACTCAAAATAATCTGCTATCTCAATTTAAAATTTAATATTCAAAACATAAACACATTCAGACAAACACCCTTCATTCCCGCCTATATTCGAAGAGGATGAAAGGCAAAGGGTACGACAACACAAAAATAGTAATTAAAAAAATGTGGTAGTGGGGGGCCTAGTGTAGAGGCCAAGTCAAAACTGCCCCCCACGCCTCCACGTTGCCTCCACTTTGTAGAGAAAATGAGGCTTTAATGACTACTAAGCTGGAAAATCTCCTAAATATATGGAATCTTAACAAACAACCAAAAAGGACTTATAAAAGGAATAGAAGTCCACCAAGCGAGGGGACTCAAGAGACCCATCCCGATTACAATTCTACTCCTCCCAAAACTCCCAAAAATCTCTATCCTCCTACAAACCACGTTCACAAACCCACCAATGTGTGAAAGCCCATTTTGGACTTCTACAGGAAAACATAAAAAACTTTTTAAAACTTATATAGATAAAATACATGTATATAATTTAAATTATATAAATATCACTATAGATGTTACCTATAAACTAAAAGAGGATGATTATATATACCATGATGTATTTTAGGCTAAAATACAATATTTATTCATTTTATTTTATTTTTATTAGATTTTTTTTACGAACATGTTTACTAATTGTATTTAATCCTTATACTAAGTGTTTCCATTTTATAATACTTTTATGTATTTATTTTTTATTTAAAAAATAATTTCATGGGCATTTTAGTCATTTTCACTTCTTAAAAAAATTTGATTTGTAAACTAAAAAATAAATATATGAAATTATTTTAAAATGAAAAGACTTAGTATATAGATTGAATACACTTAGGAAAATATGTTTATAAAGAAAAATCAAAAAATATAACTAATTGTAAAAATAAATAAATATTGTATTTTAATTTAAAATACATCATCGTGTATATAATCAAGCTCCTAACCTAAAAATGTACATATCATTAGTATTCTTCTATCATAACTTTTTAATTAGCATCATTTAATTTCAATGATTTTCGTCATAACATTCTGAATATATACAAAAAGATTTTTGAAGTCAAACTTAGAGCATGTTTGATAACATGTGTGGGAAACGAATATAAGAAACTATGGTAGCACGGTTTTCGAGGTCTATCATCCCTCAATTAATCATCATTTTTTTCATTTTTACCCTTATTTTCCAATCATTTTTCCTATCAACTACCCTTTAACAAACCTATTTATTCCACTTTATCTCTACCATTCGTATCAATCACACAATTTTTAAAATATTTCATTTTCTACTCTCACATCATCTCATATTTCTAATATCTTTCGATTTCCCAAATGTCCCCTTAAACACAAAATTTTTGAGATAGTTCATGGGGACAATGTGAGAAATCAATTACCACCAAAGTCATTTACATAAATCAACCGTTTCTGTCTATGTTTTTTTTTATCTAAATGAATTCTCCATTTGTTTCACACTAAAGAGAAAAGGCTTAAAACAAAGTACTTAAGAAGTTTGATTTTATGAGACATGTTACATGCAGCCTCATTTTACAACATGGTTTGTCTCCCGTTGGATGAAAACCAAATGAATTCATATCGTCTTCGCATTTAATAGCAAAGGGAGGGAGTAGACAGATCATTAAATGCAAAATGCCCAAGCAGACACCTATTGACTAACATGGCTAGGGTAGTAAGGGTGTGTTTGGGAATGGGTAAAACTTTTGATGAAAGTTGTAAAGAGTAGAAGTTGTCAAATTATGTGATATGATAGGGGTAATGATGAGGAATAAATAGGATAAAGTTGAAATAGATAGGTTAGTTGTGTTGGTAGTTGTGTAGAAATGATTGAAAAGTATGATAGTTGTATAGAAAAATGTGAAAAAATTATTAAAAAATAGGATAGTTGTGGAGAGTGAAAAGTTTTAGATTGAAAAGTTTTAACTTGACAACTTTTCCTTAATAACAAACACACCCTAAATAGGCAAGGAGAGAGAAGACGACCAATTTCCTCCATCTCTTCGAGTGGCTTTTGGGGTTGGAACTGGAGATAAGACACTAATGCGGTGTCGGACGATAGGGAGAAGCTATAGCAGCACGCCTTCATAGGTATACCCTTTTTGATTTTCTTTCTTTCTTTCTTTTTGATTATTTTCGACTGCTAGCGCTACAAACGGCTTGGATTTTTTCAGTCTTAGTTTTTCTTCGATTTTAATTTTTTTGCCCCTATTTGAGTTTTTTCTCTTAGAATCCATTGTGCAACAATGACATCAAAAAATCCAGTCAATTTACTAATGTCTCAGTCAAAAGTATAAGAACAATCGCTTCTTTCTGTGTGAACAAAAAGTTATGGAACTATGAAAAGAATTGTGAAGGTCCAAGGAAGACGGGAATCAAGAGAGGAATAATTAGTGGCATCACTTTTGGGCACACATTTTTCTTCCAGTACTATGCCTATTCAAACAGTTTCTATACAAGGGTGAAGCTTCTCAAAAGTGGGAAGACAAATTTCGAGGATGTTCTTCGTGTATGTGGTAGACCATCATAACTACTTTTAGAAATTTTCACATAAAAAATATAAAATTTTGATATGGATTTTTTTAGAATTAATCAGATTATATTTAAAAATATTAGAAGAATTCCCCCCACTTCCCTCATCCCCACAAAAGTCTAGAACATGTAGAATAAAAAAATAGAAATAGCACAAAACATGTACAACCTTCACTGACTCACTATTGTGAACTACATGAATTCATTTCCTATGCC
The DNA here is from genome assembly GCA_030490835.1 of Annona cherimola. Classification (NCBI taxonomy): domain Eukaryota; kingdom Viridiplantae; phylum Streptophyta; class Magnoliopsida; order Magnoliales; family Annonaceae; genus Annona; species Annona cherimola. The sequence continues at coordinate 10,041,577 of CM059973.1, read as the reverse complement.
TGATTTTTAGGTTTTCTTTGCTCTAACAATGATGCCTGTTTGAATTTCTCAAACGATTTTCCTAGCATGGATGCCACAAAAGCAAAGGCCTTTGCTTCTTCTGTATTTGTAATTATTGATAGAAAGTCAAAGATAAATTCCAGTAAAGAGTTCGGAGAGACGACTAAGGATGTGAAGGGTGATATGGTCGAATGTTTAAATATTTTGAGTCCAACAAAATAGAATACGTATGGAAGTAGATACATTTTAGACCAAAACATCAATCAAAACAAAAGAAATGAAAGATAAATAAACTTTGGCGTGTATGCTACAAAAAGGACGAGGTCGAAAAGAAATCCAGAAGAAGGGGAAAAAGCACAATGAAATAATTTCACTGCAGCTTGACCGTCTCCCCATCATTTGGTGCCAGTGTTAGTGTCTTATCTCTGCTGAAGGTCCAGCTCCAAAAGTCATTGGAAGAGAGGGAAGAAACCGGGTCGTCTTCTCTCTCCTCGCCTATTTACTTCCCCCGCCACATTAGCTCATAGTTGTCTATTCAGGCATTTTGCATTTAATATTTCATCTGTAGTCTCACTTTGTTATTAAATGCTTAGGAGACGATATGGATTCATCCGGTTCTCATCCAAAGCAAAACAAGAAATGTCACAAAGTGAGGTTGTATGTGACATATTGCATAAAATCAAACTCCAATAGTTAGTGTTATTAACAACACTAAAACTTGATTTGGCTAATAGCCTAATACTTACTTATCACCAGCTAGTACAATATGGGTCTTATGGAGAAACAGTTATAATTTGCTTCCTCTTGTAGCACTTTTCAAAAACTACTTAGACGCCCAGCCAACAGATTATGGCTTTTATGGAGAAACAGTTACAATTTGCTTCACCTAGTAGCACTTTTCAAAATTACTTAGACCATGATTCTATGCATAGTACTAATCTATTTAAAAAGGATTTTAAAATCTACTTTAAAACAATTCTTTTAGGCCCTAATCCATACTGTTTAATGATCAAATCAAATTATTGAATTTCAATGGGATTGAAAAATTATTGAATTTCAATTTAAGTTTCAAATGAAAGTGTATTGAGAATGAGAAAAAGTATATTTAGAATGAAAAAAGTTATATGGGAAACGAATGCGAGATTCAATTCTAGGATCATTCCATCCAGCTGTGAACAATCAACAAATATTTGGCACATAAGTGAATGCAGAGGAGAGAGGATAGGGTGTCCTTTTACATCAAAAAAGAAATTGCTCAAACTATTCTAATAAGTTTTCCATTAATCAAATCACTATGTGTCTGTTCCTAGATCCCAAGAGACTTGAATGGGATAGAAAAATAGAATAAGAATGTAATGATATGATTGGGAATGAAAAATTTGTATTAAAAATATATTGAAAATTAAAAAACATATCTTACAAATTGAGAATCCCATCTTGTTCTACCCCATGGGATCCATTAGAGTATCCTTCCTTTGATTTAAAATCACATTTCCAACTTCTATATCAAACGGTAATTTTAAACATCATAAAATTCATATTTGAGCTTGCTCCATACTCTAAGTACCCCATACATGCACACATCACATATCCAAAATGCATGTATTGTATATTTGTATGGAACCCACCAAGCCAAATTGTGGCTAACATAAAATATGATTATCTTGATTCTTTTCTACTAAGAACCAGCTACAGTAAGCTTAGGTGCATCATCTTACATATAGTCTACATGTTTACATCATACACTGCCGACAAACATATGAATAATTATTTTCATCTTAACAAATGCAAAGAAAATGTAAAGCCTTTTAAGGCTAAGAACATCTTAATTATCATAATAGATCATTAAAAATTTAGAGGCTTAGAAAATAAACTTTAACGATTAAGACTTATTTATAAGGAAAATATTCAAATAGAAGAAGAAGAGTTAGTTTTTGTAACAACCCATAACTAAATTCCACATCGAAAAAAGGAGAGAGTTCATGGGAATTTATAAGTGTGCCTTGAGTTAAATATAGTGTAATGCATTTTAAAATTGTGCAGCTGAGTTGTCTAGCCAAAGGGAACTATATCACATAGTGAGGCCTGTAGCCTATAAGCCCAGAATCATTTCATGAGTTTGTGGATTACAAGTGTATCAAAGTGGTCCCCTTTAGTAGATATGGCTCGAAGAGTCAGAGAGTTGATCTAGTGAAATCCAGAGTTGCAGGCAAAAGCTGAAAGTGGAGTTGTGGTTCAAGGACAAACTGAGTAGAAGCTAGTAAGCCTATAATTTCAAGAGGTTTATATGTGTGTCTCAAGTTAAATATGACATGATATATTTTAAAATCGTACAGTTTAGTTGCAAGGTCAAAACAAACAATATCAAACTATAAGAGTCATAGCCTACTAGCCCAAGATTATTTTTGGGTTCACGTGTTACAAATTATCTATAATAGTGCAGAACAAAATACCACATCGAAAAAGGAAAAGAATTTTTGGAAGTTTGCATGTGGGTCTAAAGTAAAATGTGATGTAATGCATTTTAAAATTATATGAATGAGCTACCATGTTAGAGCAGACAATATCACATAGTGGAGCCATAACCCACAGGCCCAAGATCATTTTTTAGGTCTGCATTACAAGTAGTATCAGAGTGGATTTTCTCTAATAAATATGGTTCAGGGAGTCAGAAAGTTGAGGCAGTGAAATCTAATGCTACAAACAAAAGCTTAGAGTTGAGTTATGGTTCGAGGATGAACCAAGTGGAAGCTAGTGGACCTATAATAGCTCAAAACTGAATCTCACATCGAAAAAAGAGAGTTCCAATGAGGTTTATAATTGAGTCTTAAGTTAAATATGATGTGATATATTTTAAAATTATGTTGCCGAGTTGTCAGATCAAAGCAGAGAATATGACACAATGATGTCCATAGCCTATGTGTCCAAGATTTTTTTTTAGGTCTGTATGTTATAGTTTTCAACCCTTTTAAAAAAATCCAATTCATCCATTGTTAGTAACTCAATGCTCGATGACAAATCTTGGTAGACAAATACTAAGGGAACTAGTAGGATACCTAAGTACTTGCAATTTGCTACTGCTCTATTAATGTCTCACTGGCATCGCAAACTACATGCAAACCATAATGCTTCATGGATTATGGAGAAATAAAAGTGGGAAGATGAATAGTGCCACTTGCCACATTACGTTAAACATGTAATATAATTGCCCATTTGGCCACTTAATGGACTACCATGTTCACTACTAACATCATTAGCCTACAAAAACTACTAAATTAACTTAGTAGAATCTATTTGCTCCATGACAAACCACATGAAAAATGACAACAAGTCTATTATCATGATTATGATAAAGCAGATCAAGGTGATCCAAGAGGAGCTTGTGAAGAAGCCCTATAAAAGAGGAGGAAAAATAAACACTCACACAATTTCTCAACAAGCTACTTTTCATTTCCTTCTTATACTCCTCATTCCTCTCTAAAAGCTCATCCTGAGGTCTCTATAGTAGACGCATTTCTATTACTTGTATATTTCTTCTAGGCACTTAGTTAAATTTCTCTTTCTCTTGATTTTGAGGAAGACATCATATATTATAATATTTCCTTTTCTACATTAAAACCCTTTATTTGCTATCTTTTATACTCTATATTTTCCTTATCGCTCAAACCTAGCTAAAATCATGATACTTGACATTTTCAACTCTCGACAATTATATTTATATTGCTTTCTACGTAGGATGAGGAAATTTATCATGATTTAATGGATCGGTGGGCCATAATTGAATATAAACATGCAAGAATACTTCAATGTATCTAATTATGATGATTTTTTATTTCTTAACTAAAAATGAGAGTGGATCCCTTCTGCATTAATAACATTTTATCCCTAATTCCTAACATATTCATGATATTTAATAATTCCTCTAGTGCCCATAAGGTTTGCAAAAAAATTCTTTCATATCCATGCAATCGTAAAATTCATTAACCAAAATTTTTAATAATAAAAATACTCATCATACATTTGATGGTTTTGCTTGCTCCATTCATGGTCCCCAATGCCTTTAATGCTTCCTCCACCTTCCCAGCGTTGTAGATTCCATCAATGAGCATTGTATATGTGACTACATTAGAGGACTAGCCCAAGTTCTCCATCTGTGTCAAAATTCAAAATATTTCATTAATGACGTCATTCTTGCTTACACCATGGATATGGATGTTCCAAGTAGGTGAGTTGTTTTTGTTAGCAACTGTCTACTAGAATTTGAAATAGACCATACCTAGTAACTGGACTCACCAATGCATCAATAATAGAATTGTCAATCTGTATGCTTGGCTTAAAACCCAAGAAGGATATCTTTACAAATACATAATTGTAATGCCTAATAAGCCCCAAATGCCCCCAACCGCCACTTGAAGGTACAATAACTCCTTTGTAATCTGGCAACTGTAAGAATGACTTTGGTTTTCATCAAAGATTCAAATAGAGCCATCGATCATTTTCTAAATAGGCCTAACAATCTTTGCCTTTCCTTCACTAATCTTCTCTGCTCCACACCATCATCATCCCCATTCCTTCGCATCTCCTCCTTCCCCCTCAATAGTGATCTCATCAACTCCCTAAGCCTTATTAGCTCTCTCCCCTCACCATTGCTAGTCCCATTTTACTAAACTCTAGCAAACTTCTCTAGCTTCCCTCTCTCCATACCAACAACGTCCTCTCCAACCCCATATCTAACTCCATCTCCAAACCTCTCTCATATTCTCACACTCGACCTAAGCCACTACTCGTCACATTTCCTAAATTCAAAATTGACTTGCTAGGATGCCACCCAATATGCTCAGCCAACTCATCCAGTTGCTCGTGCTTGGTGGGAGTATGGGCAAAAATGGAAAAAATTGACTTTAATTTTTGGAGAATTTCTAAATACGCTAATGAATTTTGTTCATAATTTCTCTTATACATATTAATTTTTGAAAATTCCTTTCATACCTACAAATTTTATCCATAATTCCCTTCGTACTCATGTTGCTACTTCTTGTCATCAAACATTTGAATTTTTTATTTTTTATTTTTGATATTACTAAATACCAGTACTACCCGTCCATGATCGATGCCTATCTCGCTCAACCTAGTTCTCATCGTTTCCAGTGCCCGTCAAGACTATGGCTACCGATTTAATGTTGGGATACCACTTCGCTAACCATGGCAGCTGTGAACGAGTTTGTAGAGGTTAGATTTCAATTTTAATGCTACGAAGGAGGAAGTTCATTTGCTAAGAGCAGAGCTTGGTGGATAGACATAGATCAGCGGTATTAGTTTAACATAGTCTGGATTGGGCATGTCCATCTATTGGGCATATTGCTGGTGGATGATCGTGAGCAAAATGATAGCAATGATGTCTACGAAATAGGCTTCTATGATTGGGTGATGGTGGATCAACACAGGCTTTCGATTGAGCAGATGGGCAATGCTCATGAGGTGACCGACAATCCTTGCTGTTGCAATTAGCTTGGATTTGGAGCTGCCCGTCGAATTCACAACAGAATTGATGCGATTGGCTTAAAATAGAGGTTGTCACTGAATTTAATTCGAGCCGCTGCATCCAATTTTCATAGTTTTTTTTTTATGGAAGAATTACTCTATCCCGACGCCCTTTCCCCTTGGAAAGGGTTCGGAGGAGAGTAATCCGAGCAATGTATTGCCAAAAAATTGTCTATACACAGTTTTCTTAGGACTACTTGGGGGGGGGGGTTCCCCCACCAAAGTAGCTGATGTACATCAGAACAAGAAGCCATCTCGGCTAAGGAATGGGCTACCTCATTACCCTGTCTAAGAACATGATGAATAGAGAGGTGGTCATAAGTAGCAAAAATAAATCTGATCTCATCAATGACATGCCCCACTGGAGAGGATATTGTGCAGTCTTTGGATAAGTACTGGCAAAGTAGTAGAGAATCAGATTCAATCAGAACCTGGCTCAGCTTCAGTTGAATCGCCCACTTGGTTGCCAATAAGAAAGCGTGGGCCTCCATGAGGAGCGGTTCCATCGTGCCCGTCCATCTCCACCCCCTGGCAGCAATGAAATGGCCCCTGGAGTCCCTGATGATAGCCGCTAAACCAGTAACACCCTTATCATCAAAGGCTCGCGCATCAACATTCATCTTGAAAGCCCCCGCGGGCGGTTTAATCCACCTGGCCACTAATGGAAGATCGATAACACTCATCTGACTAAGGAGCTTAGCCCTACGAAATTGTTCGCAGTAGTCACGACACCAAGGTAGAATCATATGAAAAACCGGTGGGTCCCCGTCTTCTCTCAGCTTGTTCCTTAGAAACCAGACCCTCCAACAAAAAAGGATAAAGAAAGCCAAATTCAGCAATTGATTCCTGAGGGACAGAGTACACAGCGTTTGAATCACAAAGAGCGGAGGAGAGTGCAGCCTAGCAGCCACGCGACTAAGCCTTGCAATATGAGGGCATCCCAAAAAGAGGTGGTTAGAGTTTTCCACCTCCCCCTTGCAAAAGAAACAGGAAGTATCCACCTGAATACCCCTCGAAGATAAATTCTGCAAAGTGGGGAGAGCATTCCGTACCAGCCGCCAGCCAAAAAATATCACTTTGCTTGGAAGGTTTGTCCTCCAGATGGCCCTATAGAAGGACGAGAGGTTTTGGCTCTCCGAACTCTGAGAGAGCAGCCTATAGGCCGATTTGACCGAGAAGTGACCATTAGGTTCATGGGCCCAGTAAATACAGTCCTCCGCCTCGCCCTGTGGAAGTGGAATAAGGCTAATCTCCTGCCACCAAGCCTCGCCAACCGCCGCCACAATCTTTTCCTTGACCCAGGATTTGGTTTCCCCATTGATGAAGTCACAAACACGGGCTTCCTCCGGAATGGAGCAAGGGAGAGGACCCGCCTTGGAGAGCACTGAATTGAGCCAGAGGTCGCCAAAGAACCGGATCCTCATCCCATTACCCACTCTCCATTTGCACCCCTCAAGGACAGCATCACGTGCCCTTAGAATGCTTTTCCAGGTATAGGAGTCCGAGGGCTTAGCACTACAATCCCATATATCTGAATTCTTGAAATATCTGGCCTTCATCACCTCGTAGCAGAGGGAGGCGGATCCCGTAGCTAATCTGAAGACCTGCTTAGCCAAAAGGGCAAAGTTGAAGTTAATGATATCCCTGAAACCCATTCCGCCTGCCCTCTTCGATTTACACATTTCCTTCCAAGCGACCCAGCTCATTTTCCTTTTATCCCCCTTGTCGCCCCACCAAAATCTGCTTAACATTCCATTTATGGCCTGGCAAAAGGAGGTAGGCAGCAAAAAAAGACTCATGGTATATGATGGAATTGCTTGGGCCACAGCCTTTAGAAGAACTTCTTTCCCGCCCCAGGACAAAAGGCACCCCTTCCACCCCTGAATTATGTACCAAATTCGCTCTTTGATGCCGTTGAACATACCTGTCTTGGATCTGCTTAGCCAAGCGGGAAGGCCGAGGTAGTGGTGGAGATCCCGACCCGGGGCGCCAAACAGGTTTGACAGCACCCCCCTTTCATATATAGACGTATTTGTGCTGAAGAAGAAGGAGGTCTTGTCCACATTAATCAGTTGACCAGAAGAGGAAGAGTATTGGGAAAGGATGTCCAAAAGGGCCCTGATATTCTGTTCATCAGCCTTAATGAAAAGAAGGGCATCGTCCGCAAACAATAGGTGAGTAAGTTGTGGTCCCCTCGGGTTTATTCTGATTCCGCTCAGTTCGCCTCTCGCTGCCGCATTTGAAATGAGCACCGACAAGCCTTCCGCACATAGAAGAAAAAGATAGGGAGACAGTGGGTCGCCCTGTCTTAGACCCCTATTTGGTTGGAAGCACCGGGATTTGAATCCGTTCAGTTTGATCCGGAATTTAACCGTTGATAAGTAGCTTCTGATCCATTTGATCCATATGGGACTGAAATTCATCGTTTCCATTACTCGGCAGAGAAAATCTCATTCGACCCTATCATAGGCCTTTGACATGTCAAGCTTAACAGCCATCTCCCGTCTACTGCCACCCCTTCGTCGTCGTAGAGAGTGGATAGCTTCGTAGGCAACCAACATGTTATCCGTGATGAGCCTGCCTGGGACAAACGCACTCTGTTCCGCACTGATGACCTCATGTAGCGCCCCTTTGAGTCTGTTCGCTAGTACCTTTGCCAAAATTTTGTACACGACATTGCATAAGCTAATCAGGCAAAATTTGGATAGTTCTTGCGCCCCCGCCACCTTAGGAATTAAGACCAAGGCCGTGTTATTTGATTCGCGTATGAGACTATCACCGCGGCAGTGATTGTCCTCCTCCATGAAACATTTGCACCACATGAAGATCTCCTTACCCACAATATTCTAATTCTGCTGAAAAAAGCCAGACGACATCCCATCTGGCCCCGGGGCCTTTGTTGGACGCATGCTTCTAATCGCACTCTCCACTTCCTCCCAGGCCAGAGGCCTAATCAAAGTCTGCCTCTGAATATCTGAGATCTTTCTGGTAAAATGATCGTTAATCCAGCTTGCATCTGTAGTGGCAGAATGAGCATAGATGTCAGAGAAATAGGAGACAGCCAAATTCAGCATCTGATCTTGGTCCTTGACCCAGCGCCCATTCATGTCTCTAAGTGCATCAATCCGATTAGCCCTCCTGCGCTTTGAAGCCATATGATGAAAGAAACCCGTGTTCCTGTCACCTTGATGAAGCCAGTGTGTTTTTGCCCGCATCTGCCACAACCTCTCCTCATCCTCGAGCAAAAGATTAATCTGGGATTTCAACCTGTTAATGGAATCATCACGACCATCATTCGGGTTCTGACACATTAACCACGAAAGTTCTTTCTGTTTCCTTACAATTTCTTGCCGCAGATTACCCCTTGCCATTCGGTTCCACCTGGAAAGTTCGACGCCGCATCGCCTAATTTTCCCATTCAGAGTCGCAGCATCCCCCACAATTCCCATTGGGTGTTCCTCCCACACCCGTTGAATGATCCTCTTCGCCTCGGGGTCACGAGCCCAGAATAACTCATACTGGAATTCTCGTGGAGGCCTATGCAATCCATGTGAAGAATCAAGTGTTAGAAGAAGCGGACAGTGATCAAAAGTAGAGGCCGAGATGTGTGCGATGCGAGCATGAGGAAAAAGCTGGAGCCATGCAGCATTTGCAAGCCCCCGGTCAAATCTAGCCTCGACTCGCTGGGTACCCCTACGATGATTAGACCACGTCATGGGCGCCCCCACAAAACCGAGATCATGGAGATTGCATCTGTCCATTGAGTTACGAAACAGCTCCGTCTGGGCTTGAGACCGGGTTCTCATACTGTTGTATTCATTTGGCCCCACCACTTCGTTGAAATCTCCCATCACAAGTCATGGGAAATTTGACCCGTCGCCCAATTGATTGAGAATATGCCAGCTTTGATGGCGGCAGTGAGTTTCTGGGTGACCATAAAACCCAGTGAACTGCCACCCCATAAAGTCAACATGAATATGATGAGTAGAGAAACTGCGCACAGAAGCAGGATGGTCATTATTCCAAAAAAGAGCTAGCCCCCCCTCCTTGCCAAGGGATCCACCACAAAACAGGAGTCAAACCGGAGTTTTCGTCTTATGGCTTCCATTTCCTTAGTAAACCGCTTGGTTTCGCAGAGGAATACCAGCTTAGGATCTTATTTCTTGATTAGATCAAGGAGGCATCCAACTGCGCGTGGGTTCCCAAGCCCACGGCAGTTCCAGGTGAGGAGGGCCATATTAATTGAGGTGGGGCCGGGGGATCCCCGCGGCCTCCACCTCCTTTAGTTCACGTTCAGCCTCCTTCTTTGTCCGCTTCGAGAAAATCATTTGGTCTCCATGGATCCCGTCTCTATTTCTTTTGGAAGTAGGCAAAATCGCTTGTGAAATCTCCCCCACCGAGCCCAAACCTTGTCGTGCCCGCCTTTTCCACCTTCCCCTATACTCATGAGAGAATTGCATGGCATCCATGGCCCCCACCGATTCCCCTCCAGCTCTAACATCGGACATCTCCCCTACCACCTGCCCCTTGCCCACAATGACCCCCATAATTGGAATATCAATCATCTCATCGCCCATCTTCTCCTCCAAACATATACTTCCCTCCATAGTCCCCCCCCCCCTTTTGTCACAGTTCCTTTGTTTTGAGTCAAAGGAGTTAGGACCAGTAACTGTCCCCCCGCATGAAGCTGAATAGGCCAATCCCGACCGCCATTGCTAGCCACCCGTCTTCCACATTCATCCTTCACCGTGGTTAGGATATCGCTCACCGGCAATTCTCCTGGAGGGAGTTCAGTTTGAGGCCTGTGATCGCGATTTTGTTGCTGATCGTGTGGTTCCACTTCAGAGCCTCCTAGCCCGGAGTTCGCCCCCAACAGCATACAGTACACCCTTCCCTCTGTTCTAACTGGTTCCTTTGAGGGGAGGTCCACCGTCTGTATGAGGCCAAGTGGAGAAACCAAGGGAGAAATCTGTTGAGGTGAAGCCGAAGGAGATGGCTGTCGAGGAGCTGGTTTGGGATCGAAATCCGTCCTTAGAGAGTCACCCGTCGACAGCATGGGGGAATTTGCCGCCGCACACACTGCAGTCGTCTGGATCAGATTGCCCATTCCGTCTAATCTGCCTTCCAGCGTAGGTGGAACCCCACTATCGGGCATTGGGTTCCCCTGTTCCTTTCCCGCTGCTGAGGTCTCCCCTTGGATACCCATATACTTGACTAGTTTCATACGGTTTCTAGCAGCAAGTTCTTCCTTCAGTTTCATTGGTTGAGTGCCAACTCGTAGCCAACTTCCGAACGGCAAGTCTGCCTCCATTGGTAGCTGTCCATTCTTATCCCGAGCTTGGCAATCTTTATGAGAATGCCCCATGATCCCACACAAGTAACAAAACATGGGGAGGTTCTCATACTGAAAGCTCAGCCATTTGCGTTGCTTAGTTCCAAGCTGAATAAAGATGCCCCTTCGGAGGGGTTCCCGGCAATCAACCATAACCTTTACCCTCAAATCTGCATATGAAATTCGGCAGTCCAGCAGCTCGTCGAAAGTTTTGCCAATGGTCTGTGCCACGACCGACTTGTCAACAATATATGGAACACCGTGAATTTGAATCCATAGAGGCGTTTTCACAAGCATGAGCTGGGCATGATCGAGCTCTTCTTCCAGTTCAGCAAGAATGATGATATTCCGTTCAAAAAGCCACGGTCTACCGTTCATCACATAGTCCTTATCGTCCCTGTTAACAAACGACACTTTGAATAGGTTGTCGCCAACTTCCGTGAAGAAGAACCTATCTTTCGTCCGCCATAAACGCTTCAGCATTCCTTTAAAGAATTCTTTGTTGAAAGATTTCGAACACCAAAGAGAACACAGAAGAGCGGCATCATCACCAGGTTGTATTTTCCGGATTGCAGAGCTTGCAATGGTCATTATCTGTAGTTCGGCACCCAGAAGGTCTGCCTCGCTGGGATTCATCATGTGAGTTTTGCCCGTTATCGACTTTGCCGCCCACTGATAGCAGATAGCTTTCCTCCTCAGCACCCCTCCGACCGCCCCTGCTATGGCCAAGAGCAACGGGCGTTTCCCCCCTCCGACACCAGCACTCAGTCCCACTCACGACGAAAGGGCGTCTATCGTCGCCACGCGGGACTTACAGAGGCCGGACTCATCCCTTCAGGCCGTTTGCTAATTTTCATAGTTAGTTGATGTTGAGGATAACAAACAGCAGTCGTGATTGCGATTCATCAGTATATGAAGGAATAGATCTAGCATTTCTTCCACCGGTGATGGCTAGGATCTGACGGCTACAACATCGCATAGGGGTTTCCAATGAGAATGATGACTATTGCAACGTATGGGTTTTTTGGCTTGTGATGCAGTGTTTCTACTGCCTGCATCGTTTGTCTTAATCTTCATAGGCAATTCTTCCCCAGTCGGCATAAATATAGAAGGAAAATTCTATTATCTAATTGGTTAGAAAACACATGCTTTAATGGAATATTTATTTAATTTCTATGAACTAGCCTAAGGTACAATCAAACTGCAGGATTCTAAAGAATCTATTCATCTTCAAGATTCTGGCATTAGAATCTTTGGTTTGCACAGAGATGGGACCCATCACTAAGACATCACCATTCCATGAATCTAGTGAATGAGCTATTTTGATCTCAATGTGGATGAAGTTCAGTAACATGAAGCTGATGAATTTGTGGCAAAGATAAACCAGCCCATATGTTTCAACTACGAAGAAATAACAAAATTTTAAGTTAAAAAATAGCAAAGGCAATTTCACCGGCGACGGTAACTCGTCGCCCTCTGCTAGCTCCCTTCTAAGCAGCTTCTGATTAAAGCCAATCACTCAAGTGAGCAAGCAAAACCAAATTGGTATATGCCCGTATTTTTCTCCATGGATTTACTCAGGCAGTAATTAATCCGTAGATCGAAAGCCTATTGCATCGCCTGAACAAGGGTGTTTTTCATGGAGTTGCGAGCCGGAGTGTCTTGCAGAGGAGGTGAAAATGAAGGCGCAGTGACTAGGGCCACGATTGTCATTGCAGTTGTATCCTAACATCTGTTTTCAATAATTTTTACCATGTTAGTATGAGAGGAATTATAGGTGAAATTCATGAGCATGAAAAGAATTTTTGAAAAAAATACAAGTATAAAAGAAATTGGGAGCAAATTTTTATGTTTATATTTGAAAATTCCCTTTAATTTTTTATTAATTGAAATTTGGAGGGCAAAATTATCTTTTAGTCAAATAAATAACATTTTTCTTAATGAAATATATATGTTAGGAATTTAGAGTAAAAGGTTGTAAGTAAATTAGAAATTAAGGCCAAAAGTTATGTATATAAAAAAAAATTTCTCAAAAAATGACTAATAAGTATAACTTATTATTTAATTTTTTTTAAAAAAAAATGTAAAGTTTGAAAACCAACATAGTTACATATATGTAACTGATATTGAAGAAAATAAAACCTTACTGAAAAAGAGTTCTACTACATTTGATATAAATTCCGACTACATCTACTCTGCTTTTAAATATCCAAATATACTGCCTACATTTGCACAAAATCTCAACCATGCCCATCCCATTAATAATCGTTAGGGAACAGTAAGAAATCTTAGCAGACATCGGGCCATTTGGAGGTTTAATTTTCTTGAATTCCTAAAATAGCCCTACAGTAAAATAACTACCAAGGGAGGCGGAGGAGATCTTCGGAAAGGATCAAATGGAATCTTTGGAAAAGATCTTTTCAAAATACCCTTAGATCCGCTGCAATCTTGGAAAGGAGAAGATCTGCTGCAGGATCTATGCTCTGATGGAGACCGTTTGAATAAATTCTCTAAAGGAATTATGCAGAGATCACTGCTATTGAAGGCGATGCAAGTTTCCACGGCAGCCATGGCAGTCTGGAAGGTGGTTGGCGGTGACGATGGAGTACCAAAACTGGTATTCGGCGGCAGATAGGTTTGGCATATACACGAAGTATGCCGAACTGCTAGAGCACATGATAAGGTACTCCATCGTCTCCTCCATTCGAGCAACGGCAATGGCTCCCACTGTTGTCTCAACATCTTCTGCTAAAATCCATATCTGTCACCACACATCTGACCGGCGAACACTACTTTGGCGGCCTCTGCTCCTTCCAAATCGACTGACAACACTTAATAATTGCACGGTCTTCCGCTCTTTTTCAAAGATTGCAAGTTTAATCATTGCACACTAGCCAACTCGGTGAAAGGGAAAAAGGGGGCAGAATCCACCCCATATCTGTCACCACACATCTGACCGGCGAACACCACTTTGGCGGCCTCTGCTCCTTCCAAATGTACTGACCACACTTAATAATTGTATGGTCTTTTCAAAGATTGCAAGTTTAATCATTGCACAGTAGAAAGATTGCCAGTTTAATCATTGCACACTAGCGCACTGGGTGAAAGTCGGACGGAATTTTTTTTAACTTAGAAAAATCTGAAAAATGTATAATAAACTCAAAAAAATGAGAAATGAAAGAATATGTAATTATCTTACATTTTGCCTACGAATAGGATGGTGTATTGATCCATTTTCTCCTATTATATAGCTATTTACAAAATACGTCTAACATAATTTTTATATGCAATGTTCAACTAGAAATAATAATATCATGCTAAAAAATTAAATAATAAACATAAAGAGAATAAAAAATAGATAAATGACAACTTTACATAAATACATAATTGACATATCAAATTTTCAAATAGCTAAGTCATTTATCAATAATCGGTATCATACCTTATCATAAGAGTAAAATAAATCATCATCAAAATGAGTGCCCAGGAGGTTCTTGAACACTATCATCATCATCATTGTTGTTGCGTATATATTCTATATCATAGCATGCATTTTCAGGATATCTAGTACCAAACAAGTAGGATTCATATTCTAACCCAAACGGATGACCTCGAGATAGCTTTTGTGAATAATATGAATAAAACGATTGTTATGCATATACATTTGAACCCATTTTTTAACCTTCTTCTTCCTCTTCCACATCTTCTTCTTGTATAATAAAATTCTTTCCACGATCATCAGTTGTACGTTGCGATGGTGAGGTAGAGCCATGAGGATATAGAATTGAGCTGGGCACAAAATAATGATCCAGAAATCCGTCGAGTATATCATCAAAAGACCTACTCCTATCCCGAGATTCCCCACTCTGCCCTCAGTCCCTTGTCCACTACTTCTCCCATCATCATCTCCTCCTCCAACATCAGTATGAGTTTAGCTACTATCATTATGAAGTTCAATAACAGGCTCTTGAGGAGGTTATTGCGATGATGTTTTGATAGTGGCTGAACTTGAACCTTGAATATTTTCTTCTTCACTATTTATTATTTCAATTTCTTTTTTCTATTTTCCAACCATGGAAGAAGAGGATCATCCTGAGCAAATATATTATCCAAATTTATAGGGCAATAATCTAATTGCTCACCTTGATTCTAACCCTTTTCCTATTCCTAAGCCGAAGTCTCATATATAATGGATGAAAACATTTCTCTCCGCCTTCTTTTTTGACATTCTATTCCTTTGCTTATTCAACTACATAAGATTAGTAATATTCATTATTAGTTAAGCACATGCATCATAAATAAATAACTAAAAATACAAATATATAAATATAGAATCATATTTAGAATATTTATCTGGATTAGATTTTTTAATAGCTGCTCTTGCTTTCGGTTCTCCAAAGCTACCCATACTAAGTTCTTTTGTTTGCGCCTATATGGAAAATAAATGTCGGTATTCAATATTCATATGAAAAATTAAAAATAAATGAAGTATATATCATAATATTAGGTTATGTAGTTCATCTTACCTCATTAATTGCATGGATTTGTCGATCAATATCTAGCTCTAATTTCTTGATAACATTTTTTAGGCCAATTCTTATCTCATCTGCTTCTTCAAATGTATCAACATATCAAAATGGAGGATTTAAAAAATCCTATAAATTAAAATTAATTTAAAGAGATTAATAATCAAATCTCAATACATATATTTAGACGTGTATGAAATATAAATTATAATTATCTACTACATGTATATCGTGATGAAGTTGTTGATTCCATCATCGATCACTGAGACCCCAATATTCTTTGTAGTATTTACATTCATATTTTATAGCAAATTTTGCTCTATCCATTGCTTCATATATAAACCCCATTGTCGATTGGTCATCACTTTCAACTAGTCAGAGCACCTTAATCAAAGGGCTCATTGCTTGTATTATTTCAAGTACTTTCCCCCAATATCTATTATCTCTAATAATTGAACACGTCTCAATAGCTGACCCTCTTGTCGATTTTTCATATTTTGACTCGATCCGTACTCTATTAGATATCATTTCACTTAGAGCTCATCTATGACTGTACAAACTCTCTAAAGCAATATAATTTGTTGCAAAAAGGGTTGCTCCAAGTCTCAACAATTCATGACCATTTATAAATTTCTTCATTAAAGCAACAACTCAATTATGATTGTAAATAAAAGAAGTTATTGTTCTTGCCTTATCCACCATAGTAGACACATTCTTTCTTCGTCCAATGTCCTCAAGCATAAGATCTATGTAATGAGCCACACGTGGAGACCAAAATAAATTAGGCCTCTTTTGCATAAGCATCCTCCCAGTTGCCTTATAAGATGCTTAATTATCTATCACAATTTGCAAAACATTACTTTCTCCAACTTCATCAATCATTTTATCCATTAAGCTAAAAATATAATTAGCATCCTTTACAGCTCTAATGGCATAAACTGCTCTAATAAAGATTGTACCCAAATGAAAATATACTATAAAATTAATGATACTCAACCTAGTTGGGCCAGTCTAACCATTATATATAATGGTGCAATCTCATGATGCCCATATCTTTCTGAATCCTTGTACATAATGCCAAATTTTCTCATGAACTTCTTATGAGTATTTTCCATCAATTTCATATGAACTTGGTACTTTTGCACCAAATCCTGCTTCGGCTGTTGCATCAATAAAAACTTGAAAATATTGAGAATCTACAACATGAGGTGGAATACTATTATATAAAAATAACTTTGTAACCGCTTTACCCAGACTATCTATGATGGATTTACTCCACATTTGCTTCAAATTTTTTTATTTTGCATTACTTTTAAATACTTGCTCATCACCCATGGGTACTCGTGGCTTAGTGAAATATCTTCATCATCAAGGTTAATACTTTGTAGTTGCTTTCCGGAAGAACTTAATGCTTATCGAAAGCTTTTAAATAAGCCTCCACCACTTCTAGGTCCTCCTGCACCACTACTTCCGCTGACTCCTCGAATCAATTGACTTTCAAAATTTGTCTACGTTGCTAATCCTCCCTTACAGTTCGAAGACTTTCTCTTCTAGCTATTCTCATCTCTATATCATCATCATCCTCTTCATCATTAGCATCATCACGTGATGTCCCAAACACTTCTTCTTTGCAAGTATCTAAAGTTACCTCCTTTTCTCTTGTTGCCTTCTTGAATTTTATATCTTCTAAATTAGCTTGCATCAATGCTATAATCTCTTTAGGTACTTGGGTGCATGAAGCAACGTTACCCGTTTTATGTGCTAAATGTTGCTTCAATCTTGTAATACCTCCACTTAATTCTCTTCTACAAAATTTGCACCTAATTTGTTGTTGTCCTATTCCAACCCTTTCCCCAAATTGTCATCCAATATCACCACTATCATCTTCTTGTCCTTCGGCCAATGTAATTTTTCAATTTAATTTGTGCATAAACTTTGTATATAGAGAAATTAATATATAAATTTAAAAATTACTAAAGTAATTCGAATTTACATGCATTTGCAATCAAAATAATAATAACACGCATGAATTATTAATATTATATGGACACAAAAACATGGGTTAAACATTAATATATTTGAATAATAAAAATAAAAAAAAATTTAAAAATATTTTTGTTCAAAATATTTTCAGAAAAATAGAGTTAAAAGTGTGAACACATATATTATACGAAGCTGGAAAAAGGAAACGGCAAAAAATATTTATTTTATGCGTTTTCGGAATTTTTAATTTCAGAAATAAAAAACAACTTAAAAATATATAACGTGTAGATCTAGCACAAAATAACAATAACATGCATGGATTATCAATATTGTTATCTAAATACACAAAAACATATATTAAATATTAATATATTTAAATTTTTAAAAATCTAAAAATTAAAAAATGTTTTTCTAGTGAAAATATTTTCTAAAAACAAAGGTAAAACAGATATTTTATGATTTATATGAAGTTATAACAAGGAGATAGCAAAAAAATTTCTTTTTTTGTATTTTCGGAATTTTATAATTTCTGAAAATAAAAAAATAATTTTAAAATTTTAAAAATGCAGATCTAGCACAAAAATTGAATGAAATGAACAAATCGTACACAGATCTAAAGTTTGAAACCATTTGAGAGAAGAAATCTCACCTTTTTTGATTTTTTCCCAAAATGGGTTCTTTCTGCTAGATCCGAATTTTCGCCGAAAATATCATGTGTTTGGTTGGAGGTAAAACTTTTGATGAAAAGTTTTTGGAGTAGAAGTTGTCAAATCAATAGAAAG
Organism: Annona cherimola; assembly: GCA_030490835.1. Lineage (NCBI taxonomy): Eukaryota > Viridiplantae > Streptophyta > Magnoliopsida > Magnoliales > Annonaceae > Annona > Annona cherimola. The sequence goes on along the minus strand of CM059973.1, from coordinate 10,023,413 downwards.
TGATGTGATATAATAGGAGTAATGATGAGGAGTAAAGAGAATAAAGTTAAAATAGATAGGTTAGTTGTATGGGTAGTTGTGTAGAAATGATTGAAAAATAGGGTAGTTTGTATAGAAAAATGTGAAAAAATAATTAAAAAATAGAATAATTATGAAGAGTGAAAAGTTTTAGATTGAAAAGTTTTAGTTGACACTTTTTTGCACTAAACAAACACACCCTTAAATCTACTCAATTTTACCTCCCCTTGCTTCCAATGTGATGATTTTGCAATGAAATAAAGGATTTGAGCGGTTCTAATCCGTTTTTTTCAACCCAGAAAAACGGATTTTCACTAGATCTGGAGATTTCGATCTATACTCTGGTTTCTTCAAGCCATTTTCTAGCATGGTTTGTTGAATATGATTGGGGTGGAAAAAGCAAGCAGAAAAGAGCATCCAAAGTGAAAATGGCATCACAACGCTGAATTTGCTGCTTAATAAACTGGACCTGATACTGTGCAGAACATAAACCCTAGCCCATTTCACCGCTGTATAGGGTATCCAGACCCGTCGATTCTGACATGATTGTGGGTATATCGGGTTCGCTATGCCCAATATCCCGAACCATGGTAGAACCACAGTTGGACATCGAGCAAAGATGAAACTATAGGAACAAGGTTCTGCCGACAATGGCTTGCTTGCACTAGTCAATCATCATGGTTAGGGAACTCAAAGGAGACGATGGAGGATGGTCGGAGACGATGGTATGGCGATACAGATGAAATAGAATGAGGAGAGAATTAGGGCAGCGCAAGGGCACAAGCCAAAATCAACGGTTGAATTTAGCCTCGACATTTCAGTAATTTCATGTCTTCACTAACTGTTGTTTATCACGTTTGTGATAGCACGGGTATAGATAAAATTAATGCAAACCTAATAGATATATTTGAAAATTTCAAAATATAATGGGTTTATTTGAAAAAAAAGTCCTACTATGTTTCATTTTATTAGAACTAGTTCCAAGTCTCAAATCCCTTGGTTTTTCCCAGGCATGATAGACTTGATGAATGTAGTCCAAATCACTCATTATGTTTATTAATATTTATTAAATATAAAAATTAATTTGATCGGTTAATTTATTGAGCCATTTAAAATTTTTTAGAGCAATCTAGTTGGTGACTTTATATTTATTAGATTGGATATTTTTGGTTGGTAATTTTAGGTTATAGTAACTAGGGCTGCAATTTGATTCGGTTACCAGTGCGTTGACCCACTGGGTACCCTGAATCAGGTAAGTTCAATATTTTTTACCTGCAAGGTCGGTTCAATTTTGAGTATAAAATAATAACTGAAATTCAGACAGGGTCAAATTCCAACGACTGGGTACCCAAAAAAAAACCCTCATAATTATATGTTATTTTAATATTATATCATATATGTCGTCTCATATTCAATTGCTCGAATTATTTTTATTGGAAAGAAGGATTCCTAGCCATCCTCCCAAGCCCATTTGCTCAGGAGGCTGGGGAGGAATCCCCCCAAAACAGAACACCACATTTGTCATTACACATGGCAGCAACTATGGAAGCAAGAGACTAGTCTAACCACGAACAGTTGGTTATCCCCTGCAACATCAATTGCTCGAATTTTAATTCCTCCCAATTCTGCATCTCGAAACATTAGCAGCGTCAAAGAAATGCCAAATGCCAAACAATGGCATGTTGTCACCCCCACTTCCCAGCCACGAACGCACTCCTTTCTCCTTCCGGAAGTCCGAGCCTCACACGACCTTCTCTAGATCTCATCTCCACCTCAATTCTTCTCTCTCAGTCTCTTTCTTGCACCAAATCCTCTACTTCGATTTCAACTTTACTTCAAATCTATTGCAGTCTTAGCCTTATATATATAGCCGAATGATCTTTTACGACCAGTCGGGAATCCGGTGATTTCCGACCGGTCAAAAAATATATATTTTTTAATTTTTTTTGAAAAATAATTTTATAAACATGTTGATCTAGTTATATTTAATCTATAAATCAATTTTTTACCATTTTTGGATATGTATATATATTTATTTTGGATTTTTAAATACAGGGGTATTTAAGTCATTTTAAGAATATTTAAAATGACTTCAATACCCCTGTATTTAAAAATCCAAAATAAATATATATACATATCCAAAAATGATAAAACTTGATTTATAGATTAAATATAACTAGATTAACATGTTTATAAAATTATTTTTCAAAAAAAAAAAACAAAAAAATATATTTTTTGACCGACCAGTCGTAAAAGATCTGTACTCATATATATATATAATCTCTTCTCTAAATTTGTTTCGATTTCAACCAGGTATTCCTCTTGTCCAGTTGCTTTCTGTTCTAAAGTTTTGATCGCATCTGAAAAGGTAACAAGTGCGTTCATTTTCTTGTTGGAGTTGGCCTATTCTGTGATTGTGAGAGCCTATTGCCTTGCTTCAATGAACGAAGAGTGCATCTTTGCATCTTCTAGCTACATCCAGGTGAGAAACACTTGAGGGAGAAACATCCCATGGTAACAATAGAAACGGCTTATAGCAATAGATATATTCATATTTGGTAATGAATTTTGTTACTGTCAATATCACCTTAGCTTTTCCCCGACTAACTGGTGTACCACATCATTTGAACAGCGTTCTTCTTCATATCAATAATTTTTCTTATTTTTTAAAAAATTGAAAGCCACTAATTTAGCTTTGAAGGAATTTAACTTCATCGACACGTCAAGAATGACTATATCAATGAGGAAAAGAACATATATCAATGTGCTTATATAGTGGCCAATCGGAAGGCATGGGAGTTCAAATGCAAACAGAAAATTCAAAGTGCAATATAATTGACAGATATTGTAACCTCTTAGTACTGGTACTTTTCCCTCCAGTTCTCACATCACTTTGAATTTTCTGTTTGGAACTTTTTGCAATTTATTTGATATTTTATTTATACCATTTTGTAATTGTCTAGATATCCAACCATTGCAGACAATTAAATTTGATTTTGGCGACATATTTTGACAGCTATTTAGTAGAACTGATTTGGAATCAAAATTGCAATTGAGCCGATCTTAAAAAAATAGGATAAGATATGCATCGAACTAACTCAACCTAAAATAAGATAGGAAAGAAGCTTTTTAAAATAGAATAAGTATAGGGTCAGCCCCTTACCAAAACTTAGCTGACCCAAGTTACACCCCTAATAGCAACCTAATGAGTTTATATTTATTAAAATCCACCTAATTATCAAATTAAAATCAAGGTGGTTTTTGATGTCTTGCCAATGGCTTCAACTCGTCTACTCGAATCGTGATAAAAGAAAAAAATCAAGGAATTCCAATTTTGGAACCAAATTAATTATAAAATCAATCAGTATGAGAATAAATTGCAGAATGTGCAAAATTTAATTAACTTACTTAGAAAATCATTTGCAAATAGCCATATAAATAGCAATCCCTCTATGGGAAATCTCTTCGAGAAGACATTGCATTGTAAGAAAGTTGGTTTTTAGCAACCTTTGTTAGCAACCAAAGGTCTTTATTAAAAAAATGCATTTGTAGGGTGTGTTTATGAAATAATAAAATTTTTAGATAAAAATTTTTTGATATAAAAATTTTTATAATAGAAGAAAATAATATAGTATAGCAGGGTAATCATGAGAAATAAAGGGAATAATGTTTAAATAGATAGGTTAGTTGTATAGGTAATTGTGTAAAAATGATTAAAAAATATGCTAATTATATAAGAAGATGTGAATAAATAATTAAAAATAAAATAATTATGGAGAGTAAAATATTTTAAATTAAAAAGTTTCAATTTGAAAAGTTTTATATACAGTCAAATATGTCCACAAGGGAAAAATCTTCATCTTATGATGACATCTTTATAACAAAAGAAAATTTTTCCTTACTCATGATTATTCACTCAGAGGCAAGGAAAATTTTCCTTGATTACGATACTAATTTTACAATGAAAATAAAAATCAATTATCAAGTATAAAAAAATAAACTATCGACAATCAATTTTTTTCTTAGTAGCTACTCTATGACATATATCACTAACATTAGCAATTAAAATTTTTTTCATAACTAATTTTAGCTTTTTACATGAAAATTTTGGTGGCCAAAAAGTTAATCTTTTGTATTGTTAGTCAAATTTTAAGAATCTCTTTTTATGGTGCCATTCACCTTAGATGACCAAACACCTTAAAAAATGTGTACTTCAAGAGTAGGATAAAAAAGTTATTATCTCCACCCAATATCTAAATCGTAAACCTCATACTTGCATCCAATCAGGAAAATTTTAGTCCAGTTATAATGGTTCATATTTGTAAGTGTTAGCAAAATAGAGCATCCTTTATCCAACTGAGCTCAGTTCAGTTGGCTAAGTATCGTTGTTGATGTTTCATTAATTTTAAAAAACGCAACATTGTGGTGGCAGTTGTCTCCTTGGCCACCATGGGAATGTTCACCAAATATGATGTTGTAGGAAAAATAGAAAATTTATTAGATAATTATCAGAAGGTTGTATGAAAAGTTGTAAAAATGTCTCAAAGTTCTATATACTGGTTTTGATGATTGTAATATATATATATATATATCCATAAAAAGAAGGAAGCCGGTGCACCTCGGTGCAAATATCTATTTTTTAATTTTTTAAAACTTTTTTTATATGATTGTTAATCTAAGTGCATTTAATATGTGTATCAATTTTTACTGCTTTTAGATATTTTTAGATATTTGTTTTTATTTTTTAAAATCAGTGGCATTTTAGTAATTTAAAATTATTAAAAATGCTACTGATTTTAAAAAATCAAAAATAAATTTCTACAAATTTCTAAAAATTGTAAAAATTGATACACATGCAGATATATTTAGATTAATAATCTTGTAAAAAATTAGAAAAAATTAAAAATAAATTAAATCCACCTAAGTGCACTGAAATTAAGTGCACACAAGTGCAAGAAATAAGTTTCCTATAGCCTTTTCCTCTATCCTGCTAAACTGACAGGGATTTGATTGCCATGCCCCGGCCTCCCAGGGTTGCTCATGGCATTTCGTACAAGATTTTCAATGTTCCATGAAATATGCCTGAATTGCAATCCTCGATTACAGTAGAAAACGTTACTTTCAGAGTCCAACCGTAGGATACAAGTAAAAGATCATGAAAAGTGAGATCTGGATCTAGTGCTTTAGTTATGCTTTGAATTGAAAGCTAAAGATTACTCGCTACACCCATTTAAAGAGAGAGAGAGATAACTTGCTACTTAGTTCGCTTGTCTTTCATTGAACTGGCTGGTGGGACAGGCTCACCCACATGCATGGGAATCAGTAATTATTATGAGTTAATTTACAAATATATCTACTTAGTTTGATTAAAATTGCAATATACCCATCTTCATTTTAATAATTATAAATAACTCTCATATAGTTTAACTATAATTGCAAATAACCCTCATGTCATTATAACACCATTATTGTATATCATGGCATGAGGTTACATGTAATTATAGTTAAACTATGTAGAGATTATTTAAAAAATTAAATAATACCACTTAATTTCTGAAATTGCAAATACATTGACATAGTTTGCATATTTTTGCAAAATTCCCATACTGTGATGATGTTATAATGGTGTGAGGTTTTTTTTTTACAATTTTGGTTAAATTCTATGAGATTATTTACAATTTCGGGAACTACGTGGGTTTATTTGCAATTTGCATTAAATTAAATAGGTATATTTGCAAATTACCAATTATTATGCGACATATGGTCACTATTATTTGATACATTAATACAAGATTCTAAAATTTATTATGTTATGAAATTCAAAAAATATATACATATATGTAAAAATTATAAAAAAGTCATTTGCAAACACACCCATAGTTTTATCGTATTACAAGCAAATTTGCAAATATATGTGCACTAGTACGATTTAACATCTTAAGTAGGTCATATTGAAATTTTTATATTTTTTATATAATTACCATATCTAATTTGTCTTTATTTTTTAACAATTACCTCTATTATACCACATAACTTATTTTAAAAAAAAAAATTATTCCACTTTTTGGTCAATTATGAAACGAATTCTAAGTTTCATCATAATCAACAGTGTGCTTACATTTTACTAAAATTTTCCAAATATAATTATCATATTTTTCAATCATTTCGACATATTTTTTATACAATTATCCTACCTTTTAATTATTTTTATATATTGTTCTATACAACTATTCTTTACTTTTTAATCATTACATATCTCTTATTAAACCACTCTTCCACTTTTTACAAATTTTTTCTCATAACAATTTTTTTGAAATTATCATACACACCCAAAATATCTACATTGATACCATTTGATAAAATCTAAAAGATTCTTTCCATAATAAATAATTCTATAAATTATTATTGTAACATTCAATAAATTTGGGAATGAATTTAAATATGTTTCACATTTTGCATACAATTGTAAAGTGCTTTTTTTCCATTAAAAAAGCACTTTGACTGAAATAATTTTTGTTGTCATGATAAAACAAATGATTTTAATAAAAGAGGTGGATTGAATTTTGATTCCTTATCAAGTTGGCCAAATTAGGGTCATCAGTCTAAAGTTTTGAATTCAATAAGATAGGTAAAACAACTTCAAGAAAAATAACGTAGGTAGAACGATTTTATGGACTCAATTTACGGGTGATTCAAGAAAATATTTTGAATTTATTAAGTTTTATTTTATTTGAATTTATGAAAATAATAAAATGGACATGGATACATGAGCTATATGCCCAAATTTTTGAATTCTGAAAAATAAAATAAAATATTAAATAAATTAAAATTGATCAAAATTTACCTTAAGAATCTAGGTAGGGCTATATATATAATAAATAATTTTAAAAAGAGGCCCGATCCTCTTAGGTCAGCTGCGTCTGGCCATTTAACTTATTTTTTATGTTTCAAAATTTTTTTATAAACATGTTCATTTATGTATATTTAATCTATAATCTAAATTATTTAATCTATAATATAAGTTTTACCAATTTTTTATATGTTTATATATATTTTTTATTTTTAAAGATAGGGGTATCATGCTCATTTTCCATATATAAAAATGACTTTAAAAATAAAAAATATAAACATATCAAAAATTGGTAAAAATTGAATTATAAATTAAATGCACCTAAATGAATATGTTTGTAAAAATAAAAATAAAACAAATATGTTAAATAGGCAAACACAATTGAGGCCCAACTATGTTCGGCCTAAGTGGATCTCTCCTCTTTTTAAGAAATATGTTTTGGGGTCCCCTGTAAAGTGGTGCAAGGAACATATTCTAACATAGAAACATTTTGGATAATTTAAGACATAGGTTGTGTTTGGAAAATGATAAAAATTTTGGATAAAAAATTTTTTATGTAAAAATTTTTAAATTAAAAGAAAATTATGTAATATGATTAGAGTAATGATGAAAATTTTAAAAAGAATAAAAGTAAAATAAATAAGTTGGTTCTATGGATAATCATGTAAAAATAATTAACAAGTATATTAATTATATATGAATATATGAAAAAATAATTAAAAAATAATTAGAGAGTGAAAAAAAAAATTTGGTTAGACAAACATGCCAACGAGAAAAAAGAGCGATAAATGAAAAAGGAGGGATCCAATGCCTGGTGTGAGAAGACATGGAAAGAGGCGCTTGAAAATGTGATTGGCTTCCATTAGAAAAAAATTGGTATTGGCCACATGGTTGGTGTCGGCCAACGAATAGGGGTCAATGGTTATTCACGAGTGCAGCACGGCAGTGGGACAAATGCCACACGTGTAGCTTCCCAGCGTGGAAAGTAAGCTGTGTGAATGGGAAGGTGCATTGATGACGGAATTGAATCCGGCGTGCTGCTGACGGCAGCATTCACGTAATCACGTTGAGAAGATGACGCCTCCGAGTTCTCACGACCGGAGCCCAATCCAGTGCACCCGGGTGCATTCAGCCTCAATGCACCCGGGTGCACTACACCTATTTTTTTTATTTTTTTAAATTTTTTTTTTATACAATGGTTAATCTAGGTTTATTTAACATATGTATCAATTTTTACTATTTTTGGAGACTTTTAGATATTTTTTTTAGATTTTTTAAAATCAGTGGCATTTTCGGTAATTTAAAATTACGAAAAATGCCATTGATTTTAAAAAATCTAAAAAAAATATCTAAAAATCTCCAAAAATAGTAAAAATTGATATATATGTTAAATAAACCTATATTAACAGCTTCATGAAAAAAATTTTAAAAAAAAATAAAAAAAAATAGGTGCAGTGCACCCGGGTGCATTGAGGCTGAATGCACCCGGGTGCACTGGATTGGGCTCCCTCACGACCACGGCGAACATCTCATAAAGGTCACGGTTGGGGGCTAAGTGCACTCTTCTGTGTACTTAAGTATATTCAAAAATAAAAAATAAATATTTTAAATATTTTAAAAATAATAAAAATTAATACACATGTTAAATATATTTAAATTAATAGTTATATAAAAAAATTTAAAAAAATAAAAAAATGGGTTAAAGCACCAGTGCAAAAAAGTAAGGTAAAAACACAAGGACACAACTAAGGGTGTTAATTTTCAGTGCCAACTCATTAAATCGCTCATTCCGCTATTTATAAATGAATTTAAATAAAAAAATTTTAATAAATAAGTTATAATTTGTGAACTCATTCAACAATTTAATTAAATAAACAAATTAAGGTTGAGATTTATAACTCGTTTAACTCATTCAACTTATTTAACTTGTTTAACTCATTAAAATTTTATATATATATATATATTTGTAAACTCCTTAGTTATTTTCTTTCGTTAAATCATTCTCCCGTCACCTAATTTTATTTTTTCACTCTTGCCTCAATTCCATTTTCCTATTACTGTCATATTTTTCATTTTTTCTACACTGAAAGTAACCTCTCGTCTCTCTTTGCGAGAGCATTGTCTACCAGAGTTTAGGCCTTAAGGTCGTTTGTTATACAACCTGTTAACAACCTTTTAACTTATTTATTGAATGCGTTATAAATGAGTTAGGATTGAAGTTTTTTAAATTGGTTAATAAACGGATTAGGGTTGGAATATTTTAAATGAGTTAGAATTAAGATTAGACTTCAATCCATCCAACCAGATCCATTAATAAACCTCGATACAATGTCATTTTTGATGCACTAGCCTCGATGCATCAAGTGTATTTAACATATTTTTTATTTTTTCAAAATCTTTATACAATTATTAACCTAATTATATTTAACATGTGTATCAAGTTTTACCATTTTTGGAGATTTGTAAAATTACAAAAAATGTCACTAATTTTAAAAAATCTAAAAAATATTTATAAATCTCCAAAAATAGTAAAACTTGATAGCATATTAAATACACTTAGATTAATAGTTATATAAAAATAAAAAATAAATTTTTACACCTAGGTGCACTAAAGCTAAGTGCACCCGGGTGCACAGGAACAGTATCCCTCAAAAAGTTACCATATTGACCAGCCGAGCCGTGCTCGGGCAAAAACAAATTCATAGCCCTCATGAGACTCCTAGTCACGTTGTCGTTATCTCATGCATCCTCAAAAGTATAGGTAGAAATAGAGTTTGGTTGACTCATGATTCATCCCACCTCGTCCCGATTATAAAGGGTTGCGGTAAGAATATTGATCCGGTGGGTAAGGTGCAGTGGGGCGGGTCGATCATGTCACGACCCACCTTGCCATGCCCCGTCCCACCTCTCAAGGTATGAATTATTTTTATAAACTATTTAACTTACTTATATGAATGCGGTTTTGTTGGATTGATGTGTTTACTTTTATGATTTATTAACATGAATATGGTTTATGATGATGTATGTTTAATTTTACAACTTGTTTATATGGATAAATTATTATTTCTTAATTGTATATATTGTTCAAGTTTTGTCCCTCGCGTGATTTATGATTGAAATAAAATATATTATCTATGTTAAATATTATTATTTTGCAATTTTGTAATTTTAAATGTAATTCAAAATTTACATCTATGTTATTTTTTGAAGATTGATACACATTTATCAAGATTAAGTTGCAAATGAAATTATTCATAAATTTTTACTAATTCTTTATTATGAAAATTGTCTTTAAATTTATCATAGATGTAAATGTATATTGATATGTATATAAATTCTTAAAATTATCATACTTTGACCTGCTTTTTCAACCCGATCCATTGTCCCGATATCAACTCGAAGTTTATTCGGAAACCTATTAAATAAATGTGAGGGTCAGATTGATCTTGACTCAACTTGATATAAAAAGTAATTTCAAACATGATTTTTTAAATGTAGGATTAAGGTTTGGTATACTCTAACCTGCCCTGATTTTCACCTCTACTTAGAGCATATGTTTCTTATGAAGGAATTGTTTATATGTAATAATTAGAGAAAATGTGATATTGTATTATAAAAGTTATCATATTTTTAATTAATATTTATATCTCATAAAAACTAATATTACAATCAAGCACATTTATAACCCTTATATTATGAAGAAATTTTTTTGTAAATGTCTAATACTGGGGGAAAATTTGTAAAATACCCTCATTCTAGAGGAAAATTTGTAAAAAGTTATCATATTGATTGTATTTTAAAAATATTTTTTTATGAAAGTATTTGAAAAATCTTATCACATATATTATTTAAAATATATTTTGAATCACATATAATAAAAATAACATATGTAAGATATTATTATAATCTTTAAAAAATAAAAAAGTATATATTTAGCATATAAAATATTTTAATCAACATGAAATTTTTTATTTATCAAGATAAAATGTATGTATATACATTTTAGATTATATTATTATTATTATTATTATTATTATTATTGTAAATGTTAGTTATAATATAAAAATATATTCGCCATTAATATCTCTCTATTATATTTTTCATAACATCATTTGATTTCTATGATTTTCACAATAAAAAGTAAAAATTATATTTTTAATAATATATAAGGTGAGATTTTAAAATAAATTAAAAAATAATTTTTTGAGATGGTTTCATCAGTCGGTGGGAACCGAAGCCGTTGTTCGCTTAGTCGGCCAACGGTGCAGGAACCATGAAGAAAAGGATCGGACTGTAATGGAATATCAGCAGGTAATTGATTAGAAATAATGATAAATTAGACAAAATTAGACAATGAAACAATAATAATAATAATAATGGTTTACATTTTCCGATAATCGGATGCAGTTAAGCAAGTATTTTCTAAAGTGCAACTTTGTTAAGGTATACATTATTTAACTAAGGATTCTAAAATAGGTAAGTTAGGTTCTTATTTTTATACCCATAGGGTATGATAGGATCTAAGTAAAAAAATATAAGGTGTGTTTGGTAAGTGATAAAACTTTTAATGTTAGTGTGTGTTTATTTCTTATAAAACTTTTCAAATAAATGTGTTTGGAAAGTAATAAAATTTTTGGATGAAAAGTTTTAGTGTAATTTTTTTAAAAATAAGAGTAGCTGATGTGAGATGACAGGGGTAATGATAGATATTAAAAAGAATAAAAATTAAAAATAGGTTAATTATATATAAATGATTGAAAAGTAGAATTGTTATATGAAAAATGTAAAAAAATAATTAAAAAATACGATAGTTGTGGAGAATGAAAATTTAATTTTTTTAGTATAAGGTGTTTGGCAACAAGTAAAACTTTTCAACTAAAACTTTTTAATTTAAAAATTTCACTATCTATAACTACTCTATTTTTCAATTATTGCTTCATATATTTCTATACAAACTACTCTACTTTTTAATGATTTCTATATAATTACCTATAAAATTAATCTATCTATTTTATATTTATTCTCTTTACTTTTCATCATTACCTCTCTCATGTCACATTATTTTCTATCAATTTAGTAAAAAACTTTTCATTTATACCCTGATACGATAAGGGTAATGATGGAGTTTAAAGAGAATAAAGTTAAAATAGATAGATTAGTTGTATGAGTAGTTATGTGAAAATAATTGAAAAATAAAGTAGTCTGTATAGAAAAATATGAAAAAATTAGAATAGTTATAGAGAGTTAACAGTTTTGGTTTAAAAGTTCTATGTTTAACCAAACACACCCTTTTTTAATCTAAAACATTTCCCTCTCTATAATTACTTTTTTAAATTATTCATTTACATCTTACTATACGACTATCATACTTTTCAATTTTTTTTTAATAATCATATATACAACTAACTTATCTATTTTAAATTTATTTTCTTTATTTATCATCATTACTCCTATCATATAACATCATTTTTTTTCCAATTTAAAAACTTCTACAGCAAAATCTTTTTATTCAAAAGTTTTATCATTTTCCAAACACATTCAAAAAAATTTTAGTATAAAATTTTTTAAATTGAAAGAAAATGCTATGATATAATAGATACAACGAAGAGAAATAAATAAAATAAAGCTAAAATAGTTAGGTTAGTTGCATTAGTAGTTGTGTAAAAATAAGGTGTGTTGGGAAGTGATAAAATTTTTGGTATAAAAATTATTAAATTGATTAAAAAATAATGTGATATTACAGAAGTTTTTTTTTTTGATAAAATGGGTATACTCTATCCCTAACCCCTTTCAATGTGAAAGGGGTAATGGATGGAGTAATCCAAGCAATTCATTGCCAAAAAATTATCTGTACAGATTTTCTAAAAAATGGCTTGGGGGGGGGGGTTACCCCACCAAAGCAGGTAGTCAGAAGCCGAAACAGAAACCAGATCGGCTAGAGAGTGCGCAGCAGCATTTCCTTGCCGCAATACATGGTGGATCGAAAAAAGATCATTTTCAAGAATAATCGATCTAGCCTCATCAATAATAAAGCCCACGGGGGATGAAATGTGATGCGGACTGGCCAAAAAGTTGCAAAGGGTGAGGGAATCGGTCTCGAACAGGACTTTTCTGAAGTTGATTTGGAGGGCCCACTTGAGTCCCAAGAGGAAAGCAGTAGCTTCCATCAATAATGGATCCCCGCACGCTCTGCGCTTCCACCCACTCGCGGCAATAAACGAGCCCTCCGAGTCTCTGATTACAGCAGCACAACCAAACACATCCATATCCCTCCGGCAACGAGCATCAATGTTGATCTTCACATACCCCGGTGGCGGCTTAACCCAGCGAGGCACCAACGGTCTTTCCAGCAAACCAGACGGAACAAGCACTTTGGCCATCCTATGATAGTAACGAAATTCTGCGCACCAGGCCAAAGAGTCCAAGAAGTTTGGACGGGATCCCTCCTCCCTGAATTTGTTTCGCAGAAACCAGACCCTCCAACAGCAAAGAATAAAAAAAGTGAGGTCGTCAAGACGGTTCTCCCGTACAAGCAGGTCAAAAGCCTCCTGTACTGATGCCACAGAGGAGGCCAGCCTTGCGGTAGTTCTGCAAACCCCCATCGTCAAAGCACACCTAAGGAACAAATGGTTCGCATCTTCAATATCCGTTTTGCAAAATAGGCAGACAGGATCCACTTCCACACCTCTATGAATTAAGTTATGCATCGTGGGAAGAACATCCTTTAAGAGTCTCCAGCCAAAAATGACTACTTTTGATGGGAGATGAAGCTGCCATACCGCTTTGAATGATCCACCGGGGGCCAGGGTATCTCTATCCGCGCACAATAGCCTATATGCCGATTTAACAGTGTAGTTACCATTCGGCTCGTGTTTCCAGAACACACGGTCTGCGACAGGTTCCATGGGGATTGGAATCATAACAACTTCTTGCCACCTCTCCACACCCATAGCAGCCACCACCCGGTCCATATGCCAGGATTTAGTTTCACGGTCAAAGAAATGGTTTGCCGTGACGTCCTCCGGGATTGAGGCCGGAAGGGGCCCCGCCTTACGCACCACGTCGTCGAGCCACAAGTCAGAGAAGACCCTTACCCGTTGCCCATTGCCAATACGCCATTTGCACCCCGCTTGGAGTAAATCTCTAGCCTTCAGAATGCTCCTCCAAGTGAATGAATCAGACGGCCTCACGCAACACGACCAAATGTCCATGTTGGGAAAGTATCTGGTCTTGAGGATTTTGTGGCATAAGGTCGATTCGCAGGACACAAGCCGCCAGACCTGTTTAGCAAGCAGGGCAAGGTTGAACTTATGAAAATCCCTGAAACCCATTCCGCCTGCCCTCTTAGGTTTACACATTTCCATCCAAGTCACCCAACTCAATTTCCTCTTACTATCCCTCTCACCCCACCAGAATTTGCTCAACATGCTATTTAAGTCCTTACAGAATGATTTGGGTAATAAGAATATACTCATGGCATAGGTTGGGATAGCCTGAGAAACCGCCTTGATTAATACCTCTTTACCTCCCCATGAAAGCAGTTTACCCTTCCATCCCTGTAAGCGCTTCCAAATCCGCTCCTTGAGGCCCCTGAAGAATCCCATTTTGGATCTGCCGAGCCAGGCCGGGAGACCGAGGTATTGGTGGAAATCCTGACGACCCGATCCAAGGATTTGGATCAAGTCCCTTCTAGTGTTTTCCTGCGTGTTGGTGCTAAAGAAAGCCGCTGTTTTGTCCACATTTACTAGTTGGCCCGATGAGCCAGCATATTGACCCAGAATATCCAGCAATTTCAAAATGTCCACTTCACTAGCCCTAGTAAAGATGATCGCGTCATCAGCAAAAAGAAGGTGGGAAATCACCGGACCATGCGGTTGAAGCTTGATGCCATGAAGAGCCCCGGAAGCGACAGCGTGAGAAATAATAGCGGATAGCCCCTCAGCGCATAGAAGAAAGAGATAGGGGGAAAGCGGGTCGCCCTGCCTTAGTCCCCTGTGGGGAGTGAAGTAAGGAGAGAAGAAACCATTGACATTAACTCTGTATGAGACAGTGGATATGCAACTCATGATCCACTCAATCCATACCGGGCTGAAATTCATAGTCTCCATCATCAGTTCGAGAAAACCCCACTCGACTCTATCATATGCTTTCGACATGTCCAACTTGATCGCCATCTCTTGTTTGCGCCCCGTAGTACGTTTACGCAGATAATGGATCGCCTCATAGGCAATCAGCATGTTGTCCGTTATGAGCCTGTCAGGGACAAAGGCACTTTGTTCCTCGCTAATGACATTGTGGAGGGCCGCCTTGAGTCTGTTGGCTAAAACCTTAGCCAAAATTTTGTAGACCACATTGCATAGGCTAATAGGTCTAAACTGAGAGAGATCCTGAGCACCACTCTTCTTAGGAATCAATATGATAGTGGTGGAGTTCGTGTTCCTAATAAGCATGCGCCTCCGTACAGGGTTGCTTTCATCCATAAACATTTTTCACCACCTGATAATGTCGCTCCCCACAGTTGCCCAGTGCCTTTGGAAAAAACCTGCAGACATCCCATCCGGACCAGGAGCCTTAGTTGGGCTCATACATTTGATTGCACTGACAACTTCCTCGGCCTGCAGTGGTCTGATCAGGACATGACGCTGCTCAGCTGAAATTCTTCGCTTTACTACATTTTCGACCCATTGAGACGGCGTTGGGTTAGAGGAAGCAAAAACATCAGAGAAGTATTTGACAGTGTGCTCCAAAATGCGATCCTGGTCCCTAACCCAATTGCCATTCAGATCCTTCAAGGCCTCAATATGGTTTGCACGTCACCTGTTGGAGGCAATACGATGGAAGAACTTGGTGTTTTTGTCCCCCTCGAGGAGCCAGTGTGACTTTGCCCGCGTCCTCCAAAGTTGCTCTTCGTCTTCCAGCAGTAGGTTGATCTGTAACTTGAGTTTCTGCAAGGAGTCATCTCTCGAGTCTGACGACCTAAGGGATGAAAGATAATTGAGTTCCTTTTGTTTTATAGCGATCGCTTTGCGAAGATTTCCCTTCTTACATCTGTTCCACTTTGATAGTCAGTAGCCGCACGCTTGATTTTCCATGATACCAGACAATGTGGTTGAATATCCATAGGAGCCTCAGATACCCAGACCTGGTTAACAATTCGAGTAGCTTCTTTGTCACGAGCCCAAAAGAGTTCATACCGGAACTCCTTAGGGGGTTTTCTTTTGCCACAGTTGGAGTCAAGATTCAACATGATGGGGCAATGATCAGAAGTGGGAGCAGATAAGTGGAAAATCTTAGCAAAAGGGAAACGATTCAGCTAAGAGGGTGAGCACAGACCTCTATCCAATCTCGCCTCCACCCTTCGCCGACCCCTCCTATTGTTTCTCCAAGTCATCGGGGTTCCAACATAGCCCAAATCCAAAAGGTTGCAATCATCAATAGTTTCACGGAACAAGTCCATTTGGCGCCAAGGACGGGGTCTCCTGCTAACATATTCACTTGGGCCCACAACTTCATTGAAATCTCCCATAACAATCCAAGGATCATTACATCCCCCCGTCAACTGCCTTAGAAGATTCCAGCTTAGGTGTCGTTGGTGAGTTTCGGGGTGGCCATAGAATCCAATGAACCTCCATCCACAAAAGCTGGCGTCGATATGATGGTTCGAGAAACTCTTAATGTTTGCGTGGTTGTCATTATTCCAGAGGAGGGCCAGACCACCCCTTCTATCATGTGGTTCCACAGCAAAGTAACAATCAAAATTCAGTCTTCTTCTAACTCCCTCCATCTCTTTGGAATTGCGTTTGGTTTCACAGAGGAAGATCAAACAGGAAACTTGTTTCTTAACCACGTTAAGAAGGCTCCGGATTGCTCGTGGGTTCCCAAGCCCACGGCAATTCCATGCTAAGAGTGCCATTTCAAGTGAGGCGGGGCTGGGGACTGCCCTCAGCCACCGCCTCAAACACGCCAAGATCCACTTGTCCTTTCCTCCTCTTTTGCCGCACCTCCACGTCATCCCTCTCTCTTTCTCTGATTCTCATATCATGATCACGCAACCTGCATTGCTGGAGTTTGAGGGTATCCGGCTCCTTGTCCTCTCTGGCCCTTCTCTTCCACTTTCGGTTCGTGTGACTAGCCACCACGTAGCGCCCCCCTTTGCCTTTGATCATCTCCAGCCTACCGCTTGAGTCAATCTCCTGATGGGCAGAAAGAAAGCTGGCTCCTTGGAGAACCTGAACCTCAACGAGCGGGAAGCCGTCCACCCCCGCATCATGAAGACTGGACCCCACTATATGCATGATAAGGCTAAAATTTTTTCTTTAATTTTATATTAAATTCACGTTGTTAAATATTAAAATGATAATTAAATGCATGTTTTAAGCGAAATTTCATGAAAATCATATTTTTCGTAAAATCTTTAATTTTGTTATAAAGTGGGTCATTTTGTAACATTCTTAAAAATATAAATCCCCTAGAAAATTTTTAACATTAAAATATGTATTAGCATATTAATATAATTTGGGCAAAAGTTTAAAACCATTTAATTGAAAAATCATGCATATAATTATAAATATAATCTAAACTATGGTTATAAAGCAAACTGTAAAAACATTTTAAGATAAAATAATAATAATAATAATAATAATAATAATAAATTCAAAAAGGGCTAAAAAGTAAATTAAAAATCTCAGCAAGCTTATTAAACTTATTTTAACAAAACTTAAATATTAAAATCTACGTTTTTGCCCCTGCATGAGTACACACGATTGTGCGACGCCGGAGCACCATATTTCGGTGCTCCATCTTCCCCAATGTCCACTTTCACCAAACTCACCATCCGGCAGCCATTTTCCAAGCCACCGAGCAAACCCAACACCGATTCCAAACCCTCCTGATCCCTTGCCTAATCCAGCGACCAATTGCAAGCCAGACCCAGCATTCAGCACCGTCTTCTCCAAGCCGTGGCAGCAGAACCGAACAGCCTGTGAACCCATTCACAGCGCCAAAAACAGATCGCCGCCCAGCTCGGCCTCCTCGCCCGCCTCACTGCCTTTGACGTCTCTCACAACAAGCTTTCCAGCCCCATCCGGTTATCTGCACAACCAAAGAAAATGACCAGCAACCCATCCTTAAAAAGCAAAACCGTACGACAGCCATTGCAGCTTCCATTGATCCTCGCCTCCAGCAGAAATGGCCGCCATGGAAAACCCATCTGACCGGCAGTTGCATTCAAGCTCGCGTACAGCATCCCCATTTCAAAAATCCATCTTCCCCAACCACGGCAGCGAGCAGCCACGGTATCAGTCGTTCCTCTAGCAACGCAACCTGACGGCAATCCATAGCAGCTAGCCATCTTCTCCATCAACAACAACGAGGCAATCTTTCAAACCACCGAGCTGCCCAAACCAGCAGGTAGTTGCCTACAATGGCATCATCGAAATCATGATCCGAACATGGGAGCAACAGAAAAAAATTGGTCGCCGCCCCTTTCAATCTAGATAACCCAAACAGTCATCAACGCAGCCTCGACAGTAACGAATTCCAGCCATGAGAAATCGACGGGCAGCAGCGCGGTTCAAAATCAGCTGCCTCCCCTAAATCCGACGAAGTAGAATTTTCAGCACCAATGAATTTTTCCGCACAGCAACCGGACAAGCAGCTCTCAAATTCGATCAGAAAATTCCAGAAGCTAATCATAGCCATTGCCAACCCTCAATTTCAGCACGCCCAAGCACCAGCTTTAGCAGTCACGATCCAGAGCCTCTAAGCTTCACCAACCAAAAATGGCAAGTCCTTCTCCCCGCGCAATCCTCAACGACATCAACCCCAAAGCAGCCATAGCAAGAAAGAGGCAGCGTGTAAATGAACAAATAAGCCGGCAATGCAAAGCAGCCTTGCGCAAGCAATCCCACATCGGATTCGACTTTGGTCATTGGGTCCCTCCCACAACTATAAAAGGAGGGCCCCTCCACTCATCCCAACACAACTCATCCTCCCATCACTTGAAATGGGGCCCATTGAGGTGGGACCTTTGCCAAGTGAGAAAAAGCTCCAAGGGCTTGGATTGCTTCTCAAAGAGAGTGGTTTTTCGAGCAAGAATTGGGGTAAATAAATTTTCTGTTAATTATAGTTTTTCTTTAATGCTTTGTAGTTGTTAATTTAGATTTGTAATATTTAGCATAGATTTACCGCTTTATGCATTGTAATTCTCAAATTACATTTAATGCAATTTTCATTCCTGTTTTCGTAGATTAATTTTTACTTCTGTAGTCTTTTAATTACTGTCCTAGTTTAGATTTAATTTTTAGTTATTTGCAATTTCTTCTTTCTTTTCTCTGTCTCTTTCTCTCTTCTCTCTTTCTCTCTCTAATTTCTTCTAATTTCTCTTTTCTTTCTCTCTCTTCTCTCTCTCTCTCCTCTTTCTCTCTCTTCTCTCTTATCTATCTAATTTCTCCTTCTCTCTCTCTAAGTTCTTCTATTTTCTCTTTAATTTCTTTTTCTAATTTCTTTTGCTCTAATTTCTCTTCTCTACACCCTCTTTCACGTTTCTCTTTTATTTTTGCTTAAAATAATTCAAAATATATAGCCTCTCTGTGGATTCGACCCGACTCACCGTTATTCTACACTATCACTCGTATAGTGGTAGCTTTAATGTGTTTCGGTTAATTTAAATTAAACTGGTGATCACAGTGCTCTTAACGACAAGCACTTGGTGCGCATCAATGCACCATGGGCAGCATACCCTTCCCTATAACCGTGGCCATTGTTGTCTTCTGCCGCTCCAAGACGACCCTATCCGCACTCCCGCTGCGATGGGAGACACAGGTAAGATCAGCCCCTTGTCTTGCGCCTACAGCATGCATAGCCACATGACTCGTTCTAGCAGCATGCACAGCCCCATGTCGCGCTTCAGCAGCAGGTACAGCCTCGAGCAGCATGATTGGGGTGCCGCTGGATTGATCAGCCCCTTGTCTCCCTCCTGCAGCATGTACAGCCCCTAGTTCCTCTTCTGCATCATGCACAGCGTCCATCTGCTTGATTGGGGCATCAACCGAATCCATCTTGGCGCCCCCATGGAGATAAACTCCTTCTGGTCGACCAGTTGGCCTCAAAAATTCCTGGTTCCTGGATTCATCATGGCTGTCGTAGAAGGGTTGCTGGTTGAGAGAATGTTCTGCCCCCATTTCCTTGATCACCGAAGCTGGATGACTGGTAGGCAGCTGAACTCCTAAGAGAGCTTCCACGTTAGATCTCCCATTCGGCGCCAGAAGCCGTTCGCCGGTGCTGCCACTCCTCGGATGACCGACCCCACCTCGTTCGCCAGCCAGCCCAGAACTGTCCCCGGATTCCTCCTGATAGGAACTGGTGCACACGCCCAGGTATTTGGTAGGCAATGCCCTATTGCCATTGGGGAGCTCAGTTCTCATCTTAGCAATTCTTACCCCTACCCGCAGCCATGAGCCATATGGCAAATCAGCTTCAACCACCTGGTTCTGCACAGTTGCTGCAACCGGGAAATCCCGATAGGCGTGGCCCATTATGCCACATTGGTAGCAGAAAAGAGGCAGTTTTTCATACTGGAACGAGATCCACTGCCTATTTTGTGCTTCCAACTGTATGAACATACCTCTTCGAAGAGGTTCGCGGCAATCCACGATCACCTTGAGCTTGAGCTCAGCCTCACTGGCCACCATCTCTGTCATAGCCTCAAAAGTATTGCCTATGCTTCGACCCAGATAGCTGTTGTCAACTAAATGAGGGATTCCGGAGACGTGTAGCCATAGAGGCGTTTTGACGAGCATGACATGTGCAATGTCCGTCTCTTCTCTGAGGTCAGACAGCAGAACCAGGCTCCGCTCGAAAGACCATGGACTCCCCTTCAAAACCCGTTCTTTATCCTCCTTAGCTTCGAAAGTGACTCGATATAGGTTCTCCCCTACCTCAATGAACGGGCACTGTCGTTGCATCCTCCACACTCTTCGCAACATGGTTTTGAAAAGTTCTTTATTATATGACTTGGACGTCCAGAGGGAGCATAGGATCGCTGCTTCCCCTTCCGGCGCGATCTTCTTAATTCCCGAACTTGATATAGCCATGGTCTGAAGCTCCGCCCCCAGCAGGTCCCCGATGCACTGATCCATGGTCTCGCTTCGTCCCCTATCTCTGTTGCACCACTGCTAGCTCGTCGAGCCTCCACGCATTCTCCCTCGTCACGACCACCTATGGATCTCCGCCCCCACTCAGCTCCAAGCACGCCTGAGACGCCAATCGGAGCTACGGAGGAGGGACACGGAGTTATTGAAGGAAGGGAATTAGAAGTTTAATTTGGTGTAAAGACAATAAAGTTAAAATAGATAAGTTAGTTGTATAAAAATGATTAAAAAATAGAGTAGTTGTATAGGAAGATATGAAGAAATAATTTTAAAATATGATAGTTATGTAGAGTGAAAAATTTTAAATTAAAAAATTTTAGTTTGAAAATTTTTTTATTAAAAATAAATATGCCCATAATTGAAAAGTAAAGTAGTTGTATAGGAAAATTTGAATAAATGATTATAATATATGGTAGTTATGGATATTGAAAAGTTTAACTTGACATTTTTTACTTATTTGTTTCAAAATAAAAACTTTTTAATTTCTACAACCATCCTATTTTTTAATTATTTTTTTATATACAAACTATCACACTTTTCAATCATTTTTATACAAATACACATACAACTAAGCTATGTATTTTAACTTTATTCTTTATATTCTCTATCGTTACTCCAATCATATTAAATCATTTTTTCTCATTTCAAAAAATCTTACACAAAATCTTTCATCCAAAGGTTTTATTACTTTTCAAACATATATTATCAAACATATCTCAAATTTAATTAAGGTAAGATAAGTTCCTAGGTTCGAGTCGACCTAAAGTAAAATTATATTTTAATATATATATTTTACAAAATATCTTTTATAGTGAAAGACAAATATATAGAAACTTGTTTAGTTTATTTACTATTTTGGTAAATTTAATAAATATATTTCAAAAATTATATTACTTTCATCTTGATTATGGGTTTTTAAGTAAGACTTGTCATCTTGATTATGGGTTTTTAAGTAAGACTTGTAATAAAATTATATTTTTGAAATATAATATAAAGATTTTTAAATAATCAATTTAGAACAGAAATCTGATTTGACCCGACTTGAAAAATAGGTAGGGTAGACTTTGCAGATTTGATCCTGGATTCATAGTGCAAGAAGTTCGTCCGCTCATAGGCCTATCTGAGTTACTAGACGCTTCCCTGCTCCATATCCCCTTTCGGTGAAAAAAATCTTTGGTAGCAAAATGTCGAAACCGTAACACACCTTCAACTGCCCTAAATACTCTTAAGAAATCCCCAAATACCACCCGATCTTAGTCCACACGAAGCTTCACCGAGAGATTAAGGTTGAGTAACGATCTTTTTCAAACCGGTCTTATAGAGCGGTCCAAATATATATTTTTGAAAATTTTTTATAAACATATTAATCTATATATTCAATTTATAAATTAAGTTTTACTATTTTTAGATATGCGTATAAATTTATTTTGGAATTTTAATATAGGGGTATTTAAGTTATTTTAAATAATTTACAATGACTTAAATACCTCTATATTTAAAAATCCAAAATAAATATATACACATATCCAAAAATGGTAAAACTTGGTTTATAAATTAAATACAACTAGATTAACATATTTATAAAAAATTTCGAAAAAATTTAAAAAATATATTTTGACCGGTCTGACCGGTCGGAAATGACCAACCGGCAATCATTTTAGGACATCTTGATTTTCAATTGCCAGAAGGTCGGGGGCAGAAATTTTGTTCGAAAATGGGGTTTGATTTTGCGTTAATATTGAAACTAATGTAGTGACTATGAAACCAAGAATCACTTGGTTTAACATAATAATTTATATAATCAATTCCTTAAATATATTATAACATCAATTTTGATCAATTAAATGATGTAACACATTAATTTATCTTATCTTTACTAATGTCATGCATTAATTCATGAATTTAAAATGATTTATAGCTTCCAATAAAAAAACGACTTATAGCTATTTGTTTATATCTTGTATGTTTCAATTATATGTTATTTTGATCATTAAATTTGAATTATTCTTCGTTTTGTTTAAATTAAGATATGAATCATGTAAAAATTGGAGTGAGAAAATTTAGGTCCTTTTTGTAATCAGCAAAAGAGTGGGAAAATTTTGTAATGGAAAATGTTGAAAATGCAGCAAAGTCATGTGATATGATTGAGGTAATGACTGTGAGTAAAAAAAAATAAAGATAAAATATATAAGATAGTTGGATAAAAAAAATATAAAGACAGTTTAAATATAAATATAATAATAAAAAGTTGAGTAATTAGATAGTTAAAACTTAAGAGAAAGCATCATGTAATATAATTAAAATAATGATTAGGAATAAATAAAATAAAAATTGATATGGTAGCGTCAAGATCTCTCACCCCTCTTCAATGTTCAATTAAATCATTTGTTTGATGAGATGATATCCAACTAGCAAGTTGAAGTTTTCGTCACCATTTGCGTGACCAAATGGTTGACTTAGGTATGTGTAAGGGTATTTAGTATAAAAAAGTCAAGGTTTAAAGTTCGGTAGAGTACGTTTCTCATTATCCCTCTTCTAAAGTTATATTCTGTTAGCTCTCTAATTATCCAATGGGGTTGCACAATAAAAAAAATTTAAAATCTCCACATCAGCTCCATGTATCCAACTTCTAAATTTCATTTGGGGGTGATAATAGAGACAAATCATACTGGATTTAGATTGACTTGACACTAATTCTATTTTTAATATCCTATTTGACCTTACTATTTATAATGGGTCAGGAACAAAGTTAGTAGAACCTTCAACTTTTTTAACAGATTTTGGATCAAACTTCGAGTTAGTTTAGAGTAAACGAATTAAATTAAAAAGGATTCTAATTTAGTACGCCCTTGTGCACATCGCTTCGGTGCTCTCGGGATGCAAAATCTATTTTTTTATTTTCTGAAATTTTTATACAATTATTAATATAAATGTATTAAACATGTGTATTAAGTTTTACTAATTTTGGAGTTATGAAATGCCACTGATTTTAAAAAATTTAAAAAAATATCTACAAATCTCCAAAATTGGTAAAACTTGATATACATGTTAAATACACTCATATTAATAGTTGTATAAATTTTTTAAAAAAAACAACAAAAAATAAGTTAAATACACCCTGGTTGTGAGGACTAGGTATTTTTTTTATAACTCTTCTCAGAACATTAGATAATTTACGAATATACCACTAGGAATTAATGATGTTAGTGTGGTGTACAATAATATAGATATGACATTTAGCGGATGTGTAATACATACATGTATATATTATGATCTTGACATGTTGGATTGTACAGGATACCATTCATAAGCACGTTAGACATGAGTACGAGTTGTGCATTGACATATTTTTATAGCTGCACCACTTGATTATGATATGATTTATTAGGTATTTATTTAGAGGTATATGATTGACACGTCGTTTAGGGCACTATGATTATCTTAAACTTCGCGGAGTAGGTACTGAGTTTGACTTGCCCAATCAAGTTGCAAAGGTCAAGGGAACGGAGCCCCTGGAGAAAATTTTAAGTAATGAAATTATACGGGATGAAAAAAAGGGTATGAGTTAGGCCTTATGGGCCTGCATCTAGCCTAACCCACTAATTGGCGAGGTCATTTAAAAGGGAGGGCACAAGGTTCTGGTTCATTTTTTCCTTATCATTCTCGTTCATCTTCTTTTTTCCTTTTTCTTTCTTCTTCCTCGTCTCCTTAGGGCTCAACTTGGCGCTTAACCTCCACAAGATTGTGGTAAATCACCTCAAGGATCATTGCTTCACATCAAAGATAACTTAAAATTCCAAAGATTCGAGGTCGGGGTTGCTGATATTTGGAAAAATCGTAATCTATGTAAGTAGATTTCTTTTCCTCAAACTAAGGGTAGTATCTGCAATTAAACATGTTATAGAGTTGATGGGAATGAACATCGTCCATCAGCTTGGTGGTTTAAGGTATTTTAGGATTCAGGGCAAGCTAGGATTAGCTAGATTCATGAAAAGTTTAAGATTGCTGTGTAGATTTTGTGGAACAGATGACATGTTACTAGTTTTCTCATTAATGAGATGCGATATAACTTGAGTGGGTTGAATTGGTATGAAGAACTAGAGATTTTTTTTCTGATGCCTACCATGTATTCGATGAAATGTTTGTACAACAGTTGGTATGTTATACTTAATATACACTCATATTGATTGTTCTAATTCTATGTGTGTAGTTTGCAATATTTGTTTTTATGTGTATTGGGTGATGTGTTATTCATTTAAATGGTTGTAATTTGATAGCTCGGCATGTTATGATAGTAAGCACATTGCATTACATGACCTTTTGATATAATTGCACATATGAATGTGTTGCGTGGTTGTATAAAGTTGTTCATGACCCTTGGTTGACATGAGGGGAGGGTTATGCATGGCCCATTAAAGACATGTAGCTATATACATATGTTCTTGGGTATGAGTGTAGATTCCACACATTGTATATGGTCACTTAGAGATTGTCTAACTGCATCATTATCATGACATGTGTTTCATGAAACTTATTTGATTCTCTTCCTTTATTAACTGCTATCTACTTACTAGGTTTATTTAGACTCACATAATTTGCTATTTTTTCTATAGATCACAGGCGAGGAGAGGAGTCTCGAGATGGGGTCGGAAAAGAACATAACCCCGAAGAGCAAACTTATTAAATTAATACTTGTGTTCATAGTTATTTTATATTCTATGTTTCTATTTGATACTAGTGAATGTAGACATTTACTTAGTTTGATCTGACTATGACAAATATGTTGTACTTGGATATTTTGAACTTGATCACAATCTATGTGGACATATATATGTATATAATCTTTTGAGTTACTTTTTTATGCAATAATAAATTATGATGACTTCCATAACATAGGAATGACTTTATAGTATGAGTATATAAATATGTTAATGTATAGCTAAATGTTGCATTTTTGAATGAAATTGTGATGTCCATGTACAACAAGTCTTGTATTCCATACAACCTTTATAGATTACGGAGAAATGCTGCCAAATTTTTCTTAAATCCTGTGGTACTCGTTAACTAGCCACCGGAAGATGTATAGGCAATAGGGGTCTTACACGGGTGCACCAAGGCTAAGTGCACTTGGGTGTACTAAATCAGAATCCAATTAAAAAAGTAAGTATCATACTTATTTATATTAAAATCTAAAGTTGAATGCTTCAACCTTTTACTAATTAACGAAAGTAAAATACCAATATCATAATAAAGCATAATAAACAACACTTATGTTATCAATAGCTAAAAATTAATAGAATAATACCTTAAGATTCAATAATACCTAACATTAAAATTATTTATACATCTATACACATAAGAAATAAAATGTATAACTAACTCAAATAATAACATAAGTCATTTATCATTGAAATCAAGTTTCAAGTTTAATAAAGGCACGTATTTGTGTTAAAAAAATAAAGTTAAGCACTTCGTTTATACAAGATAAAAATAGCTGGATATTGATGAAATTCGAAGAAGATAAACTGATACGCAAGAGAAAACTATAAAATTCAATGGAATCATGAAGACCCAAGATGACTCGGGAACATTTTTCAAGTTATTAAAATTAATCAAGAAAAAATACAAGCCGAATAAATAGTGGAAGATCATCCAAATGCTCTTGCATGTGCATAGATTTTGATGCGCCGCTAGAGCACTATGACAAACCATCGTCTTCCTCAAATCAATGTAGGTTACACAACAATGGTTGCCATCCAGCACCAATAATCCATCTTCTTCGGCATCAGCTATCTGCTTAGAAGCGACCATCGATCCAGTAGTATAAAAATCTGGCTAGCCCATCTTCCTTGGTAGATTCTCCTCCGCTTGAGACTGCCAACTTCTGATATGGCCAAATCTACAACTTCAACCCTCTTTGGATCATAGTAAATCAGCTCAATTTTTCTGGTTGAATTTTATCATTACCCTTTTCATATCATATCATATCATTAAGTTAATCAATTTTCCATATAAATCCTGTATGATAAATCTAATCTACTCAAAATTGTGATTTAGACCTCTGTTTGGTTCGGGCTAACCCCTGACCAAATTGAGCTCTCATAGTACAGGTACAAGGGCCCAAATATGTATTTCATATCTACAAAATTTTTATATTTTTTGATCTTTTAATATTTATTTTTAATGTTGAAAATAAAAATATATTAAGCATATGTTTTGAAAGTGATAATACTTTTGGATGAAAAATTTTAATATAAAATTTTTTAAATTGATAAAAAATAATGTAACATGATAGGGATAATGATGAAGAGTAAAGATAATAAAGTTAAAATAGATAAATTAATTGTATAAGTAGTTGTATAAAAATGATTGAAAAGTAGAGTAATAATATAGAAAAATATGAAGAAATAATTAAAAAATGTGATAGTTTTGAATATTAAAAAGTTTTAAGGGTAATTTGTATATATACCCATATAGTTTGACGCTAATTACAGATATACCCACATAGTTTCACGAATTGTATAATACCTCCACACAGTTTCACCAAAATTGCGTATTACCCCCACGAGCTAACAACCCGTTGATACCTTGTTTAATATTTTAGAAAATGACGAAAATGTCTTCATTGAATTAAATCTGTTTTGCAGGTTTAATGGTCACCAGTTGAGAAACGATGCGGTGGGTTTCTGCTGCAAATATTCTGATGAAATTAAATAAGTTTAAAAGAATTTATGCAAATATATTAGGATATTAAAATAATCGATGGTTATGATCCAGTACATAGATTCAGATACACCACCAAAGCAAGGAGCTGCGGTGCTCCATCATCATCCCAAGGTGATCGCCATGGCTGCCTTGCCTTCCTCAACAGCTTCCATATTTCCAGCAGCTCCGACCTCTTCAAACCATTCTCCTAGCAACGGTTTCCTTTTCTGGCCACCGAAAAGTCCAAACAGCCAGCCTCTGCTCCATTAAACCAAGCAACTCCACCATCCTTTCTCATCGACTTGTTTGGCATCAGTGAACAATCACCTGCATCCAGCCACTAATTCAAGCAACTCTCGAATTCAGCCCGCCTCTTTGATTTGGCTGCATCAAACTTCTCAATAGCAAGCATTCCTTATTGAAATCGACAGCAATGGCAGCAACCTATATGCCGGATTTAAAAAACCACCTTGTCGTTAATTGACCTGTCATCAATTGCAAATGAACCCAAACAGGCCACCACCCCTACCATCTTCAAATCAAATTGCAGCCGTCCAAATTTTAGTTGGCCAGCCCCAAACCTCCTAGCGGAAAACCCAATACAATCGCCCATGCTAACCAGGAGAACCCATCAACAACCTACTGTCTACCAGCATCTTGCAACTGAATTCCAGCCCTCCACCAACACCCCTGCATTTTCCATTTTTAGCCAGCTTATGACCGTCTAAACAGCTGCTATTTGCATTAGAAACCCATCACATCATTTCCCAGTCGATGACCATTAAGCCTGCAAAACAAATTTAATCCAACAAGTACATTTTTATCATATTCTAAAATATCAAGCAAGGTATTACGGAGAGCTAACGGCAAAGTGCATTACGGGGATAATACACAATTTTGGTTAAACTATATGAAGGTAATATGCAATTCGTGAAACTATATGGGTATATCTACCATTAGTGTCAAATTATATAGGTATATATGCAAATTATCCAAGTTTTAAATTAAAATTTTTTTATTATAAACAAACATGCCCAGAAAAGCATAAAAAATGATAAAATTTATTGTATAGAAAATACATACTTGGTCTTACTTACTAATAGTAAAATTTTTGAAAAATAAAAAGAAACGGGTTATGCAACTCCTTGCATTCAAATTCAGCTCAAGCATTGCAATTGATCATTGATATTTTATATTTAAGGTATGTTTAAAAATTGATAAAAAAAAATTATGAAAAGTTTTTTTATTGGTATATTTACTTCTATCTTAAATATCTATTACAATGAAACCCTTGATGAAAAGTTTTTAAAATAAGAGAAAATGATATAATATGATATAAGTAATGATGAGTAGTAAAGAAAGTAGAGTTAAAAAAGATAAATTAATTATATGAGTAATTGTGTAAAAATGATGGAAAAGTAAGTTAGTTATATAAGAATATGTGAAATCATAATTTAAAAAATATGATAGTTGTAGAGAGTGAAAAATTTTGGATTGAAAAATTTTAATTATAAAAGAACACGCACGTAGGGTGTGTTTGACAATTGATAGAAAATGTTAAGTTAAAAGTTTTCAATCTAAAACTTTTCACTCTCCACAACTATAATATTTTTTAATTATTTTTTCACATTTTTCTATACAACTATCCTACTTTTCAATAATTTCTACACAATTATTCACAAATCTAACCTATCTATTTTAACTTTATCATCTTTATTACTCATCATTATACATATCATATCACATCACATCATTTGACAACTTTTACTCTCTAAAACTTTTCGTCAAAAGTTTTATTAATTATCAAACACGCCCTTAGTTAAATAGTTTTATAAAAAAAACCTAAAAGAATATGTTTTTAGCCAACGTAAAATAATTCGCCATAAAGGAACATGCGGCATTAAATATCCTAAAAATAAGAGCGTAATAAGGGTGTGTTTGTTAATAAATGAAAGTTGTCAAGTTAAAACTTTTTCAATCTAAAACTTTTCACTCTCCACAACTACCTTATTTTTTAATAATTTCTTCACATTTTTCTATACAACTACCCTACTTTTCAATCGTTTCTACATAACTACCAACGCAACTAATTTATTTATTTCAATTTTATCCTATTTATTCATCATCATTACCCCTATTATATCACATCATTTGACAACTTCTACTCTCTACAATTTTTCATTAAGGGTGTGTTTGGTAATAAGTGAAAGTTGTTAAGTTAAAACTTTTCAATCTAAAACTTTTCACTTTCCACCACTACCCTATTTTTTGATAATTTATTCACATTTTTCTATACAACTACCCTACATTTTAATCATTTGTACACAACTACCAACACAACTAACCTATCTATTTCAACTTTAACCTATTTATTCCTCATCATTACCCCTATCATATCACATCATTTGATAACTTCTACTCTCTACAACTTTTCATCAAAAGTTTTATCTATTCCCAAACACACCCTAAAAGTTTTATCCATTTCCAAACATACTCTAACAAATCAAAATTCAAATAACAAAGGGACACATGCAGTTTTAGCTGCCTAGAACCCGTGCAACCCGGCCCAAGAGTCACCAAACTTTCACTGGTTTGACAAGAGTGAAGATCCAGCTGGACCGTCAAAGATATGTGCAACAGTAGCACGAGCCCGGACCTAAAAGAAAAGATCTAGTACTTACCGAATACGAAAGCCTAAAAGCTAATCATAGTCAGCCACCGGGCCCGCGTGGGAGCTTAATTATATATACATATCATAGTGTATTTTATGCTAAAATATAATATTTATTTATATTTACAATCGGTTATATTTTTTTATTTTTCTTTCTAAGCATATTTATCTAAGTGTATTCAATCTATACTTAAAGTTTTTTCAATTTATAATATTTTATATATTTATTTTTTATTTTTTAAGAATCAATTTTTTAATGTTCGGAAAATGATTTAAATGCTCTTGAAATTGATGACTTTTAGAAAATTAAAAATAAATATGTAAAAATATTGTAAAATAGAAAAACTTTGTATAGAGATTGAATACAATTAGATAAACATGTTTATGAAGAAAAAAATTTAAAAAATATAACTAACTGTAAAAATAAATAAATATTGTATTTTAGTCTAAAATACATCATGATTTATGTAGTCATGCCTGTACATCATGCTCCGGCAGTATGACTTGTCATGGCATAAATGGTGCCCCTGCAAGGTCGAACTCTATTGGATACAACTGCAGTGTCTCTTGGCAATGAGAATTTATAGTTGTCTTCTTAAAAAAAAAAGTATTTACAAGATATTCTTCAATGAAAATTGTGAAAATCTACATAATACCAATAGAAAAAAGTTAATCATAGTCAGACCGGCCCCACCAGGCAAACGACTTAGATCATCCATCGCATAGACTATTTCTTTTTCTTAGAAAAATATTTCTCTTATAACTATTATGCAAAATGACCAAAATACCCCTTTATTATCTGCCATGCAGTAACCATAATAACCTTATAAATCGATCTAACCAAAAACATAGCTAACAGCTATTGGTTGGATAATATTGTAAGACCAATAAAAAAGTTACTGGTCAGATAGGATTGAACTTTTTTTTTTTAATTTCATCTGTGCCTACAGAGTAAAGGCCATATTCGTTAATTTTATAAAATTATAAAATACTCTTGCAATATTTACATAAAGGGGGTCATAATTTAACCATCGCACAAGCCAAACGAGCGGCGGTCGTTTGGTCGACGGGCGCGGAACGAAAACTTTCGTTTCGCCCGTTGCGTGTTCGAATCCCGCATGGGATTTCGAACTAAAATTTTCCATGGGGGCATGTGTGGTCCTCCTTGTTCGGTTGGGAGTTGGTGGTCTCCCTTTAGAAATATTGTTAGAATTGTCTCAGAACTTTGAATGTGATATGTGTTGAGATATGTTGTAAATATACTCCAATAAAAAAAAATTTAACCATCGCACAAGCTTTGCTTATGAATTTTTATATTTTTTTGTATGGATATGTAAAAGCTAGCAATATCATATTTACATATGAAATTTTACATTTTATTTTTAAATATTTTTGAACTTAAAAAGTAGAAAATAGGTATGTTTCCAGATTTGCAATTGAAAAGAAATATTAAAAAAATAGAAAAATGTAAATCTCCACATGAATAAAGATCTTGTTGGGATCATAGCTTCATATGTTCATGTAAGAACTAGAAAAGATAAAAGAGAAAAAGTTTACCTCTACATTGATCTTCAATGCACAGGTAAGATTGAAGCATTACCCTTCTGTAAATATTTTCATATAGTTTGAAAATAATTATAAATATATCCTTATAATTTTAAAAGTAATAAATTATTTCCTTATATATTTGCAAACATACTCATGAAATTCAATTTCATCGGTAAATAATAAAAAATTTAGGCCATGATTGGAAAGTGATAAAATTTATGATAAAAAGTTTTGAAATGAGTGATAATGATGTGACATGAAAAAAGCGATGACAAAAAGTTAAAAAAAGTTAACTTTGATAAATTAATTATATAAAAATGATTGAAAAGTAAAATAGTTGTAAAATATTTTTTGATTAAAGAATAGGATAATTGTAGAGATTAAAAAATTTTAGATTGAAAGATTTTAGGGAGCGTTTGACAATTTGCAAAAGTTGTCAAACTAAATTTTTTTTCTTCATAACAATCCTATTTTTTAATTATTTTTTCTACATCTTACAGTAAAACGATCTTATTTTTTAATCATTTCTACACAAGTACATTTATAACTAACTTATCTATTTTAATTTTATTCTCTTTACTCATCGTCATTACTCGTACCATATCATATTATTTTTTACCAATTTAACAACTTTTATACGAAAAAATTTTCATAAAAAATTTTACAATTTCCCAAGAAATTGTTAAACAAGCACAGCCTTAATAATTACAAAATTACCTCTATCTCTTTCCTCAAGGAAAAAAAAAATCAAAGCTTCATTTTTTTTAAGATGAAGCAAAGCTCCTCTACCTTCACTTTTGTTGCCACGATTTATTATCTACTGTTTAATAATGAATTTGGCTTATGCAATAATTCTTTTTTCATCTTAACAACTCTTTAATTGAAATCCCATCATGGCTCGACCACTCAAGCTGCTATCATGTATCTCTAATGGGCAAGGAATGAGACCTCATTTCGCATTAAAAATATTTATTTTTAATATAATTTTTTATTGTTAGTATATAACAATTTTACTTTTCTTATTTTTAATATAATTTCTTATTTAAATGTGTAACATTCCTTTTTTTTATCCGATCTCTTTATCTAAATCTCATCTAATTCCATACAATTGGATTATCCAGAACAAGTAAATTACTTCCTCAAAAGCTTCCCCCCCTATCCCCCCCCCAAAAAAAAAAGACTACTACAAATAAAGGAGATCAATAAAACATTTCCAAAGTGAAGGTGTGGTCCTCTATTAAGAAAGAAGATAAAGTCAAATTTAAAATTTTGATAGTATGTTTATGATTTTCATTAGAAAACTCAATAAAACATTTCCAAAGTGAAGGTGTGGTCCTCTATTAAGAAAGAAGATAAAGTCAAATTTATCTGTTGGCTATAATGAGAATGAGACCCTGTGATGAGAGGGATGAGGCTGCACAGAAATTGAAGTTCCAAATCAATCTATTGCTGGAAGATGAAGAGCAGTTATGGAGGATGCGGGCAAAGTCCCATTGGCTTCTGGAGGGTGACAAAAACACAGGTTTTTTTCACCGTGCCGCACCTAATAGACGTCGAACCAATTTCATTGAGGCTTTGAAGGATTGCAATGGGGTATGGGTCAGGGATCAGGATCAAATGATGGAAATGGCGATGAGGCACTTCTCTAAATCTTCTCCTCAACTAATTCCCGAGAAGCGCCATGGGTGGAGTATGCCATTTCAAGGAAAATATCTGATACACAAAGATTGTCCCTAACCAAACCTCTGTAATCTGCTGAAGTTATCAAAGCTATTAAAGGTATGAGTCCTACAAAAGCCCCGAGTCCGATGGTATGTCTGCTGGGTTTTACCAAAGGCACTGGGAAACTGTTGGTGGTGATATCATTAATTGGTGCAAGCTGTTCATGGAAGAGAGCGACCCATGTCGACTAAGGAAACTTGTCAAGGAATCAAACTCAACCACAATAATCCTCATTCCAAAGAAGGCGGGGGCCAAACATTATCCCAATTCAGACCAATCAGTCTATGCAACGTGGTCTATAAAATACTGGCGAAGGTGATGGCAAACAGACTCAAGGAGGTTCTCCAAGATGTTATTGGGGAAGAGCAAAGTGCATTTGTGCGGGGGAGGCTTATCACGGATAACATGCTGATTGCTTATGAAGCAATCCACTCTCTCAGAAGGCGCAGATATGGGCGTAAGAAAGAGATGGCTATCAAGCTGGACATGTCGAAGGCCTATGACCGAGTTGAGTGGAACTTTCTCAAGCAGATGATGGGGGCCATGAACTTCAGCCAGAAATGGATCAACTGGATCATGGGCTGCTTATCCACGGTCAATTATCGTGTAAATGTCAACGGCTTCAAATCTCCATTCTTCCAACCTAGCAGGAGACTCAGGCAGGGCGATCCACTTTCCCCTTATTTGTTTCTATTATGTGCCGAGGGTCTATCCGCTTTAATCCATCATGCAACCGGCTATGGTGCAATTCATGGTATCAGACTAAAACTGAATTGCCCAATGATTTCCCACCTTTTGTTTGCGGATGATGCAATCGTATTCATTAGAGTGGAGGGGGAGGACATCAAGAACTTAATGGACATTCTTGGCCAATATGGGGACTCTTCGGGCCAGGTGGTTAATGTGGACAAAACTGCTGTCTTCTATAGCAGTAATATGGACAGCTCCTCGAGGAGGGATATGATTAACCTACTTGGTTCCGCCGAAAGCGAGCTCCATTAATACTTGGGCCTCCCGGCCTGGCTTGGAAGATCCAAAGCAGGGATGTTCAAGGGCCTCAAAGAACGCATTTGGCGCTGTATTCAGGGCTGGAAAGGCAAGCTGCTTTCTTGGGGAGGAAAAGAGGTGCTAATCAAGGCAGTGGCTCAGGCTATTCCATCGTACACGATGAGCATCTTTTTACTACCCAAGTCAATCTGTAAGGAGTTTAATGGATTGATTAGTAAATTTTGGTGGGGAGAAAAGGATGGCAAAAGGAAATTGAGCTGGGTGGCATGGAAGGATGTATGCAAACCAAAACGCTCTGGTGGACTAGGATTCAGGGACTTCCACAAATTCAACTGTGCACTCCTGGCAAAGCAGGTTTGGAGGTTAGTATCATGCACAACTTCTTTTTGCCACAAAGTCCTAAAAGCCATATATTTCCCAAATTCTGATTTATGGTCCTGCAAGGCGAAACTATCTGACTCCTTTACTTGGAAATGTATATTGCGGGCACGAAATGTGATTCTGAGGGGCTGCAAATGGAGGATTGGAGATGGGCAGTGGGTGATGTTCTTTTCCGACCCTTGGTTGGAGTCTAAGGTGGATAAGGTTGGACCCCTCCCACTATCTATCCCGGATAGTGTGACGGTCAGTCATTTCATTGATGGCGGAATAAATTCGTGGATCAAGGATAGGGTGGTGGCTGTGGCTGGGGAGGCAAGATGGCAAGAGATTAATGCAATTCCTCTCACCCAGGGGAGTGTGGAGGACTGTATGTTCTGGAAGCACGAACCGAATGGACAGTATACAGTCGGATCGGCATACAGGATGCTGTGTTCGGGAGAGGACCACGGGAGCTCGCGGGGTGCTATAAGGCCATTTGGCGAAGCAAGCTCCCAAGCAAAGTCATTATCTTTGGCTGGAGACTTATCCAGAATGCCCTCCCTACCTTACAAAACTTGCATCTTAGGGGCATTGACATTGATCCGAGGTGTGCATTATGCAGAAACGGGATCGAAGACATGAACCACCTTTTCTTAAGATGCGCATCGACGGGAGGGATTTGTTGGAAAGCGGCAAGGTTGACCTTTTAGGAGGCATCGGTCCTGGAGATTTTCAAGCTGCTTGTAAGGATGAACAGAACAGAGGATATTAAGTTTTTTGTTGTTTGCTGCTGGAAAGTTTGGTACATACGAAACAGATTCAGGAAAGTGAAGGCGCAACCAAGGTTCACGGATACTTTAGCGTGGTGTGCGGACTTCCTTAACTAACATCGGAATGCTAATTTCCTTATCTTCATGGGGATTTTGGACAGATCTTGTGAGAACCAGGTATTTTATTTTATTTTCATTATAACCTTTCTTTGTTATGAGGTAATTTATGAACATGCTACTAGGAATTTATGATGTTAATGGATTAATAACTTATACAGACATTGTTGAACACTACAACTATTTTCCACCTCACAGAGTAGGTACGGGGTTCGACCTGCCCGGTCAGGTCGCGGGGGTGAAGGGGGCAGTGCCCCCGGAGAAATTTTTAACTATTAAGTCATAGAAGTAGGAAAGTAAATTACAAATTGCAATTAGACCCGACCCATGCTCCGGCCCGACCCAACCTGATGGAGGTTCAGTTATAAGGAGGAGCCCGCAAGTTAGGGTTCATCTTCCATTTTGCGCCCGACTCCGTTTCCCTCTTCTTCTCTTCCTGTTCTCTGCCTCTTCTTTTCTTTCCTCCTATTCAGTAAGATCTAGCTGTGGATTTCTTCAAGAAATCTCTACTAACTACCTTGGAAGTCATTGATTCCAGTCAAGGAAGCTCCGAATTTCTGCAATCTAAGCCCAGGGTTGCTGTTTTGGGGAAAAATCCCGATTAAGGTAAGTAGATGCTACCCTTCCTTGATTGAATGATGAAATCTGGTATTAAACATGATGTGAAACTGGGGGGGTGCGTGACACCCAACAAATCCATGGTTTGGGGCATAGTGTTAGTAACAGCTAGGATAAGTAAGGTTTGAGGGGAATTTGTCATGAATGAGTGAATTTATGAAGTAGAGGACTCGTTAGTAGCTTTTGTATTCTTAAAAAGTGATGTTAGTTGATTCGAATCAAACGAGGGTACGAACTAGAGCTTCCTCTTTCTGTGCCTACCATGTGTTTGTTAAAATGCTCGTGTGGCAGTTTTATGCATTGAATTGAAAGTAAACCTTGTTGATGTTGTATGTGTGGTTGTGGCATGTATTCTTGTATGTTATGTATGAGATGTTATTTAAAATGATTGGTTGTAAAAGGGTTGTTCATGGCCCTGATTGACATGAGGAGAGGGTTGTTCATGGCCCTTGATTGACATGAGTGGAGGATTGTACACGTCCTTCTATTTATATGTGATTATATGCATACGATCTTGGGAGTGGGTATCAGACCCATATGTTTTATTTTGATCATGACATGCGCATCCAAAACTTTGCTTATTCCACTTTGTGCTAACCATTATCTACTTACTGAGTCTATTTAGACTCACGTGATTTGTTATTCTTTTTGTTCTTTAGATCCCAGGTCAGGTGGGGAACCTCAAGATGGGGCAAGTGGAAGACCAAATCTTGGAAACCATTAGAACATCTCTAATTAAAGTTATTTTAATGTTATGCTCTTTTGACATTAGCATTATGTAGACGGTTATGGAACTAGATTTGACCTTGTAAACAGATTGTATTCAGTATTTTGAATTGGATTACGATTTATGTGGATGCATGTAGTTATGATCATTCGGTTTGCTTATTGTGTATGGATAAGTTTGAATGATTTCCTTCCATATGAATTCCCTTATCATATGAAGATACAAATATATAACTATAGAGTTGAATGTCACATATTGTAATGAATTTGAATTACTTATGCATAACAGGTTGTGTATTACATACCACCTCTTATATATTATGGGGAGATGCTGCCGAAATTTTCGTAGGTCATATGGTACCCTTTTGACTAGTTATCACGAATATTTAGAATTGAGGCGTTAAAGATCTCTTGTGCCCCGATGGTGTAAGCTGCCGCCGGGGTTCGTCAAGATTAATGCAGATGCCCGTAGACAAAGGAATATGGATGCTTTTGCGTGTGCAACCGTCATTAGGGATTCTCGGGGTGCCTTTGTTGCAACTTGCGGGTGGAGACAGGTTGGGGTGACGGATCCGATTTTCATGGAAGCTACCGCTTTCCTTCTTGGGCTGAAATGGGCGTTCCAGCTTAACAATTGCAATACCCAATTTGAAACGGATTCTCTCATCCTATGTAACTTTTTGTCAAATATTGAACCCATCACCTCTCCGGTAGGCTTGATCATCTCTAAGATTAAGTCCATACTTAGGGATAGTTCTTCCTTTTCGATCCATCATGTTCTTCGGCAAGGAAATGAGGTCGCTCATTCCTTAGCCGAGCTGGTTGCGAACTCTTCTGAGGTTCATCGGTTGTGGTGGGGTGATCCCCCCAAGCTATTGTTGGGAAACTTTGTAAAGATAATTTTTTGGCAATGTATTACTTGAATTATTCTATCCCTAATCCCTTCCGTATTGTTAGGGAATAGGGATATGGTATTTCCTTTTCATCAATTTTTTTTTTTTTTTTGATAATATGTTTATGATTTTCATTAGAAAACTAAATGTCATAGGTGAAGTTGCAAATAGTTACAAATTATAGAAGTAGTTTATAATGTTAAAATTATAAAGTTATATTTGTAATTGTTATCAAACATGGTAAGGATATTTGGGTCATGTTTGTTAAAAATTAAAACTTTTTTAACTAAAATTTTTCACTATTTACGAATATTTTATTTTTTAATTATTTATTCACATCTTCTTATATAACTATTTTACTTTTTAATCATTTTTATATTGCTTATATAATTAATATATTTAATTTAATTTACTCTTTATTATTATTGTTACCCTGTCATGTCATTTTCCTTAAACACACACTTGAAAAACAATAAAAAATTTCTATTTCTCGCGCAGTACCACTCCAGCTCCTCGCTGCGTCACGTGACGCGGAGCCTACACAGACACAGCGCCAGCTGCTCTGCAGCAATCTCTTGTCTTCTATTGCCAGTCTCTCTTCTGCCGCACTCCATTCCACTCCACTCCACTCAACCCACATCTCCCTCCCTCCCAACCCACCCATCTCTCTGTCTCTCTCAACGGAAAAATCGGATGTAGGATAGGATTTTTTGAGATCTGGGAAAAAGGACCAGCATCTTTCTCTTCTTCCTTCCTTCCTTCCTTGCGCAGCAGCAGCAGCAATGCAGCAGCAAAGGCCGCTTCTCTTCCTCTCGTTTCTGTCCCTCACCTTCCTGCTCTCTTATTCCGCACTACCTCCCGACGCTCTAGCTCTTCTATCCTTCAAAGCTTCAGCTGACCCCCACGACATCCTCCACTTTTCAGCCAAGGCCAACGACACCCACTGCCAGTGGCCCGGGGTCAAATGCTCCCTCGGCGACAAAGTCATCCGCCTCGTGCTCGAGGATTTGCCTCTCAGAGGAACCTTCGCCCCCGACACCCTTGCCCGCCTCGATCAGCTCCGCGTCCTCAGCCTCCAGAACGACTCCCTCTCCGGACCCCTCCCCGACCTCTCCGGCCTCCTCAACCTCAAGTCTCTCTTCCTCGACCACAACGCTTTCTTCGGCAATTTCCCCTCCTCCCTGCTCTCGCTCCACCGGATCCTCCTCATCGATCTCTCCCACAACAATCTCTCTGGTCCTCTCCCTCCCAAACTCGCCGCTTTGGATCGCCTCTATTCTCTCCGCCTCGATGGAAACCGGTTCACCGGCGCCATCCCCCCTCTCAACCAGTCGTCGCTTAAGGTCTTCAACGTCTCCCAAAACAACCTCGACGGACCCGTGCCGGCTACGGTCCTGCTCGCCGGTTTCGGCGCTTCCGCGTTCACCGGAAACCCCGGGCTCTGCGGAGAAGTCGTACACAAGCAGTGCAGCTCGAATTTCTTCTTCATCCCCTCAATTTCGCCGGCGCCTGTGCCGTCGCAGAGAACCCAGTTGCAGGGGCTCGTGCTGCCGCCGATGTCGGCGGCTCCGAGGAAGCACAAGACAGCTAGTGTTATCATCCTGGGATTCGGCGCCGGAGTTCTCCTCGTGATTGCGCTTTTTGTGGGTGCCTCGCTGCTAGTGAAGAAGCGGCAGCAGCGGAAGAGCTTAGCTCTGGGGACGACCGAGCCGTCTGCCGCCGGATCATCGCAGGCGGACGACAACGCATCCGCTGTCTCCGTCGCTGTGTCGGAGTCGAAATTCAACAAGAAAATGCAGGAACTGCAGGTGGGGAAGAGCGGGAACTTGGTTTTCTGCGCGGGGGAGGTGCCGGTCTATTCTTTAGAGCAGCTGATGAGGGCGTCGGCTGAGATGCTTGGCCGTGGTACGATCGCAACGACGTACAAGGCCGTCCTGGACAACCAGCTGATCGTGAGCGTGAAGCGGCTGGATGCGAGCAAGACAGGGGTGATGAGCAAGGAGGCATTTGATCGGCACATGGGGGTTGTGGGTAACCTTCGGCATCCCAATTTGGTGCCGCTGCGGTCCTTTTTCCAGGCCAAGGAAGAGCGGCTGCTTATCTATGATTACCAGCCAAACGGCAGCCTCTTCTCCCTCATACATGGTAATCTTCTCTTCAATTTTCTTCATCCTTCCAAGATCTTTCCCTTCCATGGATTGCATGTTTTAATAACCCTAGTTTGTTTGGAAGTGGGTAAAGTCACGGGTTGGGAATGTGATCATTCTTTCCTTGTCCATGTCCTTTCATTTCACTGCCAGAAATGATAAGGATAGGTGGAGTCGAGTCAATTCAATTGGGCTTGTCTTCTGTTGGATGCAAACCTTGTCTGGGCAACTGAGTGGATTTTGATTTAATATTCATGTTAAGAATGGCAACCTGGTATGGCTTTCTTCATGTTCAAAGTGCTGCTTGCGCCAATGAGGAGCTTGTTTGAAACCTGGGCCTTTGCTGGGTGGTCCCTATGGTTCCAATTTCTCAACTGAACATTGCAACCTGCCCAATTGGCAGGTGGACCATAGAGTTGTGGCTGTTGGTGAAAATGACAACTGTCTAAATTTAACAGCTTGCTTGTTGTCATCATTGCATTCCTCATCATGGTGCATCTTGTTCTTTTCCTTCTGCATTTTTTTTGTTCCGTTGGATAATGTTCCGAGGCTCTTTCATGCAACCCCATCGACTTGTTCGTCTTTCATGTGTGGCGTAAATACATTTCATCTACTGTATTTATCATCATTTATGTAAATAAAAGATTGCATTTCATCCAAAACCAAAGATGTGCATGCCGTGTTTAGTTATAATATATATATATATATATATATATATATATATATAGGGAGCTGTTCCGGTGCAGCGTCACTGCACCGGAACAGCCGTGCAGTGGCCCCAAAATGGGGCCCACATGATCATGAAATCATGATCTACTCCACCTATTGTATTTAGAATAATGTATTCTATTACCATACTAATTTTCATCCCAATCAGATATGTATATGGGCCCTATCTGAAAATGGTACAAATCCAACGTAATAAAATAGTTTAATGTAAATAACAACTTTAAAGTATCTGATTGGGATGAAAATTGGTATGGTAATAGAATACATTATTCTAAATACAATGGGTGGAGTAGATCATGATTTCACGATCATGTGGGCCCCATTTTGGGGCCACTGCACGGCTGTTCCGGTGCAGTGAAGCTGCACCGGAACAGCTCCCATATATATATATATTTATATTTATATTTATATTTATGTGTAAATTATGAAAAATGCTTAGATTCATTCACATACATATTAGAACGTAAAAATACTTTATAGAATCATTTACCCACATAGTAATGATATTTTAAATAGTTTAGTTTTGAAAATACAACTTGAAAATTGATATGTAGCATCAATCCTTTTTATAACATTGAAGTGAATTTCTCATTAATCAAGAAGGTAAAAAAAATTGATGGCGTTAAATAGAAGTGTGGTTTCATAGAAGCTAAACTCATGAATATAAAATTATAAACTATACGAGTTTTATCATAAAAATATGCACATCCATCACATGCTGGTATGATGTATGCTGTTTTGGGGCCGGCTCTACTATGTAAGACTTCATAATCCAGATGTAGTAAACATCGGTTTTTAACTTTTTATCCCAAGTCCCAAAAATCTACTGAACAAGGTTTTGTTTTCTGTAGACCATCTGCCAATCGGTAAGATCATAAAACTTAAGTGCATC
This sequence comes from Annona cherimola, assembly GCA_030490835.1. Classification (NCBI taxonomy): domain Eukaryota; kingdom Viridiplantae; phylum Streptophyta; class Magnoliopsida; order Magnoliales; family Annonaceae; genus Annona; species Annona cherimola. The sequence continues at coordinate 9,981,489 of CM059973.1, read as the reverse complement.
ATTTTCTCTACCCAATTTACAAGGCCTATTTTTTCGGTCAGGAAGTGCCCTCGTGGAATGTAATCCGCTGTTTGGAATGCAGTAAATGGGTTTCAACATCCTAAACTATTGTCTTTTCATGAGGAATTTTCATTCCAAAGTAGACCAGATATGACTTTCTGTTTTTATCACTCATTAGTTATCCATCAGACAGCCAATGACCTTAGTTTTGCAGTGAGTGAGATGATGTTAATTGCTAATTATAATTCACATCTATTATTTTGTTATCTGTGGACAATCAGGTTCAAGGTCAACACGCGCAAAACCTCTTCACTGGACCTCATGCCTCAAGATAGCTGAGGATGTTGCCCAAGGCCTTGCCTATATTCACCAGTCATCTAGGCTTGTCCATGGCAACCTCAAGTCATCCAACGTCCTCCTTGGTACTGAATTCGAAGCCTGCATTACCGATTATTGCCTCATTGCCCTTGCCGAACCAGCATTCTCCGATAACCCTGAGTCAGGATACATGGCTCCTGAGTCTCAGAAATCAAATCAGCTACCCACCCCAAAGTCTGACGTCTACAGTTTTGGTGTACTGTTATTGGAGCTTCTCACTGGGCGGCTTCCGCTGCAGCAGCCTTTCTCAGCAGCTTCGGACCTGTTGAGTTGGGTCCGGTCTGTGAGGGAAGAAGAAGAAAAAGAAGACAACCGGCTGGTAATGCTAGTAGACATTGGTATTGCCTGCATCCAGTCATCGCCTGACCAGAGGCCGAGCATGTGGCAGGTTTTGAAGATGATTCAAGTGGTGAAAGAGACAGATATGGGGGAGAACGAAAGGGATTGTATTGAGTTCCACTAGATGAATCAATGCGGCACATGATCTACGAGGCTAATTTCTGGAATCTTTGTGCTGAAGATGGAAATGTTAGTTCTGTTGCCATGTGTTCTGCTGATGCCCAGTGTCTGGTATGGGTAAAATTCCTATCCAAAAGATGTTGGGGGCGGTTGAACCAGGCCTGGGCTTGGCCTTGCTTGCCTATTCCCAAAGGATGGCACAATTCCTTGTGTAGGCGACATTGACACACAGCCATGTTTTGTGGACCATGTCTGCCCAATGTGAAGTAGTTAGTGTAGCAAGACGACTGCGATAGTATTCCAAAGGACCCTCATCCTGGAAAACATGCAAGCAGCAGCCAATGAGCCGACAGGCCTTGATTTTTAAGGAACATCTAGGGTTAATAATTTTTTTAAAATTGATCGTCTTTACTGATCATTGTATGTTTTTGGACCGCTTCTTTAGTAGCTTTCTTTCCAGCTATGGTTCTCTTGGGTTTTCACTCTGGGGATAGGTAGTTCCTTTTCAGTGGTTCCTCTTTTGAAATAATGTCCTTTGGTTTCTAATGTAATTATGTAAAAATGATAAATAAAATAGAAATAACAAAAAGTAGAATTAATGATAGTAATAATAATTAAGTTGTACTAGAGATTGTGGAAGGTTCATTACGAATTCGGGTCGTAATCAACACGAGCATAAGATAGACATGTAAAAAAGGGCGCAAACTTTACAGAAAAAATCCTTTAATTTGAGAAAAAACAAAACAAAGCAGTTGAGATGTTATAAACAATTTTTTAATTCTTTAATTCAATTTTTTTTATATAAATGTTATTCTAAATGTCTTTGATTTGTATGTTAAGTTTTATCATTTTTGGAGGAATTTTAAATATAGGGATGTTTTAGTCATTTACACCCTCCAAAATCACTAAAATGCTCATATTCTGAAATTAGAAAAAATTTATGTACATACCTTCAAAAATATTAAAATTTAGTATGTGAATTAAATATATTTTGAACAATGCTTCTACAAGAAGCTAAAAAAATTTGAGTTGGCTTCATAAGCTGGATGCATGGAATGATGACTCGGACAAAGAAATTCTATATATTCATGTAAAAAAAAAAAAAAAATCGATAAAGCATGCTCCAGCATTAAAAGGGGACCCCTAAGAAAATAGTTGATAATGATACAAATAAGATACTTGCATCAATTCTCTAAACTATCTTACATATATTCTCTGAAATATCTTTGACGCATGCTTCTACATTCATTCTCTAAGATATCTAGGATCCCCTTGTATCAATTATAAGATCTGAACTATAAAAAAATATAAAATCTTTCTTAATTTCTAATTTAGACCTTATTATTTAGGCATTTTTAACCGAAGTACCAGACCAATTTAAAAACCCCCATCTTAGGGTACATTGCTGGAATTGCCCCACTGTGTCGGTATCCTCCATTCAGAATCTCTATCTTGATGGCGAATGCAAAAGAGCTGCTCCTTTCAGACATTATTAGAAGAAAGATTGTTCCCCATGAGTTAGTGTTGGTCTGGTTACGTTGGCAATATCCAATAGAGGAAGAATGAATTGAGTTATTACAAAAATTTTGGGACTTAATTATAAATCTTTGTTTTAATTAATCTCGTTTGATGAAAGATGCTAGGAGATGAAACGAGATCAATAAATGGGTACCAATGGAATACAAAAATCCGAGCAATCGGATTACAAAAGAGACAATAATATATAGTGGTTCAGACAATCTTTTTTGCTCAACTCTTCCAAGTTCATACTCTTTGTGCCTTGGGTTTTACTATTGTATATCCCAATACAATTTAAACCACTCACTCTCTTCTAGATTACTGTTATAAGGGCATAACCATACACTAGTGGTTGGTGAGATCAACTGCAACTATCTAAGTAAACAATGTTAATGAGATACACTCCAATCAACAAAACTCAATTTATTGGTGAGGAAACTTCCAACCAAGTGTATAACCCCTAGGTAAGATGAAATCCAACCTGCTAAGCAAAATTTGTTAGTGAGGTACGCTCTAACAAAACACCATGTTTTACTTTTTCTTAGATTTGGTCTCCAATACCATTCCAATGCAACAACTCAAGATAATAAAATTGAAAAGTAAATATACTTTACAATGTGTAATCAGGAGGCACAGGAAGCTTCTTACAAGTTGATGAAGGAATGGAGCGAAAAATTTTAATTTTTTGTAACATGAGACATCTTTAACTGTCGTTGAAATGAATTGAATACTTGTACGGAGAAATGCTTATTTGTTCCTTTGGTTAGCTCTTTCAGGGATTTTGATCCTATGCTCCTGGGAGCATTGAGCCTCAATGCTCATGGGCGTATATACCGATTTTTAAAAAAAATTTAATTTTTTTTATAAGATTGTTAATCTAGGTGTATTTAACCTATGTATTAATTTTTACTATTTTTGGAGTATTTTAGATATTTATTTTTTATTTTTGAAAATCAGTGGCATTTTAGTAATTTTAAATTACCTAAAATGCCATTGATTTTCAAAAATAAAAAATAAATATATAAAATACTCCAAAATGGTAAAAATTTATACACATCTTAAATACACATATATTAATAATATTATAAATTTTTTTTAAAAAAATAGAAAAAATAGGTGTATACGCCCGGGAGTATGCAGTGCTGCATGCTCCTAGGAGCATAAGATCGAAGTCCCTCTTTCAGCTTTCTTTGATGTTGTTTTTATAAGTTTGAGGATGAAATGGTTGTTGTGTTGCTTGATAGTATGGAGTAAACGCTCCAACATTTGAATTTTCTGATCATTAGACTTAAAATCAGTTTGAAATTAATTTGAGATCGATTTCATTTTAGATTTAATGTTGAAGCTACAACGGAATCTGTTTGACATATATTTTACTTTTAAATTAGGCTTTAATTGCTTTATTCTTTGCTTTCTAAAGTAGGTTAAGATTGAAATTGATGTTGAAATCAATTTCACTTTGAAGTTAATATTAAAATTGACCTTGACTTCGATTTCACTTTGAAGTTGATTTCATCATTTTCTACTTAGACTTGGTGATTTTCACTTTTCAATCTTTCTATATGAGTGAAATTGATGTAGAAATGATTTCAACTCTGAAGTCACTCCAAGGTTGATTTCGCTCTTCAGTCTCAAAATGTGAAGCTCTTGCTTTGTAATGCAAACTTCATATTTGATACGAGGTCAATGTGGAATTGATTTGACTTCGACTTGAACTTAACACTTCAACCTTACATCAATCTATTGGATTTGACTCTCTTTTACTGAAGTTGTTATAACAACTACTTTTAAGTTGATTTCAGGTCATTTCTGTTGTAAACAAATACAAATCAAGTATGATCCATGTTTTGATGATTAACAACTCAATTTGAGAGATTTTAAGGCACTGATATGTGTGTTAAGATAATTCAAGGCAAATTCCAGCTTCAAAGCATGGCACACTAAGTTGCAGACCAAGTCGACTCAGACATTGACTTAGGTCAAGTCGATACCGAAGTCGACTCCAGTATAGACTTCATGTAGCTATTTCTCAACAACTCTGAAATTGTGGACATGTTAGCAGGCAAAGTCGCATGTGAAGTCGACTTTGCATGCGAGTAGACCCAAGCCCTTTTTTAGCGACTTGGGGTATCTTCAGGTATCCAAAGTTGAATTTGACAAAGTCAAGTCACAACTAAAGTCGACTTTGACATACGACTTAAGTGAAGTCGCATATGAAGTTGACTTAGACACACGGCTTAAGTGAAGTTGCAAACCAAGTCGACCCCAACATTCAACTTGGATACAAGAAGATTAAATCATGAAGTCTCAAGCCTAAGGATGAGAAATTTGACTCAAGCAACACCATTCTAACATGATTTAAGATCCAAGACACAAGTTTATCCAAGAATGCTGCTCAAATGGACATGACCAAGCTCAATAATAAAAAAGTTCAAAAATCCATATGCACAAATAAAGATTTATGAAGTTAATATATGAAGAAACAAGGACATTTATGCTAAAGGATCAAGTTTACATTGTGCCAAGGTTCCAATGAGCTAATTAGAGAGTGAAGTTGCAACTCAAGTCGACTTCACATGCGACTTGGGTTAAGTCTGAGATCAAGTCGGCTTGAAATGGAACTTGATTGAAGAGTTGAAGACCAAAGTCATAACCCAAGTCTACTCCAGTCTACGACTTGGACGAAGTCGGGCCCCAGGACAACTCTAAGTGCAACTTGGATCGTAATCGTCAGAAAAATTCAAACATTGGAGGATTAAATGTGCGCTACCTATCACCAAACATTCGAATTTCTTTATCTCATATTTAATACACGTCAAATGGAAGGGAGAGAGTTAGCTAGTGCATTGATTAAACTTCACCTTTCAACTTTTTAGCATTCAAGTTCTCGTTAAGGAGATCTATGAGAAGAACTTTGTTCTTTAACTGCAAGTGCTCAAGTGTTCATCAATTCGTTCACTCTATAAGTTCTTCTACAAGTTGAAAATCTGTTTACATATTTGTAAAGTGTAGATTCTTATTTTCCATTCTTTTTGTTTGCGATTCTACTTGGTTTGGTGTTAAAGATCAAGAGCAAGTAAAGTCAAAGTAGTGTGTAGTTGGAGTGTGACTCGCCACTTACTTGTGCAAAATTTATAAAGATTTCCTAGATCTGAAATCTAGAAGAGAGCAAGTACTCTAACTGTATTTCTATTGGCATAGTAGAACCCAAGGCACAAGGGTGCGCTCTTGAAGGAGTGGAGTAGGGATGGTTGTCTTGAACCATTATAATCTCTTGTGCATATTTTGCTTGCTCTATTTGTTATCTTATCCTCCACGTTTTTCATTCAAGGGGATGACTTAGTTCACAAAAGGGGTTATAGCTAATACACCGAAATATTTTTAAGAACCTAACTCGCCCATCTTTTCTTGGATTTTGCCATAAACTTGAGATCAACAATTTCAACTTCGATCCCACCTTGAGATCTGAGTTGAAATCAATCTAGCCTTGATCGGCCCATATTGATTTGATTTAAAATCCTAGCCCATCTCCTAAACCATGACAAGCAATGAATGATCTTCCAAGCATTGGGAGTAAGCTGAGTAGGGATGGTCTTGTACAAAATCAAAAGAAATCTTCTACCACTAGCTTTAAATGAAGGGACACACATGTCGCAAACATGGGCTCATGGATAATGATGCAATGCTCCAACTGAGTCGTTTGAGGATTGTTAGCGTCCAGAAGAGAAAACTCAAAATAGGGGGTGGGGGGTGGGGGGGGACATTGTATCTTGCCTTGATCTTCTCTAACTCCCTCAAAGATAGGGCATTGTCTGGTGTCCTCATCGGCAAGATGTCTCTTTACCACTTTAAACTTCTCATCCAAGACGATCTCCTTCATAATCTCAGTGGACTTCTTTTTAGCCCTTGCACTCTCCTTTAGAGTCATAGTAAAGACAAAGACGAGGCACAAAAGGCAAAAAGATAAATGATGAAATTTCCAAGAAAGATGAAACACCACTTAAAGAGGGTGGAGAAGGCTTTTAACTGAAACAATGGACGGTACTCGAAAATCAATGAAAGGAAACATCAACAGAGGTGATGAATCACTAAGGGTGTGTTTGTTTAGGGCAAAAAAGTGTCAACTAAAACTTTTCAATCTAAAACTTTTCACTCTCCATAATTATTCTATTTTTTAATTATTTTTTCACATTTTTCTATACAAACTACCTTACTTTTCAATCATTTCTACACAACTACCCATACAACTAACCTATCTATTTTAACTTTATTCTCTTTACTCCTCACAATTACTCCTATTATATCACATCACTTTCTATTGATTTGACAATTTTTACTCCAAAAACTTTTCATCAAAAGTTTTACCTCCAACCAAATACACCATAAATGTAGAAACTATTGCACCAATTATTGAAAATGACCTTCTCCTAAAAGTATACAACTAGGTCCCTACCATATCACTTCATTTTCTTTCAATTAAAAAACTTTTATATGAAAAAAATTTCATCACTTCTCAAGCACACTATAAATAAAATAGAGATTTTTTTGTATTTTTTTTTTTTAAAGTATTGGCTTACCCACAAACACCTCTCATAAGGGCTGTTTGAGAAGTTGAAAAACTTCAGTGATGTTTTTTTTGCTAATGAAACATTCAGCATTAATTGTCTGTTGATCACAATGCTACCATTATCTGTGCTGGTACGGTAGACTCATTAAATGTTAATGCAATGGTTGACATAGCGAACCACGATTTAATGCAACCAAGTGCACTCGGGTGCATTAATTATTTTTTAATTTTTTTTAAATTTTTTATACAAGTGTTAATTTAAGTGTATTTAACATATGTATCAATTTTTACCATTTTTGGAGTATTTTAGATTTTTAATTTTATTTTTAAAAATCATTAGCATTTTAGATAATTTTAAATACACTTAGATTAATACTTGTATAAATTTTTTTTTTAAAAAATAAAAAATAAATTAAAATAAGTTTAATGTACTCGGGTACAGCCGGGTGCGTTAAATCGCGATCCTTGCATAGCATGCTCATATTCAGAGGCGTACATGTGTTGTAAAAAGTGGATAATTTGTTGCAAAAATTTTATGTATGCTGGTATAGGCATTGCTGTCATGCATGAAAATTCCGGTGTGGGTTGGTACGGGCGTCAGTTTGAAAGACAACTCGGTAATGATGCGGTTACAGGTTTTTCATAAATGCACCAAGTCACCGAAAGTTTTAATCGGGGTGTTCGGCGATAACAAAAAAAAAAAAAAAAAAAAAATCGCTTCAAACTTTTTAATCTAAAATTTTTTATTTTTTATAATTTTTTTATTTTTAAATTATTTTTTTACATCTTCTTATATAAATTACCCTACTTTTCAATCATTTCTACACAATTACTTATACAACTAACCTATCTATTTTAACTTTATCATTTTTACTCCTCATCATTACCCTTATCATATCACATCATTTGACAACTTTTATTCTTCAAAATTTTTCACCAAAAGTTTTATCTATTCTCAAACACACCACTAGTCTAGTTTTTTGCTTTACGAAACAGACACCTAATTAAGTTGATCCTTTATTTTTATTATTGACTATAGTAATTAATTTTTATGCGTAACGATCTAATGTTATTAGGGTTATACGAACAGTTTTAAATTGAAAATATTTTTACAATATAAAATTATTTACAAAATTTATTTATATGTATTTGTTTGTGATTCTAAAAGTCATATATATTACGTTATATAGTTATTTAAAAATTTGATAATCATGCATAGGCTCTCTCTCAAAAGATATTGATTTTATGAATTATAAATTTTCAAAGAAAGTGATTATCTCATTATGGATAAATATATATGGATAAAAATAATAAATAATTTAAATTTGAAAAATATATTTTAAAGTAAAAAAGTAGGATATAACTTGATTCCCTTAGGTCATTTTCTTTTAAACATACATTTTTGTTAAATACACCTTATACATTATGCAATAAATCCAAATGATGGTGAGAATTGAATGTGCTAGTAAAGTCGAAATTAATGACTTAGAACTACTTCTATATCTTTTTTATTTTTTAAAAAATTATTTAATTGGTAAAAATATATTTTTATTTATAGAATTTATTTGCAAAAGTGTTCTTACACATGTCCATCCTTGGGATTTGAAAAAAAATCAAATATTAATACATTAAAATGTGATCCCTGTGATTCAAAGCCAGAGTACTTCTCCAAATACAGAGGACAAGTAAAAATATTTTTTGAAAAGAAATATTTGAAGTAAGATTGATTTTATAAATTTTTTTTTGACTAAAATCAATCAATTTGAGCACCATCTTGATGTCTTTATTAAATCGGGCAATGTTATTTTTTATATATTTAATTAAAATCATTAAAAGCTATGACTTCGGTGGCCCATCTAAATATTTAGTTTCTGTGATTTTTAACTACATAATTTTTTTTGAAATCAGAAATTTTTGAAAGTTAATAAAAAAGATAAATGGGGAGTGGGTTTTTTCATGCAAGTGTTTGTATTAAGTGGTGAATGACTAACATTGTTAGGCGCGGGAGGCAAACGGGTATAAAAGAAGAGTGGAGTAGAGGAGGAGAGGAAGAGGGAGGGAGAGGACGAAAATGGACCCGGAGCAAGCAAAGCAAAGCGATGTGAGGAATTTGCTGGCATGGGCTCGTCAGATGATCACCGAAGGAAAACCTTCTCATGCTCTTCAAGCGGTCAGTCCTCCTCACCCCTGCTTCTCTGTTTCTTTCCTATTTCAATTCATGGAAATCTTTCCTTTCAAATTCTTGAACGTATTCATCTACTCTTCAGGATGCAGTCTTGGGAGATGCTTAACTGCTCTCTCATTCCTGCTTTTCCTATTCTGGTTTTCTTGCTTCAATTCGCATTCGCACACTTGAAATTGGATCTTGCCTGGAAAAAGATTTTGGAAATTTGGATAGGTTAGACTGAATTTTTGGAAAAATGGGGGCGTAGTTTTTATTTGTTTTGTAGTTTCTTTTTTTATCCATTGAAATTTCCCGGGTGAGAAAAAAAACCCTCTTCTTGGATTGGGTGAGCAGGGTCTTAGGGAAATTCTAGATACGATGAGTTTTTAAGCCCTTCTTTTCTTTTAATCCTCGATTGCCCTGCGGTTGGACTGTTGCAGGACTGATTGTTGGTATTCAGTGCATTCTTGGACGACACTTGAAGCATTCTCAGGGCCCTCCACACGTTATCATTGTTTATCTTTTGGAAGTTATGCCTTTCTTTGATTGAAAGATATAGTAGCTGCAATGTCATGGAAAGATTCATCTTCGACATCTTTTAGTTGGATATCTTCTTTATTACAATAATAACACGGCTAAAAGACAAATCGAAATTTGTGTCAAGAATCGTTTTCTTTTACGGCTGTAAGTACAACACCATAATAACACAGTAATGTTATAAACGGCGAAATGAGTAGATCGGGTTATTTTGTTTTTGGGGTAGGCATGGAACTGTGTTGCTGAATCCCAATTGGTACTTATTTTTACAGTGATTGCCAAATGGGAGTAACAAATCTACAATTGCCATATGATGGATTACTTTGTCCTCCCTCTTTTGGCAAACTGGAGATGACATTCGAATGTCAATGAAAGGGAATTCTGGTAATTGGGATTCCTTGGGAATTATAAAATTGCTACCAAGAACTTTCTTTGGAGGGCACAGGATTACTTCTTTTGCATTGGATGTTATGTGCCACCATCTGAAAATGGAAAGTTACACTGGCCCATATTGTTCCCTGATGCAAGGTGGCCACATCACTAGATCAGGGATGCTGTTGCTGTGCCTAAAGAGAATTTCTCACCTAAGTTACTCATTAAGAGCCAACATGAATTCTCGATTGAATTCCAATTTAATTTTTGCCCTTTTAGTTCTATCTATTAAGCCAGTGTAGAACATGGATGAACTGTTGTTGGAATGATCCACGAAGGATAAGATGAGAGATTCAATATCGCTGTTGGCAATTCATCATCATCAACTGCATGGGCTTGTTGCAGGCTATCTTGGATTTTGATGAACGTATTCAACAATGAATTCTGTTGAAGGCATCGTCTTTGTAACTGAACTAACATTCATTCCTGGTCCTTTTTAGGACTTTATCTCTATTCATTGATCCACTTCCAACACGAGATACCACTTCCAAGACGAGATATTTTAAGTATCTAGTCTCTTTAGGTAGCCATATGCCCTTTCAGATGTAGGCTGCCCAAGAGCATGTCTTTCAGATGGCTTTTGATGCCTGGCACAAGTTTTAAAACAGTGATCAATTATGCCCAAGAATGTGAAAAAAAAAAAAAAAGATATAGATCCTTTTGCTATCTGATAAGAACTTCCATTTAGCCTGACCTTTAGCCTGTATGTGAATGGATTATTGAATTATGGTACCATATATCTCAGAGCATACAATAATGTAGCAAACTGAGCATGGTTCATCGTTTGCTGGTGAATTCTAGGCTTGACTTGTAGTATTTCCAGTTCCAGTTTAGAATTAAAGAACATACCTAACGTTAAAGTGCTGCCTCTAGTTTTGTCCTAACAAAGCTTTAGTTTTGGGATTTGAACTGCCAATGTAAGTCTCTGAGTAAAGCCTCAATGCCATTGTTGAAGTCATGTCTTTTGAAGTAGAACTATTTGAAATTGTTATTTCCTATGATGTTTTGCATGTCCTCCCCCAATTAATCTTCCAATTGCATATTGGTCCCTCACAAATTTACATTTTCTTAGTTCCTTCTTATATTTTCCTTGCATTGTATACTTCCCTTATTCCTGATAATTTTATCAGATTATGCATTTAGTGCCATTTTTGCCAAAAAAAAAAAAGAAAAAAAAGTCCAACTACTTCTTTCTGGTTTTTTCTGTTTTCTCCCTTCCTCTACTTATCTTCCTTCCCATTCCCCTTGCCTCCAATGCTCGTCACTCATGTGCTTATTTCTTATACGAAGTAGCACATGTTCGTCATATTTGATAAAACTGACTGCTGTTTTGTCATTGAATTCAATGATGAGCAATTATTAGGTTAAAAAGTATAATTGATCACTATGCAAATTTAAAATTATTAGGGGGATATATAATCAGCAGATTCAACAAGTGGGAGACATAAAAATTCATCCTTAGACGATTGCATGGAGGGTTTAACCACCAGATTGTATTTAGGCTGCCATGAATCATGATAGTGGATTTTTAAAAATGCTAGTTATCCTGATTTCCGCAAAACATATGTTTCCTCTTTGTGTAGGTTCCAAATGAATAGTTGTAGATACACGTGCAAAGGGCTCTAGTCTGTTCTACCACTAACAAAGTTGTCTAGGTGTGTTCATGTACAGCTGGGTTCTGTAAGCATAAAACGGACATAATTTACTCACAAATTACACTTTCTGCCAAATATGATGGATAGGGATGGATTGACCATTAGTTGCATGTGGGCATTGATTTGACATTTTTGTGTATAGGTCTCTCTTTAAGATGCACATTGCTTCCTTTGGTTACGGAAGTGCATGAAGATATGTTATGGTGACAAAGATGGACAACTTAGCATCATGGACTTATCTAAAATATTATAGTTGAGGATTTGAGTATATAATTGTGGCATTTGTACAGTGTTTTAGCACGGTTTCACTTTGAGTTATCACAGATGCTTGATTGTATTTTCTAGCAGTGAAATGGGAAATTTTTTTTCTCTAGATTTAACTTCTTAATGGGGAAATTTCCTTTCTTTCTAATCATAGTTCAAGATCTTATTGGGGTAGTTTGTACATTGTTGAATACTATGCATTAGAAAATATACGCTACTCTGGTTAAGACAAAAATATATGCTATGCTGGTTAAGACATTGTTTCCATTCTCTCATTTACTGATGTCTGCTGTTGTTTGTTTTTGGGATTTAGGTGGTAGCAGCTATGAAAGCTGAAGGCGGAGATGCTGCAGTTTTCCAAACCTTGAACCGTGCTCGAGAGCTTTACAGAAACAAGCTGCAAGCAAATGCTGCTGCTGAAGAGCTGGCATCTTTGTTTGCTGAGTGTGCCATCACAGAAGCACAGCCAATAAATCCTGTCGCAGTTAATCCTGTTCCACTGCAACAGGATATGGGTTCCAACGTAGGGAACCCGTCTGTTACGATGCCGGATATTCGAGGGACTTCTATACTGGCGGAGACAGGCAGAAAGCAGATAGTTTTGGATGCTTTTATGGATGGCAGTAGCTTCATCTGCTTACAGTGTGGGGGACTCGTGAGCAACCATAGGAGAGATGAACATTTCGCCTACTGGTGCAGCCCAATCTGATGATGTCCGTCTGCTACTTGTGATGTAAATACACTCGGAGCTATGTGTCGCTGCATTGGTGAAAGCAAAGCGCTACCTGGTAGCAGCAGCCGGTTGTTTTCTGATCGAGCTGCGTGATAGAGAATTCAATGCTTTTAAGCCTAGCGATAAAGCTTGTAATGTATGTTGTATGGATGGTGCATGGTTGCTGAATTGATTGAGGATTTTGGGTCGGATTCTTTGCTTTGAAGCATTAGATTAAGGACCTCTTGTGCCCATAAAGGATGTTGGCTAGGTGGGTCTGCCATTAGAGGACTGGCTGAATTGATTATAGGTGATTGAAGCTGATCACAAGCTGAATTAAAATAAGTATTCTTAGCATTCATACTAACTATTTTTTTTCTGATTAGCACGATCTTTTAAAGAGTTTGCATTCATGCCAACTTGGGTAGTCTTGACTCCACTAAGGAACTCAAATATCTCTTTAGTTGAACTATGAAGTCGATTCCTTAAGGGATATTTAACAGCTGTTAAGCGAAGCTTGATGGTGTTGGAATGGATGAAAAACGGGTTAGCATGGATGCAAATTTATTTATTTATTTATTTATGATAGAAAGATGCAAATTTATCTTGAGTTGACATGGATGCAAACAACCCCTAAAATAATTAAAATAACTAAAAATTATTAGATGCAAACAACCCTTAAGATAATTAAAATAACTAAAAATTATTTGTTGTTATTGAAACAGGTGACTCAAAATCATTGAAGATTCTCGATGACTTACAAGCAAATGTCGAAATAATGGTTGGACGACTAAAACATCCTTAGAAGTCATAAATTTAATATATTTTTGGAGACCTATGAAACCCCTCTTTCAAGTAATTCTTTTTATTTTGAATATTTTTATAGTGATAGAAAATTTACTTCATCTATTATATTTAACATAATTTATAGTATCACTATGCATTAGCTGCATTTATAAATATGTAAAATCAATGTAATAAAATAATTTAATGTTAAATATCAATCTTAAAGTTTTAATTTTAACATCTAGGCCATCTAAAATATTATTTATATATGGGTAAATGATTTTCCAAAATACGAATACAAATTACAATGTATAATACATATGTGAATAGATATAAGTTTTTTTTTTTCATTTTACACATGAATATACAACTCATGCATATATTTGATTTAGATGAAACTTGGTTTCTGAAATAAACAAAAGATGTTAAATACAATGAATGGATTAGATTTTCCATCAAGTATAAAACATAAAATTTAAAGAGGTTACATAAAACCACTTCTATGTAATTCAGTTATGTAGAATTAAAATTTTACGTAATTCAGTTACCTAATATTTTATGAGATCTACTATTAAAATTTTAAGGAATTATTGCATATATATCCATCTTGTTTCAATCATATTGGGAGTATATGCATAGTTTCAATAGATATTAGAAGTATATTCCTTAGTTTGGTAAAATTGCAAATATGACTACGTTTTTTACATAAAATTGTAAATAAATCCTCTCTAAAATTTTTCTAAAAGAAGAAAAATGCCTGTGCGAGTATCCTAGTTTAATAAAAGAAATATATTTGCAACTTTAGTAAAATTATGAATTTTTTCATTTTTATATTTCTCTTATATTTCATTTTTTTATAATACAAAATTACAAGAAATACCCCAAAATATAAAATTTCTATTTTGTTATATATTCCTGGAACAAATAGATCTGCTGAAAATTCCAAGGAAGATCTTCATTTTCGATTGGGGTATCATCATTGATTCCCTCCCTACTAAGGTAAATTTGGAAAAAAGAGAGATTGTTTCTGATACAAGATGTCACTTGTGTAGGAGAGATGATGAAGGCAGTAATCATCTCTTTGGAGGCTGTGAATTTGCTCGCCAAGCATTGGATGATACGTTGCTTCGCATAATTGCAGACAGACCAACTGTTGACCTTTGAGAAGCCTTCTGGATTTTATGCAGAAAACAAATTTTCTATCCTTTGATTTTCTTTCAATGCACATGATGGAGGATTTAAGAAACTGTTTGAAGAGAGCAGGATTTAGATGAAAGAGGTGCCAAACTGGGTTGTGAATTATATTCAAATGTTGTTCTCTACAAAATGGGTTAACAGATATAATGTGGTGAGTATAAATAGCCCAGTGAGATGGAGTCCTCTAAGTAGAGGTATTCTCAAAATCAATGTGGACGTGAGCTTCTCTTTGCACAATCAATGTGGGGGAGTGGGGGCGATAACAAGATATTGTGATGGCCAAGTAGTGGCAACAAAGATGTGGAAATTTTAATCGATCGTAGGCAAAGGATTTGGGCTTCAAAAATATCCAGATTGAGTCGAACTCGGCTTTGGCGGTCAACCACTTGAACCGAGTAAGTAAAATTAGATCCCGAGTTGGGATGCTGATTGAAAGGTCAATTAGCCTGAACTCTTCTTTTGGTAGCTGCATGTTCTTGCATGTCCTCAGATCTGACAATTGTGTAGCTCATAGACTAGCAGAGTGTAAAATAGTAGAGAAAGAAATTTCTGTGTATCTTCTTCATATATTACATCTGTATTTATACATATTTTTGCTAGTCTATCTAAGGTAAGTTCCATATTCACATCCTATAATGAATCCTATAATCAAGATGTAAATAAGACAAGCCAACTATAATTCTTATTCTGTAACATGTAAATAAGGCAAGCCAACTATAATTCTTATTCTGTAACATGTAAATAAGGCAAGCCAACTATAATTCTTATTTTATAACACTCTCCCTCAAGCTAGAGCATAAATGTTAATCATGCCCAACTTGTTACAAAAATATTCAATCCGAGTCCCATTTAATGCCTTCGTGAAAATATCTCCCGGTTGTTCTCTAGTCTTCACATATCCTGTGGAAATTAGATTTTCTTGGATCTTCTCTCTAATAAACTGACAATCTACTTCTATATGTTTAGTTCTTTCATGATATATTGGATTTGAGGCGATATGAATAGCTGCTTGATTGTTGCACCAAAGTTTTACCGGCATGGACGTCTTTATTCCAATCTCCGTTAAGAGATGATACAACCACATAATTTCACACGTGAGTTGTGTCATGGCTCCGTATTCTGATTCTGCACTAGACCGAGATACCACACTCTGTTTCTTCTCTTCCAAGATATAAGGTTTCCACCAACAAAGATACAAAAGCCTATAGTAGATTGTCTATTAATTTTAGATCTAGCCCAGTCAGCATCTGTAAAGCACTCAATTTGAGCATGTCCATGGTTGCTATATAATATGCCCAAGTCAGGAGCCCTTTTTAAATAACATAAAATTTGCTCCAAGGCTGCCCAATGCTTCACTGTAGGTGCAGACATAAACTGACTGACTATACTGACTGCATAAGCAATATCTGGACGAGTCACTGTAAGATAGTTTAATTTCCCAACCAATCTTCTATATCTCTCTGGATTATCAAAAGGATCACCATCGTCATTTGTCAGATGTACACTCGGGATTATTGGTGTGCTACATGGCTTGGCTTCAATCTTTCCAGTTTCTACAAGTAAGTCAAGAACATATTTCCTCTGTGATAATAAAATCCCCTTTTTGCTTCTTGATACTTCTACTCCCAGAAAATATTTTAGCTCTCCCAAGTCCTTTGTGTGAAACTTGGAATGCATAAACAGTTTCAAAGAAGAAATTCTTGTACAATCATTTCCTGTAATGACAATGTCATCGACATAAACAACGAGAAGAATAATACTAGATGCTGACTGTCTATAGAAGACTGAATGATCTACTTTACTTTTGGTCATCCCAAACTCTTGAATCACTCACTAAACTTGCCAAACCAAGCTCAAGGACTCTGCTTCAATCCATAAAGAGATTTTCTTAGATGACACACTTTTCCATACTCCCCCTGAGCAACAAACCCAGGTGGTTGCTTCATATACACTTCCTCGTGGAGATTGCCATGAAGAAATGCATTTTTGATATCCAGTTGGTGCAGGAGCTAGTTCTGAGACGCAACTATGGATATAACCAGGCGGATTGAGGCAAGTTTGGCTACTGGGGAGAAAGTATCAGAATAGTCCACTCCATAAGTTTGAGCATAGCCTTTAGCTACAAGTCTAGCTTTTAGGCGTGACACTGAACCATCAGGATTAACTTTCACGGCAAAGACCCACTTGCATCCCACAACTTTCTTTCCTTTTGTTAAATCAACTAGATGTCAGGTGTGATTGACTTCTAGTGCTTGTATCTCCTCAAGCATTGCAGTATACCAACCAGGGTGATTCAGGGCTTCCTTGACAGTTTTGGGAATAGAGATAGAATCTAAAGAGGCAACAAAAGCACTCAAAGAAGGAGACAAAGAAGCATAAGAAATGAAATTAGCAATGGAATAAACTGATTTATATTGACGTTTACCTTTACGAAGACTGATGGGAAGGTCAAGGTCACTAGAAGGAACAGATGATAAAGAAGCTGGTACAGGACATGTATCTTTTATCTCCTGACGCCCGGAGTACACCTGAACAATTGGTGGCTTAGCAGGAGAAGGAGGTAAATCAACAACATTATGTTGTTCAGAAGATTGATTGGAGGTACTTAGGATTGTGACTTGATAAATGAGCCAGTGTTCCTCCTCCCCCTCACTTTCAGAATTTGATGGTGACGAATAAAAAGGTGTATCCTCCACAAATACAACATCAGTTGATACCACATATCTATTGAGATCATGAGAGAAACAACGATAGCCTTTTTGAAGACGAGAATACCCTAAAAATACACACTTCAGGGCTTTGGGGTCAAGTTTAGTCACAGACGACCTTACATCTCGTACATAGCAAGTGCTTCCAAAGATTCGTGGTTCAACTGGGAAGTGAGACTTTTTCGAAAACAGTATATTGTACGAGATATCATTATTAAGTATCTTAGATGGCATGCGATTAATCAGAAAGCAAGTAGTGGACATCGCATCAGCCCAAAAATGTTTAGGAACCTTCATCTGAAACAAGAGTGCCCTGGCAGTTTCTAGTAAATGTCTATTTTTTCTCTCAGCAACTCCATTTTGAGAAGAAGTATCCACACAAGAGGACTGATGAAGAATCCCATGTTGAGTCATGTAAGTCTGAAATGAGTTAGACGTATATTCCGTACCATTATCACTTCTCAAGATTCGTACTGAAACATTAAACTGTGTTTTAATCTCAGCACAAAAAGCACAAAAATGAGAAAAAACTTCAGAACAATTCTTCATAAAATAAATCCAAGTCATCCAAGAAAAATCATCCACAAATGTAACAAAATATTGGAATCCAGTTTTAGATGTAATAAGACGAGGTCCCCAAACATCAGAATGTACTAACTCAAAAAGAGATTCTGTCCTCTTATTAACTTTTGGACCGAATGAACTACGATGATGTTTTGCAAAATGGCATGAGTCACAATTAAATGAAGGTAAATTATGAAACTGATGACATAACTTCTTTAACACTGACAAAGAGGGATGTCCCAAACGACAATGAACTTCAGCTGGAGAAATGATACTAGGACAAACAACTGGCTGAGGTACCCATGCATCAAGAATATAGAGACCATCAAATACATGTCCTTTACTAATAATCTGCTTCGTCATAAGATCCTGAAAAGGCAATGATCAGGAAAAAATGAGATACAACAGTTCAGATTTTTGGTAAGTTTTACTAACAGTTATCAAGTTAAAGGCAAGATTAGGTAAACTTAAAACAGAGGACAAAGTGATGGAGGATGTTGGTTTAACAGTACCAGAACCCACAACATTGTAGGTCGACCCATCAGCAATGGTAACAGGAGAAGGGGCTAAATGTGATCGAAAGCTAGAAAAATTTTTAGAATTACCTGTCATGTGATCAGTAGCACCTGAATCAATTAACTATTTGTTTGAGGAGGAGACAAGACATGTTTTACCTGTCTCATCCAGAGTAGTAACCGGAATGGATGTTTTCAATGATTCTTGATACTGAGAAATTTAGCAAACTCATCTGCTGAGATCATGATTGTCTTATCAGAAGAACTAGAAGAAGTGCTAAAGCCTGTAGCAACATTAGCAATCGAATTTCTTTTATTATGATTTCGTAACTTCTTGCAGTATTTCTTGGTATGACCCGGCTCATGGCAATAGTAGCAAACAATATTACTCAGATTACTGTTGTGACTATCAAAAGTCCTATTTCCTCCCCTATACGTTGATTTCTTCCCAGTATCAGCATTTTCTCCTTTAGCAACAAGAACATTATTAGTTGACAGGAAAAAAGAAGTTCCTTCAGTACGTAAAACTCTACTGAATACTTCTTGAAGCGAACCAATCTCGGTACTGGCAAGAATTTGAGATTTAGCAGTCTCAAATTCAGATTGAAGGCCAGCTAGAAAGTTCATTATCGCCATTTTTTCTCTATGAATTTGTTGTACCTTAACATCAGTACTAAAAGGTAAAAGTATATTCAGCTTCTCATAAGTTTTCTTAAAGTTCATAAAATAAGCTGTGAGAGAATTGGCCTCCTTTTCAGCACGATAGAAGGCTTTGCACACATCATACATTTGAGGTAAATTTTATTTACCAGAATATAAGAACTCCAGATAATCCATTAACTCTTTAACAAACTCACAATGATTAAGCAAGCCAACGATTTCATTATCGATAGAATTTCTAATTTGTAGAAATAAATGTGCATCATCCCTTAGCCAAGTCTATCTAGTTCCATCATCAGGTGGTTCCATGGGCAAGTGGTTATCTTTCTCAACACTACGCAAGTAAATCCGAATTGTCTTGCTCCACTCTTAGTAATTTGTGCTATTTAATTTATGATCAGTTATTTTGGACAATGCTGGAACTATTTCAGTTATAGAAGCCTTGTTATCAATCATGTTTAATGATATTCAATCACCCAAAAAAGATGATTATCCCATAGCCAATAAATCACAAACCAGAATCAACAAGTGCCCCGAAAAATAATTTCCACAAAACAACCAAAGAATAAACAAAAGAAACAGAACTTGTGGTAATTTCTGTCAAGGAAAATTTCCTTTCACTAATGGATCAAAACGCTGGAATGCCACTTGGGAATGACCGAACATATGCGGAAGGTGTCGGAGATTTGATCGGCGAAGAAACGGAGCTCTCACTCTTTCCCAAGCACTGGAGCATGAAATCGGCTCCCGAGCTTTGATCGGGACTGAAACAAAATACCGGATTACTGTTCTCAAGAACAAAATCCAAAATACCCAGAAGTTTTCTTTAGCCAAGAGAGACTCTGATACCATGTAAAATAGTAGAGAAGAAAAAAAAATTCTATGTATCTTCTTCATATATTACATCCGTATTTATACATATTTTTGTTAGTCTATCGAAGGTAAGTTCGATATTTACATCCTATAATGAATCCTACAATCAAGACGTAAATAAGGCAAGACAACTATAATTCTTATTCTGTAACATGTAAATAAGGCAAGTCAACTATAATTCTTATTCTGTAACATAAAGATTGCGCAAGCAATGTACTTAACTGAAAGGGAATGGTTGGACTGTTGAATGGTTGGACCATTCCCCCTTTTGTATATCTAATGACATTGTAAAGGATTTGAGTGAAGGAATGAATTCCTCTGCTGGACTGTTGAGAGTGAGTGAGGCCTAGTTTCCTTGTAAAAAAAAGGTGTGTAGCTAGGGTCATGCTAAGACTAATGGAGCATCTTAGGAAGAGGGGAAAAATTTTAGAGGAGGAATTTTTCAAATTTATAGGTATTTATAATTTTATGGGCAAATGTCACATATAACTATAAATTTTATCTCTAATTCTATTTATACCCATAATTTTTTAAAAATTCCTAATATACCCATGTATTTTGCCTAAAATTTCTTTTATATTCACACTATAAGAAATCAATTAAAGGAGCTGTTAGTACCCATGTAAAATGACAAAGATGCACAGTCTTAATATAATTTGAGGTTAGTTTGCTCAAAACTAAAATTTTATATTTAAATAATATATGATTTTGATTTTATAGTTGTAAAAGTGCTAAAAATTCATTTGATTGTGACTTTTTAAATATAAAATTATTATTAAAGATAGAAATTTTCGTCACTTTACAAGAGTAATAACGACCCACTTAATAGACTCCTAATGATATGAGTATAAGTGAAATTTTGGATAAAGTACATGAGTATATTAGGAATTTTTGAAAATTAATAGATATAAGCAAAATTAAGGGTAAAATTCATGGATATAGGTGAAATTTGCCCTGATTTTATTTCTTTTAATTCTATTTTAATCATTTCGAACTTCATAAAAATATAATGCTGCATTTATTTTCAATAATCATAAGTGGAAATACTTAGATGATAATATGGATGATCAATACTATTTTTACAAAATATTAAATTATATATTCAATTTATTAGGTAATTATTCCTATTTTAGTAATGAAAAAATTAATAATGCTATTTCATGAGAAAACGGATGTCTATTTTCTTCCGTTTGATTTGATATTTATTTCAATTATTGAAATTAATATTATGGAAAAATGCATAAAATTTTGGAATAAATAAAATTTCTAATTCAGTGAGTTATTTAGTATTTTGATAATACTTAAACAAGGATAAAATTGAATGGTTATAATTGATATACTTAATGTATACAATCATGACAAAAATAGGGATGAGAGAGTACTCATAAAGGCTCGAACACGAAAAAAGAAAAATGAATATTAATTTATTGAGGACTTATGAAAAATATATGTGATGCAAAAAACTCAGATATACTTAACCTTAGATGCACTCATGTATTTCACCCTTCTTTAATATTTTTATACAATTATTAATATAAGTGTATTCAATATATGTATTAAGTTTTACTATTTTTGAAGATTTGTAGATATTTTTTTGGATTTTTTAAAATCAGTGCTGATTTTAGAAAATCCAAAAAAATATTTACAAATATTCAAAAATAGTAAAACTTGATATATATGTTGAATACACTTATGTTAACAATTATATAATGCTGATTTTAAAAAATCCAAAAAATATCTATAAATCTTCAAAAATAATAAAACTTGATGCATATATCAATTGTATAAAAATTTAAAAGAATATTAAAAAATGAGTAAAATACACCAAGACATTTTGATGTTAAGTGCACCTAGGAGCATTTAAAAAGATGTATAAAGCCCACTAAAAAAATTCTGACATAAAGTAAGGTAGGCATAGATAAAACTCTTAGGGTGTGTTTGGGAATGAATAAAACTTTTGATGAATAGTTTTGGAAAGTAAAAGTTGTCAAATAATGTGATATAATATGAGTAATGATGAGGAGTAAAAAAGATAAAGTTAAAATAGATAAGTTAGTTGTGTGGGTAGTTGTGTAAAATTGATTGAAAAGTAAGGTAGTTATATAGGAAAATGTGAAAAAATAATTAAAAAATATAGTAGTTGTAGAGAGTGAAAAGTTTTAAATTGAAAAGTTTTAACTTTACATTTTCTACACATTGCCAACCATACCCTTACAATGGATGGTAAGGGCATTGTATAATTGTAAAACAATTGTAAGGCATTTACTTGAAAAATTATTTAGATGTCATGAAACTACATTGCAAATAAATTTATCTGCATAATAATGCATTTCAAAAATAATGTGTTATATTATATTTATTTTGAATTGTACTATTGATGTATCTTCATTGTTTAATTTTATTTTTGAAAATATGTATCATGTACTGCAAAGTAGATGTATACTTACTAAGCTGCTAACTCATCCCATTATATTTTCATCATTTACAAGTGAAATTAATTATGATATGCATTAAAGAATGATCCTAGAGATAGGTTATGAAGGATAAGAGACTCCTATTAGTTATCTTAATAAGCTAGTAATTTTTTTTATTTGTCTGAACTTTGTAGTAAGGTAATTATGTATAATACCTAAGGTGAGTTTGTTTTTCCATAAAAATTTTCACATTAAAACTTTTCAATCTAAAATCTTTTACTTTCTATAATTACTTAATTTTTTAATTATTTATTCACGTCTTGCTATACAACTACTTTACTTTTCAATCATTTCTATACAATTACTTATACAACTAATTTATCTATTTTAACTTTATTCTCTTTACTCATCATATTACTTTTATTATATCACATCATTTTCTTCCGGTTAAAAAACTTTTACACCAAAATCTTTTAATCCAAAAATTTTATTTCTTCCGAAGCACACCTGATTTAAATATAGTGACATTTTCGTAATTTTTTATCTCAAAAAATGCTATTATGTTTAAAAATAAAAAAATATATAACAATATCCAAAAATGGTAAAAAAAAACTTAACTTATAAATTAAATACATCCAACTTTATAAAAAAAATTTAAAAAATAAAAAATGCACCCCACGACCGAAAGCATGAAATCACCTCTTTATAAAAATAGGATTCAACCTGATTTTGAAAACCCTATTTTTAAAATCCTCAACCCAACAATTATGTAAATCGGTTCGGATTGACATGGGCTCAAGTTGGAACCAACTCTATTTCTACCTCTGGTGGGTAGTGACATTTAGTAACGCGGTAGTAAGTGGGTGAAAAGGTTGAGAAAAACGTAATTTTGAAAAGTGTGAAGAGTGATATGCCATGATAAGAGTAAAATGGAAGAAAAAAATGATAGTTTTGCGGTAAAAATGAGTAAAATAGAGGGAAAATAGAAAAAAAGTAGAATAGCTGAATAATTAATAGTTAAGATATCAACTTGTATTTAGAAAGCATGTAGGGAAGCATGTAGGGAGATATGACAGCATTTTTTTTTTTTAATACTGAAACACACTAATAGAAGCAGCTAAAATTGTCAGGGAAAGCACTAACCAAAGGAGAATTAGGCTCTTTCATCAAAAAACAGAAAAAAAAAAATTGGGGGAGAATTAGGCTCAATTTGGCTGCATGTTTGAGGGACTGGAAGCACTGTTTTAAAATTCCTGTTTAGATGAGCAATGTGCACGGAATCCCATATACCAAATAGTCTTAAAAGTGCTACTAGGAAAAACAAACTGAAACTGCTTTTCCATGGTGGTTCCTCTCTATTGGCTGAGCGTTTGTTAAGCAAACCACTCAGCCAAGCGAAGTCTTAATCACAATAGCTACATATCAAAGTTAGTGGTGACTTTGCCCACTAAGTGCACCCCATAAATGGCCTTCTCAAACTTGGCAATCCCACCTGTCTTTTCCTTGCAGAAATCCAACGGCTCCACAACAGCATCATAAACTGGCTGCTTGAACGACACAGGAAAGTTATACAGGATTCATTAATGAAGAAACACATGAGACACAATCATAGAGATATACCTCCAAAAAGAATGGTATGGACACGCGGTATTTTGGAGAATTGTTGACCACACGATGCAATGTTGACTCGTACAAACCATTGGAAAAAATCTGCAGATTTTACACGTTTTACATGAGATAATGTCTATGGGTTTTCGCAGGAAGAGCAGAAAGAATAGTCTCAAATGCAGACAAATGCAGAGATGGAGACCTTGAGCATGTCACCTATGTTGCATACAAAAGTACCAGGGATTGGAGCCGCCCATATCCACTCACCAGATCGGTTTCTCACCTGCAGGATACCAAAAAGAAATGCTTTTCTGTAGGTAAGCACTCGTTTACAGAAGGTAATAAGTCTTTTAAAATGTTATGAATGCATTTGCTCAGGGAAACAAGATTTTTGAATGTTATCTAGTAAGCTTTGCATCATTGCTCTATTCATTCCATCACGTCATTGTTCTATTCATTCCATTGCATAAAATGCGGCCGAATTTCACTGAAGTTAAAATATTTCAGATTATAACCTAAAATTTAGAAAAGAAAAAAGAATAAGAATAACAAGAATATTAACAATGCACATTCCAAGAGATCTTGCCCAGCAACATTTAAATGAGATCTATAGTTTCTTAGTCTCCTAGGTCTTTGAATTGGCAAATGAGATCTACCTGGAGGGCAGTTATATCATCATCCTGATTAACCAATGTCAAAAGACCTGACATACAAGACAATTACAAAAAGGAGCTGTATTAGACATTAAAGTTAGACACTAAGTGAACATCCTAAGCAGTCTTATCAATACATGGAAGTATGAAATGAAAACAAAGTAAAATTGGAACAACCATTTGAACTGGAACCATCCCTGGTCAGTTATACTCGAAGCTAATTAAGGCTAGAAACCTTCCCATGCCTGGCACCACCACCATGAAGAACTTGTTCAATGCTAGCAAGATACGACTATTTTAACTGGGGGCTTAGTTCAGGTTAGTTGTTTCTTTTTGAAAGAGATGCATTGTCCTTTTGGGAAGGGAAATTATCAAGACTTAGATGCAGTTCCACATAACCCCCTTCATTTTTTATATATTGATGATTGATAGAAAATCTACTCTATCCATTGTATAGCATAATTTGTTTAACTAAGAAGTCAGGTTTCATCGAAATCATAGATGTGCATGGGCGGATGTTATTGAATGCACCCGGGTGTATTTTACTTATTTTTTAATTTTTTTTTTTGAAATTGTTTTTTATACAGTTGTTAATATAGGTGCATTTAACATATGTATCAATTTTTACCATTTTTGGAGACTTTTAGATATTTATTTTTGATTTTTTAAAACCAGTGGCATTTTCGTAATTAATGAATTGCGAAAATGCCACCGGTTTTAAAAAATAAAAAATAAAAATCTAAAAGTCTCCAAAAATGGTAAAAAAAATAATACACATGTTAAATACACCTAGATTAATAGTTGTATAATAAAATTTTCAAAAAAATATAAAAAATGGATTTTTGCACCCAAGTGCATCGAAGCTCGAGCCACATTTCTTAAATATATATTTGTGTAAATTATGAAAAATGCTTAAATCTATTCATATATGCATTAGACTGTAACATTACTTTGTAGAATCATTTATCAACATAATAATGATATTTTAGATGATTTAGATTTTAAAAATATAACTTTAAAATTGATATCTAACGTCAAAACCATTTTATTACATTGATTTTACATATTTTTAGATGTGAATCATGCATAATGATATTAGAAAATTGGAAGGGTTTCCAAAACAATATAAATGATATTAAATATAATGAATAAAACGGATTTTGCATCGATCATCAAGGGTGTAAAAATGAAGGGAGTTACATCAAAGAGAAGTTTTATAAAAGCAAAGCCCTGTATGCATGTAATCTCGTGCTCGTTGCAAAACAAACAAGGGTGTAAAATAAGAGTTTCAAGCAACCCGACAATAAGGAGACAAAAGACAGAAATAAGACGAAATGTAAAAGATAGCATCTTAGAAAGAGAAGCACAGCTGAAAAATTATTGAAGCATGTAGATCATCTTTGATTGACTTACCATAATCTGTGTGAGCACCACTTTATTTGTTTGCCCATGCACATAAGCACATTAGGAAGGGAAAATCAGTTTATATGACCATGAGAAACAAACAAGCACATTAGCCAATGCCCCAAAAAAAGAAAAAAAAAATTCCCTTTACCATCCTATGCCATCATCATGAATTTCTTGAATCTTGGTCTCAGTGGAAGCAGGATAACCTATTATTCGCAATACCCAAAAATTATCATCTCCAATTCTTTGGCCATCAAATGTCTCAGGTGATCCACCTAAAGCTAAAGCAATACCACCCATAATTTTTCTTGCAAGATCTGTCCATGGTGAGAAGCAACAACTTTACCAAAATATAAAATAAAATAATTTTTTATTGATATATTTGCAGATGTGGAGAAGAAATAAGAAATGACATAAGCTAGGGAAAATGAAATACATTCAAGGATGCATGCCTGCCAATAGGTTGACATACTCTTCCATCAAGTGCTTGAAGTTTCGGGGATTGTCTGGCCTGTACTGAATTTTCAGGTAAGTTTCCAATAAAATTTAAACAGAAATCGGACACCCTGAGAACATGCATCATTCATGGAGACATTGTTAAAAGCAAATTTGTATAGAAGCATCTTCTGTATAATGAAGTCAACCTCCTATGGGTCTCAATAATGTGTTGGACATCATAGTCATCCACTGGCATGCTGCCTTAATGAAATTGCATGCTTGATAATGTGGATTGAGAGCTCAAATGAAGCACAGCATCAGTCACTCCACAGAAATGTGGAAGCATACTTCGGAGTTCTGGAATGGTCTAATAAGTGCTGTCCTCAAAGAAATCAATCTTAGCAACCTAATAATGCATTTTTGCAGTCCAGAATTCTGAATCAGGCAACCTTATTTGTTTAAATTTCAAATTTTGGCAAGCAGCGTTATTTTTAGCTGGAAAATTCATAGCCGTTAAAAACACAGGAAATCCTCACATGTTTGCAATGTCTGAATTCATCTTGAAAAATAAGATTATGTTGGCGAACTATTGGCCCCCAAAAGTCAAAGAAAATAAGATCTAATCTTTTCTGTTGCTCTCCGTTATGAGGTCTGAAAATAAGATAAGGAAAACAAGATTATGTTGGCGAATTATTGAAAAAACCTCCTCTTGCTTACCGATGTATAGTTTCAACTACCCTGTTTATTCCAACTTTATCCCTATTATTTCATGTCAATCACACAATTCCCAAAATATTCCCTTTCCACTCCCACCCCATCCCACAATTTCACCAACTTTTGCATTCCTAAATACCCCCTAAGTCACTCAAATTTTATGCCTAGGCGGGAGAAATTTTTTCCTCCAAATTTTCCTCTGAATATAAAACTATTAAAGTTGCCATACCATAAATTGCATCCTTCCATAGTTTTGCCAAGTGCTCCATACATCCCAGGTCTTATTTCCCTGTAGCACTGTAACAATAAAAACATGCCTCATGATCCATAAAAATAAAATTACAGTAAATAAAAGGGAGAAGGAGAGGAAGAAAAACAACAACAACAACAACAACAACAACAAAAACAGATTAACAAATACTTCACAACGCACAAGGATAAAAAGCAAGTGAAAAAGGAAAAGGGCTTATTGATAAAAGATGATATCTGCAATAATGGGCAATTAGCCACAAAATACTCACATCTATAGCCTCATGAAGATCAGGCTTGCCTTTGGTTACATTTTCTCCAACTCTCTGGTATCCTCTGCTTTCGAATGTTAGTTTGCAATTGTAAAAACTAGAAATCCTGGGGGTAAAAAAATTGATTCTCATTGCCCCTGAATAAATAAAGAAAGAACATCTCAAGCGCACCTGAATCCCGTCTCTGCAGACATCTTAATCTTAAGTTTTTCCTCATACGATAGGCTGAAAAAAATCCGTGTTGTGTCTCTAACCTCTTTGACTAGAGAATCAGGAATACCATGGCCCGTCTGGTGAAGAACAACAAGAAACCAAGTAATTTAGCATAACAAATAAACAAAGAGATAAGGACCGTTCTCTGAACTGATAATTTTTTAGATACAAAAGGAAGACATATATAACAGAATTAGCATGAGATTTAATCGTCAGCATTGGACTAATCCTACAAAAAAATTGCGAATACAGTTCTTGATAATTCACGTCACACTAGTGATGATTCCCTCAGATACTGCAATCTGAACTGATCTAAGAACCATAGACCCAGCCAGATTCCCAACCAGATTGGAGGTCTTCTGCTACATATTATTGATATTAAGTAGTTTATGTCTAATACAATAGCATCATAGTGTTAGCACATAAGAAGTAATTTAGAAACTTGCATAGAAATATCATACTATCATTATATTATACACTTGGAATCTCACATTGGAAGTATGGTGGAAAAGAAACTAGGATATATGTTTGGCTCACTCCTTTATGTATGAAGCACCTTTTTGGGTCCAATTGTGGACCAATCCAAAAGAGAATACTAAGCTTTATGTGTTGGTGGCTTATAATGGATAATTCTTTATACTGGGTTAACATAGACCATTACATTGGGGTGGAGTAGAAGTTGGACTAGGGTATGATTCAACCATAAGTGGTAGATCACTCTATATCACAGTATCCTACAGGCTACAGCTGCAACAGAAAGACCGCCATCCTAGCCGTGCCGGTGGTTGCCACTCACTTAAGATCTTTCTTTGGATAGAAAGCAAGAGACAACCTGCACTTGAAAAAATGTTGTATAATTCATAATATATCTACTGAAGCAACTACTACTGAACTATGGAAGCAATATAATCATACATCATAGCCTACTCGGCTGAATTGCTCAAATAATGCAAAACTTTATGACATCAAACATAACTGAGTGGTCAATGTACAACTATTGTCTGCTGCTCTCTCTCTCTCTCTCTCTCTCTCTCACACACACACACACACACACACACACATCTAGTCTCAAGCTCTAACAAAAAGGGATAAACGACACAGCATCTCAACACAAATATAAATATCAATTACCTTCCTCAATTCTATTTCAAAGACATAAATACAACTCAAAAACTAAGATATCAAAATAAGACTATGACTATAAGTTTCAGAAAAAATAAGGCTCTGACTATGCTACTCAACTACTGGCCTAGGCCCCACCTAAGAGCATCTCTCTCCTCACTAGAGCCTGCTAGAAACTATATCGCTGACTGGAAATCCACGGGTTGCCTACAAACTGAAAACATTGATAAAACAGCATGAATCTAGGCAAACTCAGTAAGTAGACAAATAATTGAAAGCTGGAAACTAAGAAATGGCATGCTAATCTCATGCTCGTACCCTTGACTTATCCCTAGCCCCATACAACCAATGCACTGAATGCATTATGATGTTCATCTTATCTCAATCACTAGAATTATTTCCAACTAAAGTTTCACGATCTATGGTCAAAATGCAATTCTCATCATATCTATTCAGATCAACAAATTAAACGTAATAGTCATGCATATGAAACATGCTAAGAATGATCTTTAGCTTCAAAATACAATAGTGACCTATTTCATTCATCTCATCGCAATCAAGTTCATAACCTTTCAAGGCTAGTTTCTACATGTTCATCAAAGTAAAAGGTCTAGAAACATAGGTTTCTAAAAAAAAAGCTGCATTCTGGGTCTGTCAGATCTCATCATTGATTTCCTTGATGAACTTGTTAGTTTTGGAATCCAACTGCAGAATAAGTGTTTCAATCTGTACAAGTCCATGCATAACTTAGTTGTAGCATTTGACACTATCATTATATCAAGAAACATTTTAGCCTTTGGATGATTTCTGCAATGGAAAATAGACTCCATTAATGTGATCTTCCCAAAAGTTAATAGTGCAAGGCTGTTGGACTTCCTCTCAGATGGTTTGATGTACTCATAATAAACTCTTCAATCTATGTGTCTAAAAATAATTACATATTTACAACAAAGAGTTCATAACTACCACATAGAAAAATCCTGTCTCTTTGCAAGCCTTATCTAACATTCCAACTACTTCCAACACGCCCTGATCTTCATCCATCTTTGGATCGTTGAACTTCTTTAAGAGAGGAGAGACATCTGAAGCCAAACAGAGCAGGGTAATCAAAAACCAAAAGAAGCAATTGAAAAAACAGAACCATACCAGGAATTCCTCATGAAACAACACAAACAGAAGAAAGAACAATAAGAAGCAGAAGTAGCAGCAGCAGAAAATCCCATCAATCATGCTTACAAGGTTACTAATCTCCACTAAGCAAAAGAAATGGTAGAAGTGATAAAAATAGACACAAAGCATATTAAATTTCCAACAGTGGTAGTTTGTTACGATGGCAAGACAAATTTGCTAGCAGTTTGATGATTCAGAAATACAAACGGCAGTCAAAATATAAGGATAATTGAGTAGCCATCCAATTCTGAATTGCATGGAAAATTTATGGTTTCGGTATTTGGGCTTTTCTTTTGGGGAATGAGCTTCTTAGCCGTTAATGGGTGCATTTCTGTAATCTTTTATTTTTTTTTGTTTCTTATGAAAATGTGGGCCAAGTGGATTTATCAAAATTCACTGTGCAATTTTTCCTGAAATTCAAAGATTAACACCTTTGGGGGCTGAAAATTATTTAAATGCCCACTGTCGATTTTGAAAATTTTAGGGAAAAAATATACACATATCCAAAAATAAATTTTAATTTATGAAATAAATGTATAGAGGCTCACCTTTTCATGGAAAAAAAATAACAAATACAATAAAACACCCTCTGTTAACCCGACCTGACAATATCATAACCCTTTTTTTGGGTAGGATTTGAATAATGAGAAGCACATGAAGTAGCAACAGCAACATAAATCATGTCGGTATCATGCTTACAAGGTTAATAATCTCAATCAAACAAACGAAATGATAGAATTGGAAAACATAGAAACACGAAATTTTCATATGAAATTTCCAAGAGTGATGGATTGTTATCACGACATGATGAATTTGACACCAGTTTGATGATTCAGAAATCTGGAAAGCAGTGACGGTGCGAAGAGAGTTGAGGAGCCATCCAATTCTCAATACTGTGGAAAATTTTCCATTTTGGGATTTGAGTGTTTCTTTTGGGTATATGAGGAGAATTGAGGGGTCATCCAAGACTGAATTCTGTTGAAAATTTTAGATTGTAGGAATACGACGGGGTCGTATGGCTAGGATGGTAAAAGATTTTCACGTCAAATTTCCAAAAGAAAGAGGTAAAGTGATGAAGATACCTATGATGGGGATAGATTTGAAGTCGGTTGCCATCGAAGCAGTGAGTAACGAAGGTAGAAAGCCTGTTGAGCGAAGTAAAATACACTAGTTTTAGTTCCAGTTCTTCACCTGGACCTCCGCTGGTACCCGTGGCGGTTTTGGCCGTGGGTTCGACTGGGCTTTATGTGCTTATGCCACAGGGGTGACGTCGACCCAAAGTGCACTTGCGGGTCAGGGTGTACTCCGTCCTGAATTCTTATTTTTTTTATTTTTTGATTTTTTGATTGGTATATTTTATATTCATCTTAACACATATTACACTGAAGTTCCGAGATATTCTTACAAATCTGGAGGCACTCAGCTCCCCCAAAGAAATCTGGAGACACAGCTCCGCCGAAGAATAAGGAAGATACAACTTCCAACAACCGAATAGGAGACCACAGCTCATACTAACAATTTTTCACTACTGGCCGAAATCCTTTATGTGGAATTCTTATTTAAGGTGTGTTCGGCAATGGTTAAAAAGTGTCAAGTTAAAACTTTTTAATCTAAAACTTTTCACTCTCTACAGTTATTACATTTTTTAATCATTTTTTCACATTTTCCTATACAACTATCCTACTTTTCAATTATTTCTACACAAATACCCACGCAACTAACTTATCTATTTTATTTTTATTCTCTTTACTTTTCATCATTACCCCTATTATATCACATCATTTGACAACTTTTACTCTAAAAAGCTTTTCATAAAAAGTTTTATCCATTCCCAAACACTTTTACTATTAAAAAATTCTATGATGCCCTACTTTAATAAACTTTAGGACAAATTTTGGATGAATATTAAGACAAAGATCGGATTGACAAGGCAGATGAAAGTGTAGTAATTTCAAATATATATATATAGAGAGAGAGAGTGTGTGTGTGTTGTTACGATGCAGTTGCGTTGCACCGGAACAACGGTACATTTGCCCAAAAATAGACTCCACACATATTAGAATGCAATTAAACTATTTTGTTACATTTAATTTATATCATTTTCAGTTGAGGTCTATACGCATATCCGATTATGATGAAAATTGATATGGTAATATAATACATTATTTTAAATACAATGGGTGGGATAGATTTTAATTTTATCATCATGCGGGGCTCATTTCAGCGCCACTACACTTAAATACTCTTATACATATAATGATCCTATAAGCTCAAGCTAAATAAATGTCACGCTTAGTTCGCTTCAAAAACCTCATTTATAGCACTTTTTTTACGTTTATTTCTTACACTATTTATTTAAGTGTATTTAACATATAAACTAAGTTTTATCATTTTTGAATATATGTATATATTTTTTTGAAAATTTTAAAGATAAGGGTATTTTTGATACAAAATACCCTTATCTTTAAAAGTTTCAAATATATATATATATACACATATCTAAAAATGGTAAATTTTGGTCTATATATTAAATATACTTAGATAAATAGTGTAAGAAGAAAAAGTAAAAAAAAAAGTGTTGTAAATGAATTTTTTAAGATAACAAGATCACTGCTCTCCGTATATCAATATAAGTCACATCTATAATAAATTTAAAACTTCAATATTTCAACATTTTACTATTTAGTGAAAGTAAAATACTTTTGCCATAATAAAGCATTTCGTAAAACATTTCTTCTTAATAATTTCATTTGCAACTTAATGAATGTGTGCGTTTAACTACAACAAAAAAATAATGTAAATGTAAAATTTTGAATTACAATTAAAACTAATAAATTACAAAGTGAAAACTAATAAATTACAAAGTAAAAACTAATAAATTACAAAGTAATCATCTTCATTCTTGAAAGGTGCAAAAAAATTGGTAATAATTTTTATTTTGTTGAAAAATCATGTGAAAGATATAACTTGAATAACATTTATGAAATTAAGAAAACATATAATAGTTATAAAAAGGAAAATTATCTGCATAAATTAGTCATAAAGTTAAATGCACATCTATATAGATTATATTCAAATTGACAAGTCATGAAATTACATGCATATATCCAGTAAAATTGCATTCACATAAATATGGAATGCTTTGTGAAACTCTTTTCATTTTTGAAATGTTGATCCTCGATATAAAATCCAATCCATTCATTGTATTTAACACCATTTTTTAAGCTAGGAGACCAAGTTTCATCCCAATTCAATATGTAAATATGCCACATTTGCTCAAAAATATGTGCATTTATGTGTAAATTTTGAAAAACACTTAGATCCATTTACACATGTATTAGAACATAAAAATAATTTATAGGATCAATTATCTCCATATTATTGATATTTTAGATGGTTTAGATGTTTAAAAAATTACTTTAAAGTTGATATTTTAATATTAAATCAGTTTATTATGTTGATTTTACACATTTATAGATGAAACTCATATATAGTGAAATTTAAAAATAAAAGAGTTTTCATAATACTATTAGTGATGCCACATATAATAGATGGAGTAAATTTTTTATAAATCATCAAGATTTTAAAAATGGAGGGAGTTTCTTAGAAGCGTCCCCGCACATAAATAAACAATATGATTTATAAATATATCTTGCCATTTGTGTACAGCTGGTCAAGGTAAGTAGGAACATTATTAACTCATCATGTGCTCAAAATTGAAGAATAATTTCAAATCTTAACCCACCACCCACTCTATTGAGTCAAAATACTTGCCTTAACCTTATGTAAAATCGAAGCGAGACACATGACAACTAACACTTATTTTCACCCCTAGTTTATGAGCGCAATCGATACTCGGTTCGATCCCAACATTGTTCTACCTTACTTTTTAAAATTATAATTATTATATTTTATATTTTTGTATAGAAATCTAAGGATATAAATGAAATGTAACATAAATATGTGCTTGTATTATAACTGAAAAGTATATTCATTTACTTACCTCTATACAATATACATAATATAGCAATATACCTTTAATATATTTTTTCTTTTTTTAAGACGATTGTTGGGTATTTAATCTATAAATTAAAATTTGTGCTTAGTTTACAGGTTAAATATATCTCGATTAACAATTTTATAAAAAGAAAAAAAATTAAAATGGTCCATTGCACCAGGTTCACTGGATGAGGATCCCAAGTTCTCGTGATTTTCAACCAAATGAAAAACGAAAAGACCTGTTTGAATTGTCTTATGGGATCAACTATTAGGGTTGATTTTGCGACGATAAGACAACTGCGAAATATGAAAACATGCACTAAAATGCAACAGGTCTATTTTGCAGAAAGTGTATAGCAGTAATAATAATAATAACAATAATTACAACAACAGTAACAATAATAATAACAACAACTATAACGATATTATTGTTATTGTTGAAAGAAAGAAAGATACGATACTTGTAAGTAGATATTGTAGATTACAGTCTTACTCCACACAACCATACCTGTGTTCAATCAAAAAAAAAAAACACAACAACAACATCATACCTGTGTTTGGATAGTTGCGTAACGAGAAGTGGATTGAGGTGTGCATTCATAAGACGAACAAGAATCATAGGAGTAGGAATGGAATTTTCGGAACAGACAAAACTAGATTGCAATATATCACTGTCGTGTGCTGATCAGTTTTTAATTCATAAAAAGAATCTATGCATTGGGAATACACAGCTTTAAGAACCATAAAGGTAACAATACAATGCAGCAACACTGAAATCGAGCAAGAATACATGTGTGCATGGATAGCAAGCATTGGAAATAAAATGCCCACGGCTTCAGAATTCCTCAACTTTGATAGCATCACGAGGTATCTCGTATGCATCTTTAGACCTGGACTTCTTCACACCGGCAGTGAAGCAGATCTTGTCAGACTTGTAGCTCTCAACTGTGACGCTGGTAACTTTTACCCACACCAGAACTTTTGTTTTCACCCCTTCAATCCCAGTGAACTTGCCTCTCATTAGAGTCCCTCTCACCCGAGTTGCATATCTTATGACAGAGGAGTCTTTGAAGCTGACTTCACAGATGGAAGGGAGGTGGACGGTGAGCTTCGCCTTCAATGCGTCAAATTCATAGCAGATTATGTTCTTGGGAAAGAGACCTGGAGGTAAGTTGAATTCCCGCAAAAGGTCGGGCAAGGATTTCTGCGGTTTGCCTGCACAAACAAATAAGAATTAGCTTGGTTTCCTGTTGTTAAGAATGAATGAGTGCAAAAATTGCCAGCAGACAGGCATTGGTGAAAGAATGTGGTTGGATGAGAAAAGAAGCAGCAGAAGATTATAGATGCCTGGGTTGCTAAAGGTACAGCATTTCAGTGTCTTATGTTGAATTGCTGCTTATGCTCTCCATCTCCATTGGTGTAAGTCAAAGTATCATCAACCAAAGAATGGATGGAGAAAATACTTGAAATCTAAACTTGATAAATGGTACCCAACAACCATTCCCTGTTCACAAGACAGCAAAGTAAAACCAAGGGAACAGGGGAGGGAGAGATTTCTTGAAAATCAGAAGACTGGTGTTCTCATACGAAAGCTAATCTATGTCACAGGAAATGATCTAGAGATGACAACATGTTGCATGTCTACGATGGTTGTGTATATGGTTGAGCTGAACGCTGCATAATGTACTTGTTCAGAAACCAGCTTGCTTTCCCCTGATTCCAAACACAGTCCCAGCTCCCTCTAGCAATATGGATTAGACTTACCCTAGAGTAAATGAATATCCAGAAATCGCAATCTAATCATTGCAAAACCTCCACATAATCTTATAGATTACATTGCATAAAAAAAGCCAATAACCACCAACAGTGACATATAACATTTAAAAATTTGTCACTACCTGCTAGCGCTGTTCTATTTCAGTTATGAGTAAGACAGATAGATATTACATTATCAAGCCCCAACGCTCTTGAAGGCTAATAAAGGGATTGGCGGACCCAAAATTCTCCATTTGATTGAGGCTATACATTTTCCAAAAAATTGATGAAACAAATTTAATTCTAACTATGTCTAATATATTTGGTTCAGGAAGCGGTTATCATGTTTGTTACTTCCCAGGCTGGCTCACACGCTAAGCAGTTGCTCATTTTCCATGTCCATTGGGTGTAGATCCATCTTTCAGCCATAAACGGGCCCCCAACAACCCAGGTCCATGTTTTATCTTGGGCATGGGATTGGCTACTCCTTGGGGGATGGGCCTGGTTTCATTTTGACCCGGCACAAACCCAATCACAAGAGGAAGGCACACTACTGTATTCCGCAGCATCAGAGACATGGCTCTGGTGGCAAGATAAGAAAATCAAATACATGATAATGCAGTTGGACTGAAAGGAAAACCAAGGGACAGACAAACAGAATACCGTTGCAGGATTACAGCATACATAGATAGTACATATCATCCTATCATCCAGAGAGGATTTCTAAAAGTTAACATTTTGAAGCACTAGGTAAAATGAAAATGAAATATATAAAGTGGAGGTTACAAAAGAATGATGGTAGTTTATCTTCTATCAGCTATTTTACAAACTCTTTGAGTTCAAATGTACGATTACCATTCTTTATTGTAAGCAGAGACATAACAAATCCTCATGATATGTTACGGTCTTAGAGTATGTTTGTTTCCCACAAACTTTTCGAACTAAAACTTTTCAGTCTAAAACTTCTCACTCTCTACAACTACCTTTTTTTAAAATTATTTTTTACATCTTCCTATACAACTACCGTACCTTTCAATTATTTTTATACAATTACATATACAATTAACGTATCTATTTTAACTTTATTCTCTTTACTTCTCACCATTACCTCTATTATATCACATCATTTTCTCCGAATTTAAAAACTTTTACACAAAAAACTTTTTATCTAAAAGTTTTGTCACTTTCCAAAGACGCCCTGAGACAAAGGATTGGTGAACAGCTTGTGGCTCACCCATTGTTGAAGATTACGCATAGGGACAGCCCAGCTACTCATTAACCATTACCTGCAGACGCCTACTAGAAATAAAATGTTTTGTTCCTTTATTTTATACTAAGAACCTGTTAATTTTAATAATTCAAGATGCATAGTATTGTGCCTATCAATCTCCAGCCAATAAAAAGCAATCAACCAGTCATATGCAATTTCCTCAAAGTCATGAAAATGGTCCTGTTCATTTCACCAAAAACAGACCCTAGAAAAATGGGCCAGACTTCTTCTGCGAGGAAAGATGAAATTTGCATTCACATTTCAACCAAAATCACATGCCACTAATAATCGATTGTTCTTCTCAATTTGTAGTGCACATAATGCCTACCACTACAGACATGTATGTATTGCATTAGATAATGTTTGCTACTCAGAAGTAAAAACGAATACATTTGTATTTATGTGATCAGATGGGACAAACAGAGTGAATGAGTAATCCCTATCAGTATAATCCACTCAACGCATTCCAACAGAAAATGGCCAAGTTCATGGACTATTGAAGACGAAGCAGCTGGGACGGATCCCATACCTTTTAGCTTGTTGAAGACCCATTTTGCCTTCTCTTCCACAGCGTTTGAAAATGTCTGTAGAAAGCAAATGTTTCATCAACAAATATATCAATAAAATAAATAACAAACAAGCATCAAGATTAAAATCCATTGACAGTGATTTGCACTTAGTGTTTTCATGTATTAGAGATAAAATTACCCACTCCAGAGACAATTACAAGAATACCATTAAGCTAGATGCTCTTTACATCCACGCATACCCGGATCAAAAGCAGGCCTGCTGCGATGCAAGATTTAAATATTAATCAGAGCATACAAACACTTTCCCAAACGAGATCAAGAGTAATCTCTCGAAATATTAAACGCGCCACTTTCATCCAATAAAGCCCCGCGTTCCAATCAAAAGCCCGAACTGAACATATGATCAAAGAGAAAACATCCAACCGTCCAAATGCCATATCCAAATCCGGATCCCCGGAAGGACGGTCCAGATCCTCGATCACCAACTGTCCGGCGGGATCTACCTCTCACACACAATTGAGACAGAAAAACTGACGAAATCGCAGATAAAAGACAATGCGCGACAACCAACCAACCCAGTGCAAAATCAGAAACCAGATGAGCAATGGGAAGAAGTAAGAGTAGAAAGCGTTGGATGAAATGACAGTGCAAAACCGTACAGAGATATCTTCGCCGATGGAAGAGAATTCCTCTTTAGCCTTCTTCGAGATCCAAAAGCTCCCCACCTTCGTTAATGCCTTCTCCATTTCCGCCCTTCTCCTCTGCTTTCCAAAAAGCAAGAGGACGAGCAGAGCACAGCCCGCGGCTCCGCTCCGCTCTGTTGCAGTTCAGTGAGTGACAGCCTAGCGAGAGCGGGTGGAAAAGAGGTGGACTGCGGCAGCAGAAAAAGGGCTGCACGGGAGAGCCGATGGACGGCCGACGGGAGTAGCATTTTCTCTGATGCAATCCTCCGCCGTACACGTGTAGCGTGGAGTCCTTGTCCGGGCCAGCTTTGCTGAGCGAATCTGTCCCTGTTGCCCCCGAATAAAGCCCGGAATCGGCGTCCAGAGGGTTGTACGGTGGCTCTCTCGTACCATTCGTTGAAAGAGCAGTAACCGCAGTATCGTGCCCGTGTAAATGATCTTTGCGTTTTGTGCCGTTTAATTTGAAGATAGGACCATGTTATCCTGTGATACTGGGTGAGATGAACGGTCGAGATGAATGTCAGAGTGAGCCTCACCTAATCTTTGTCTTGCGTTAGTTCCTGTTAGGTGCAGCTTAGGACCTTAAAATGATAGAGATGCATAAGCTGCCTCTCAACAAAAATAAAAAAATAGTTAACGTAAAATTCAATTATTGATGAAATTATGAGGGTGGTAGATCTGCGGCAGCAATGTCACAGTTCCTCGGTTTTGTTGTCATGTTTTGGCAAGATAATAATTCGACAATTTAATTTAAATTATTTGTTTTATCATGTTATTAAAAGGATATTTCAACCAAATTTTTGGTTGGATTAAACCTACTTAAAAGTATTTATAATTATATGTGAAATATGAAAATCAGTTAGATTTATTCAAACATTTAACATATGGAAATGACTTAATACAATTAAGCTATTTTTGGTTGCGAGGACTATCTGGAGCAATACCATAGGGCCACTACCCTCATCCTATGAAGTGCTTTTGATCAACCACTTGTCCTCAGATGGACCAAACCTCCGGTTGGTTTTCTTAAACTAAATGTTGATGCTCGGATTCTTCATCGTAATACATCTATGGGTTTTGCGGCTGTCATAAGGGACTCGGGGAGTTCTTTTATCGCTGCAAAAGGATGGCGACGAAGTGGCTTTATGGAGCCCCAGCTTATGGAGGCACATGCTTTTCTATATGGGGCAAGCTGGGAGCAAGGAGCTTAACTTAGGAAAACTACAAATCGAGTCGGATTCGCTCATCCTTATCAACTTTTTGCTTTCGAATGATCCAATTTCCTCTCCCGTAGGTGTTGTGATCGACAAGATCAAATCTATTCTCTCAGCCTCTATACAGGTTACAACTCATCATGTCCTTAGGCAAGGAAACGCAGCGGCACATGCTCTTGCTGACTCTATTTCTGTTTCTTCTGTCGATCAACAAGTTTGGTGGGGCACCCCCCCAAGCCATTCAGGAAAAAATTTATATAGACAATTTTTTGAAAATGAATCTCGGTTCTTCCTATCCCTCATCCCTAGTAAACTCCTAGGGATGTGAGATAGGTTGTTTCCTTTCATAAAAAAAAAAAAAGTTATTTTTAAAATCGTTAGTAAATAAACATAGAATAAACACAATAATTTAATTTTAAAAAAATATCTGCAAAAAAATTGCATGGAAACTCCACGCCCTCTAATACAGGGTGTGTTTGGAAATGGATAAAACTTTTGATGAAAAGTTTTGGAGAGTAAAATTGTCAAATGATGTGATATGATAGAGGTAATGATGATAGTAAAGATAATAAAGTTAAAATAAATTGGTTAATCGTATGGGTAGTTGTGTGGAAATGATTGAAAAGTAGAGTAGTTGTATGGGAAAATATGAAAAAATGATTAAAAAATATGATAATTATAGAAAGTGAAAATTTTTAAATTGAAAAGTTTTAAGTTGATATTTTTTCCTGATTGACAAACACACCCATAATGTTATAATACTCTACAGCAGCACCTATCCACATAAAATGCCTACGGGAATTTTCGACCGCCTCCTGCGGATGGATATTGAGAGCTGATGTGAAACTGATCTAAAAGATGAGAATTTTCGACCGCCTCCTGCGCACCATGGGACTAGCGGGTTGGATGTAGACTGTCGGATGGATTTATTCGACATTTCAAAATCAACACCCACGATCCAGCGTGAATGAAGAGAAAAATTTGCAAAAATGTCCCCAGCCCATGCAACCTAATCTCTCGCACGCCTGCCCGCTTGTTCCTTCTCTCTCTTTTTACCACATTCTCCGTCAAAAATCCCAAGATTCAATTGCGTTGCGCCTATTGTGATTGTCTCATGCGGCAATAATCTGCAGCTCCAGCGCCCCTCCACTCTCCTCCCTTGCCATCGCCACTGTAATTCTTATAAAGCACCAGATGAGATGATGAAGAATATATTAGGGAAGCAGCGGAATGCCGAAAGAGGTAAAGATATATACAGAGTGAGAAAGAATAGAATTAGACTCGACTCAAAATGGGAATAGTGATGACAACTGATGCTACGAATATAAAATTAATGGTTTAGGTTTGTATAAAAAGGGGCTGCATGTAAATCTCCATGCAGCTAGTTTTTAATGTGTTCCATTTTCCATGTAGGATTTAGTTTTGAACTTTTCAGGCCCACCAGTTTCCATATGATTTATGACTTTGGGCTTTGGTATGATATCATTTGTAATGCATAGACCCCAAAAACGATCCTAAGCCTGTAGGCTATGAACATCGTCATGTGATATTATTTACCATCGCCTGGTAGCCCACTCATACAATTTTAAAATACGTCACACATATTGAACCTGAGGCCCAAAGAACTCTCTCTTTTTTTTTTTCCACGTGGGATTGGATTCTACGCTGTTCCAAGTATTTATAGATGGGTCTTAGTAATTATAGCTTGCGAAACTATTTCATAATAACTTTATTTTATTCTTTTCACATTGCCTAATAACTATTTTGTTTTGTTTACATATTGCCCTCATAAATATGACATAAAAGTATATTGAAAACTTGATAGTGTTGGATTGCATAACGGAGCAAAAATGATTTTGCAACTTAAGGTGACGATGTGAACTATTTAGCATGGGCTCCGAGCATGATAAAATGCAATGGATCACCGATGATATGTAAAATTCATAATTTTAAAAACGACAAATTCCAATATTTTTGAATTTTCCCTAGAATTTCATTCGTACCCAGGAAGCAAGGAGTTAATTGGGTTGTTAACACTTAGTAAAATGATAAATATGCCCAAGTCTATATTATAATTTTGCAATTGAAAATTCACCTTTTAATAAATTTTTAGTACTTTTAGTGTTATAGAAGTGTATACTATTCAAACGTAAATTTTTAGCTTTGAGTAAATTAACCTCACTTTATATTTAAGTTTAGATATATTCGTCATTTCATAAGAGACTTAGGCTCTTTAGCATGAGTATGTAAACAAAATGCATGATTGTGTTTAGAATTTTTGAAAGATGGTGAGTTTAAAGAGGCGTGACCCTTGTGACTGGTCTTAAGCCCATCTTAAAGAAACTATATTTTCATTTTTTAAATGCAAATCTAAATGTATATTAACTACAAATCAAGTTTTAATATTTTTGAATATGGGTAAATAATTTTAATTTTAAACCTAGGGTATTATGTCATTTTCACATGATCAAGACGATCACAATTCCCTTATATTTAAAATTCAAAAAATATATTTATTCATATTCAAAAATGATAAAAATTGATTTGTAGATAATATACTCTTAGAATTCCAAAAAAAAAAATAAGGAAAGGGTTGGTGGGAAATGGTCATTCTACGAGCATAAAAATCTTGGATATATATATAGAGGAATATTCATGTGTAGCACCGCTGAAATGGGCCCCACATGATCGTGAAATCATGATCTACTTCACCCATTGTATTTAGAATAATGTATTCTATTACCATACCAATTTTCATCCAAATCAGATACTTTAAAGTTGTTATTTACATCAAACTATTTTATTACGTTGGATTTGTACCATTTTCAGATGCGTTGGATTTGTACCATTTTCAGATGGGGCCCATATACATATCTGATTGGGATGAAAATTGGTATGGTAATAAAATACATTATTCTAAATACAATGGGTGGAGTAGATCATGATTTCATGATCATGTAGGGCCTATTTTTGGGCAACTGCACCGCTGTTCCGGTGCAGTGACGCTGCACCGAAACATCTGTCATATATATATATATATATATATATATATATATATATATATATATATATAAATGAAATTTGCCCTCAAAGAAACAGTTGAGCCCGCCCATCCATATCTATTGCATGGGTCAATCATATCCTCATATCCTCGTTTTCCTGC
This sequence comes from Annona cherimola, assembly GCA_030490835.1. Lineage (NCBI taxonomy): Eukaryota > Viridiplantae > Streptophyta > Magnoliopsida > Magnoliales > Annonaceae > Annona > Annona cherimola. The sequence continues at coordinate 9,938,626 of CM059973.1, read as the reverse complement.
GTTGAACGCGATGGATGAGTTACACGGACGGCCGTGCATCTTCATGCACTACTCCATCCGACAAGCATTTCATTTTTCAACCTTCCAAAGCCCCACTCGTATATTTATGGACATTTTTGGATATTGAGCGGACGAGTCCCAATAAAAATGCGGCGAGGTTAGTCATCAGTCATCACAATTCACAGGCCGACAGCTCTAGGGATTAGGCTTTCCACTTGTCGGTGGGATTTCCACACGAACCTTTTGGAAACCCCAGAAAGAGGGGGAGGGGTAGGTCCGGGTGCAACTTGGTACGTTGGATTCGTGTAGTAATTTATTTTATCATTACTCTATTTCTAAAAATGTCTACCCCTAACCGCTTGCAGAGTTGTTTTTATTATACTCTATAATATCAATTAGGACGGTTTCAGTTTTGATTTCAAATCTGTTCTTATAATAACCAATAATGACACGTAAAAAATAATTTTTATTTTTAAAATAATATAAAAAATACTCAATATATTTTAGACTTTATAATTTGTAATTAATTTCATTTTATTGTCGTTTACATCTATTTCTACATTCTTTGTAGCCTCGTTATCTATATTAATAATCACATTAATATCATTATCCACATTCATGTAATCATCGTTGTTCGTGGCAATACAAAATCTATACAAAAATCAAACCAACAATAATTTATTGGTGAATCGGGGATAGAAACTATTATGTATTTATTTATGGAAAATGCTCCAATGCATGCGACTACACCATGCAATCTATGCATTGTGGGCCCTACTTAATCATGAATGAGAAATCTACCCCACCTATTATATTTAGAATTGTTAACTTTATTAGCATACTAATTTTCATTCGAATCCAATGTGTATATGGTCCCCATTTTAAAACAGTGTAAAATCAACATAATAAAATAGTTTAATATAAATATAAGTTTAAAGTGACATTTTCAACATCTAAACTGTTTAAAGTATGATTTTTATATGGATAAATGATTATATAAGATTTCATTGCAATTTAATATACATGAGGCCCATTTTACAGCGAACTGCACTGTAATATGGTATAGTCCGTTTGCACGTGATCAGATCTTTTTATTTATATACACAAATTTATAATTATTTACTATTAAGATACCCATGTGGGTACTCATCCGGGTTGGTTATGGGTACCCAACTTATATACTCTACCTTTACCTATTTAGGAGGTTGAGTAATAAATGTTATCCTACTTGTACTTATGGGTAAATTTTTTTATCCTACCATACCCAATTTAAGGTCGAGTCGGTGGGTACCTATGAGTACTCTACCCAACTTGCATCCCTAGGTGGGGGTGGGAGATCTGCAGATTAGTCCCCTAAGTCTGCTTATTTGGTTGGAAACTAAGTGACTGCTTGACTTTGGTACTAATAAAAGGCACAGAAAAGTATTGCTAGTTTCTACCTTCTAATAACAAAAAAATTAAATGTAGAAATATATCAAAAAACTACCTCTATGCAGGGATGTCTAAGTATAATACCTAAATCTCGGTTATGGAGAATTTGTTTTCCATTTCCTATAAATATATTTATTTGGTTATATAGTCGGAGTTACCCTTGAGGAAGAAATTAGAAAACATGTATTTGGATTAGCTTGAGTTGTAATATAAAATAACGAAAAGTTGAGAAATATTAAAAATCATACATAATAAAACTTCAATACATAAAATCATTCTATACATATTAATTATTAATAAAAAATTGTGAATGCAAAAATAAAAAATTTTGTGCATATAAATGGGAAAGATTGAGTGTCACTAACTCTCGTGTCAAGAAATTGAAGTTAGCCACTCTAGATTGAGACATGTATTATTTGCACTTAGACAACATTGTAATATTTTAAGGTATATGAATGCATTTTGTTTATTTTTGTTAACAGGTTATTTGTCATATAAGTGCATTACTGTAAACATAAAAATAATATTTAATATAATATTTATATGGTTCTTAAAAGGAAATAATTAAAATATTATTTATTTTCAATTAATTGAAAAGATGATTGCGACGAATGTATTCGCAGGTTATGTATCTTATAAATTTGCAAGTTGCAACGAAAATTTTCGTTGCTAATGTGAAGTAATTGAAACAACAAAATTTTGTTGCAATTTGATTCATGGTAATGTCTTAACCATGGTTATTTTGCTGCAAAATTGCAACGAAATTTTTCGGTGCAAATGTGAAGTAATTGCAATTAAAAAATTTTGTTGCAATTTGATTCATGGTAACCATGGTGCAAAGTTGCAACGAAAAATTTTGTTACAATTTCGAGTTTGTTGGAATGCAATTTTTCGTTACTAATATATGATCAATTCCAATAACCTCATTTTCATTCCTAAATGTCCATAGAAACGGACATATTGGAACAAACGTGCAATGAACATTTTTTGTTGCAATTGATCTTATTGCAACGATGTTTTTCATCAATTGCAACGAAAATGTTCATTTCATAGTTGAGTTTTCTTACAGTGGTGGCAAGCAAACTTCGAAAATTAAAAGAAATTTGTTGAGGAATGATTCCAATGGCGAACCACATGGCAACCTCAATGGAATCAATTTTCAAGTGTAGATCATTATATAAAACTTTATTTAAATAATACATAGATGAACGATTAATTATTTTATTAAATGAAAAAAAGAGTTTTAAAGGAAATAAAATTTTATATTAAATAATAAAAAATATGTCAAGAAAATTAAAAAATATAATTTAAGGAGAATAAATTTTAGAATTTGAATTTCTAGTTGTATTTTTATTACAAGTGTCGATAGTTACATAGTAATTTATTAATTGATTTATAATAATTTTTATATGCAATAATAATGCAAGCATTATGGATAGAATTTTCATATAACCCAAACAACATGGACATTTATAGGTTTAGTCTTGTTTGAGGGTTCCTATAATGACAAACTATAACTTAAGAAGAAAATTTAAAAAATTTAGTTGTATATCTTAATAGAAGTGTAGATAATTAAATAATAAAGTGTTCTAAAAATTTTTGTTTTTATTTTATATTAAATGATAAAAAATATTTTCAAGCAAGTTTTAAAAATTATAATTTAAGGAGAACAAATTTAAAATTTGAATTTCTATTTGTATTTTTTATTAAAGTGTAGATATTTATATAAAAATTAGGGCGAGATTGAGTTATGTTTGGCCAATAGCTACCTTTTCAGGACATAAGAAGGGCAAAGCCGTCATTTTAATTAAAATAATATTTATTTGTGAATGTCAACTTAACAAAAAAACTTTAGTTAAGGAGCCAAAACTTTAGGTTCTTGAAACTTAAGGATGTAACTTGGTCCGGGTACCCATGGGTCAACCCGTTGGGTACCTGAAATAAGGTCGGTTCGGTTCCATGGGAACTACCCATAGGGTCGGTTCGGTTTTGGGAATTAAATACCCGTTCAAATTCGGGTTAGGGTCGGTTCCTATGCTGGGTACTCGGAACCGACCCGAATTTCATGTTATATACATATAATATAACATCGGCAGCCCTAACCCAGCCGCCCCATTCCATAACGCCGCGTCTCGCATCTGGCCTCCCGCCTCCCTCTCTACTCTCTGCATATTCCGGGTATGCTTGCTTGTCATGCTTTCTTCCTCATTTCCGTCTGAATTGTAATGTGCACGAGTGGCGTTCTTCCGTTTTTAGTTTCATATCTCATCCCAACAGGCGATTCCCGAGTCCCGACCAGAGCAGTCTGGGCGTGCCGCCTCCCCGTCTGCGCCTTCGGTAGATTTCCCTCCGTCTGCGCCTCCAGTAGATTTCCCTCCACCCTCAACAAGTCAACATGTAGCTCCCCTCGACGGCTGAGGGCTTCCTCAATCTCATCTCGTTTTTGTCCGTGGCAGCAGACGACAGTGGCCCACCAGTTACAAAAAATCCCACTTTTCTACCACTTCGCAGCATTGGCATCGTGATCGCGATCGCAGGAGAACATAAACTGAGAAACGGAATTCCGCAATTTGGAATTCATCAGCTACGGCAGAGCTTCTTAGTAATTGCGACTTTTCGATTGTTACGATTTTTTGTGAGTAATTTTCCTGTAATTCATCCCCCTCTTCCCTCTTAATTTTTAACCCTAAGAACTCTGGTGGTTTGTGGTGGTTAAAACCCCGGGAAAAAGCGCATGTCGTGAATAGAAATTGAGAAAATTGAAAATTTTTCTCACGAATTTCCTAATAGATGTGGAAGTGGCATGTCAAATAAGATGTGGAAGATTCTTGTAGATCACGCAAAGACCTGTGCTTTGAATGGGAAGCTTTACGTGTACTACACTGATGATGGCAGAAATGTTGGTGTTGTTTTTAATAATATATATGAATTAAGTGGCCTTATTGCAAATGGTAGATACATGCATGACAGTTTAACATATCTTACATAACATATTTAACAGATTAACTGACGGTTTATCCTGAGATGCATTCTAGTGTCTATTTCACATTGGTGAAAAATAAATACATGCATGATTGCATTTTACTAATACCCATTCTTCTGTTCATGCTTGCACAATGTGGGCTGTCCATTATTATAGAATATAGATTATAGGTTGGATGTGAAGGATTCTGAGATTTTTTCATGGTAACTTAATAGAACAGAATTATGGTAGGAGCCTGGAGAGCAATAAGTTCATTTGTTTTCTGTTGGTTTTTACATTGAAATCAGTCCTGTTCAGAATTATTTCTTGTTTTGTTCTTACCCCAGCTGTCTTAAGTTGTTTCTAGGCTGATAATTATGATAACTTCAAGGCCTTCACACAATGAAAAAAACTGTCATCTTTTGCCATGTGGTAGCTTCTGCATTTTTACTAGCCTATGCACGTCTTTTGTTGTAGGGACATCTTTTTGTGCGGCTTCTGGGGTTTTATATTGGTGAACACCTTGCATCTTCTTGATGAAATTACTCCCTCATATAGTAGTAGATGAATTTGGAAGTATCACTAACAGTATCACTAACTGTAGAATAGGATCCTTAAAACTGACTCAGCTAGGAATAATTTGGGACAGTTTTGAATGATATGTGTGGACAGTTTTGAATGCATGACTTCTTTAGGAACCAATTTGGAACCGAACCGGAACCGACCCGCTCTTGAGAAAATTGGGTAGAGTAGGCTCCGAACTGACCCGGTCTAAAATAGGGTAGGGTAGAGGTTTTTGAAAAATGGATAAGGGTAGGTTCCACCCATACCCGAACGTACCCGACCCAAGTTGCACCCCCTATTGAAACTTAGAAAACTAAAGCTTTATATATTTAAAATCTAAATGATTTTTTACAAATAGGCAAAAAGTGCCAATTAAGCAAACTTTGGAGACTAATTTTAATTTGCAAATCCCTTGAATAAAAGGGTTCTAGTGAAATTTTTTAACAGTTTTCCTTTTATTTTCTAGTTTTAATATTTTATTATTTTATAAGAAATCTATTTTTTCTATTATATCTAGTATCATTTATATTATCATAAAAATCCTTCTTCAGTTTAATATTATTGTGTATGGACCTCATATAAAAATTGTAAAATTAATGTACTAAAATAGTTTAATATTAGATATCAATTTTAAACTTTTATTCTCATCATCTAATTCATCTAAAATACTATTACTATGTGCATAAATAATTTTATATATTTTAATACATACGTAAATGAATCCAAGTATTTTTAGCATTTATATTTCCTTATTAAATATGACCCATGCACGAATTTGATTGGGATGAAATTTGATTTTTTAGCTAAATAAATAATATTAAATGTAATAAATAGAGTAGATTTTCCGTAAAATAGAAAGGTATTATACGAAACTAACATGGGAGAGTGGGAGACACGTTTTTTATAACGGCAAAAAACGATATGATATGGTACGATGTAGTAGTTGCAGTGCTAGAGCATGACTTTCGATGAAGGTGATTTGTCATCAAGGGGACGTAACATTTTTTGAGAGGGCCAACCATGTGAAGGGAAATTATATTTTGAAAAGATTTAATTTAAAAAAATTCTAGGAGGCTCAACTCTGCTACATGGCTCCACCACTGTACAGAAGCAACTATTTGAATTAAAAAGAATAATATGATCAAATAAATAGGATATTTATATGAAATAATAATTGAAGAAATATAAGATTCATTTGCTAATTACTAATTAGTAGAGCGGTAGTGTGGATGAAGATATTTTTTGAAAAGCACGAAAAATGATATGATATGAGAAAGATAGAAGGAGAATAAATAGGGTGTTTGTGTGATAAAATGACGGAAATATAAAGATTATGATGGAAAAAGTAAGATAATTCAGTAACTAAGATATTAAATCAATTTTGAAAAGTGTATGTGCATCGATTACCAAACTGACTTCGAAAAGTATAATGTTGGTAGATAGTTCAAAAATCATATCATATAAAAAGGTCAATTAGTTGTGTAAATTTTATTTCATTTTTCTATTACCAAATAGACCATTAATAAAAAAAATGATGAAAATTTTGGAAAAGGTTAAGGAAGGATGTGATATAAAAAAGATAATGATAAGTAACTAAAAAACTAAAATAAATAGATAGTATAGTTACATGAAAAAATTAAAATATAAAATAATAATAGAAAAAGTAAGAGAATTTTGTAATTAATATTACATCATATCATGGAGCCTTGATTTCCACTACCGGAATCCTGTTCAACCTCCTCATTTCACTGAATTCACCGACAAACTCTATGACTCGTTGGTTTCCACGAGTCCACTGACAAACTCAACACATTGGTTTTCATGAGCTCATCAACAAACTTACCATGTTGATTTCACCAAAAGCACTAACAAACTCATAATTTTAGTTTCCACGGGCTCATCAACGACTCAAAATGCATCTTGCTCCGCTATTAGTAATACTTTTCTAGAATGGAAGGACAAAAGGTGTACAAAGAGTGCTTTTAAATAGGTAATATCATAGAGGTAGTAATGAGAAATAAAGAAAATAAAGTTAAAATAGATAGGTTAATTGTACAGGTAATGGTGTAAAAATGATTGAAAAGTAGGATAGTTGTATCGGAAGATACAAAAATATTTTTAAAATAAGATAATTATGAAAAGTGAAAAATTTTAAGTTTAAAATTTTTATATTTATCTAAACATATCATAAAGATACACAAAATAAGCTCAAAATGAACTATCAAAGTTATCCACAGTTGTGCCTTAAATCTTCAAATGTGTTGAAGATGTATCTTGAATACTTCACTTGATTAGCGTGGTTGCACAATTTGAATGCATAGATCTTTAGTTGCTTTGAGATGTTTTGAGCTTGTAATCACTCAGAAATATTAGTTGAGTGCTTAAGATCATCACTTACTTTGTTAGAGTCATTCTTCTTTTAAATAGCTTCAAAAGTAAACTCTTTCTAACACCTATAAGCACATTTAATGCATTTTTAAACAGTTCGAATTGTTGATCTTGTTTAGTTAGCTTAATCCAAAAGAAAATGGTAAATTAAGTTATTAAATTTTCTTTGATTGAAATATCAACCCCTTTTTAAAAGTACTTCCCCATTAATAGAATGTGTTGTAAATTCGAGAGCTAGTGAAATGCAAAAAATAGATAAGGTAAAAACATACACAAGCACAATAAGAGACTTAAGATTTATAGTGATTTGATCAATCTCTCTCACTCTACTCTTTCAAGCAAAGACCCTTTGTATTTTTGGTTGCACTATTATATTATAATACAATGTAGAGTACAAATCTACTTGTAGATCCTTCATGTCTTAGGTTCCATTATTGTATTATAATATAATATTACAAACTCATTTATAGATTCTAGCTCTAGCTGGCTTTGTTTACAATGCACTAATTGTTGGTGAGTACCACTTCAACTAAACTCAATTATAGACTAATTACTTGGCCTTAGTCTCTAATATCAAGCTAATCAATTGCAACAATCAATTTAGGAAAAAAACTTTACTAATTTAGGGTGTGTTTGGTTGGGGGTAAAATTTTTGATGAAAAGTTTTGGAGTAGAAGTTGCCCGATTGATAGAAAATGATGTGATATAATAAGGGTAATGATGAGGAGTAAAGAGAATAAAGTTAAAATAGATAGGTTAATTGTGTGGGTAGTTGTGTAAAAATGATTGAAAAGTAGAGTAGTTTGTATAGGAAAATGTGAAAAAATAATTAAAACATAGAGTAGTTATGGAGAGTGAAAATTTTTGAATTGAAAAGTTTTGGTTGACATTTTTTTGCCCTAAACAAACACACCCTTAGTGTAGGCAGTTTATAAGCATAGCAAACACTTATTGAAGATGGAAAAAATGTGATCTTGGAAGTTTCTTCACTTTTATTTGAAAGCTTGAGCTTGAGATCTTGAGTATAAGACTTTAACACTTAAATGTAAGAAAGTGCAAACTCATCGAATATTCTAGCTAACCTTTATAATTCCTCTTAAAGTGCTATTTAAAGTTTTGGAAGGTAAAAGAGCAATTAAAATTTTTAATCTCATTTAGATGGCTTAACCCAAAAGAAGAGAGGTAAACTAAGATATTAAAGTTTCTTTGATTCGAATATCGACCCCTTTTTGCAAGTACTTTCCCATGAATAGAATGTGTTGGAAATATGATAGTTAATGGAATGCAAAAAATAGATAAGTTAAGAATTAGGGGAGTAAATCGGGTCAGGTCAACACGAGTTGGGGTGAATATAACCGTAATTTACCTTTTAAAATCCAACCCAATCCTCATTTCAACTCTTTTTTCACACATTAACCTAACCCTATTTTAATTCAATAAAATCGATTCGGTTCGAGATAGAAATTAGGTTAATAAATATATAATATTTAAAAAGTATTTACTTAATTAAAACTATTTAAAAATATAAATCAATATGAAATAATAAAAATTAATCATTTTTATAGGAATAGTTTCCAATTTGTCACTTATACAATAATATAATTGCTAAATAATCTTACTTCAAAGCAATAATCTCTAGTTAATTCATATATATTATATGCTAATGTATGACTATTTTGAATAATCTATTATATTTTATACTAATATATGAAATTGGGTTAGGTCAAGTTGACAACCGTCTAACCCAAATTAATCCATTTTTTTAAAATAGGATTGGTTCAAATTGGGTTATATAACTTATTTTTTCTAAATTACCTGACTCAATCCTATTATAGACCGAGTTGGGTTATTCAGGTTCAGGTTGAGACTAACTCTATTCCACCCCTAGTAAGAATATACACAAGCTCAATAAGAGACTTAAAATTTATAGTAATTTGGGAAATCTCCCTTGCTCCACTCTTTTAAACACATACCACTTGTGTCTTAAGTTCCACTATTGTATCATAATAAAATATAGAGCACAAACTCATTTCTAGACTCCAACTCTAGGTGGCTTTATTAACAATAAACTAGCTATTAATGAGTACTGCTTCAACCAAACTCAAATATAGACTAATTACTTGGCCTTAGTCTCTAATATGAAGCTCATAAATAACAACAATCAATTTAGGAATAAAAAAACTTTACAAATTTAGCGTAGGTAGTTTGTAAGCATAGCAAACTCTTATTGAAGATGGAAAAAATGTGATTTTGGAAGCTTTTTTTCTTGTATTTGAAAGCTTGAGCTTGAGGTCTTGAGTGTAAGACTTTGATACTTGAATGTAGGAACATGAAAGGTCATTCAATATTCTAACTAACCTTCATAACTCTTCTTGAATTGTTATTTAAAGTTTGGAAAGTAAAAGAGCCATTTGGGATGGTAAATAGCCAACATTAAATGCTCTACATTCGAATTTTGAGCGTTATAACTGAAGTAGAACCCGGAGTCAATTTTAAGATCGACTTCATGTTGAAGTCACATATTGAGATTGATTTAGGTATACAACTTCGTGTTCTAAAATATTTTAGAGATTTCTATGTGCTCTAATGTTGCTAAGTCTTATGTAAAATCGATTTGAGTTGCGAGTTCACTCAAGTTGTGGCTGGGGTTAGCTTGAGACGCGTCTTTGCCTTTGTACTTTTGTTCCTTTAACTGCTTATACGCTTATACATCTTTCTATATATTCTAAGTTGATTATGAGATCGAAAGTCACATTTGAGGTCAACTTCAGTGTGCAACTTCACGTTTTTAAAATTTTTTGAGATTTTTCTTCACTTGATCTTTCCTCAAGTTGCAACTGATGTCAAATTTGGGTACAACTTTACCTAAGTTGCATATGAGGGAATGTTAGTATAACCAAACCAGTGATTGAACAGGTGAAGAGACTAATTTGGTTTGAATCAATTGAACTGCTAAAGCAAATTAGTTTGAACTGATGATAATAGCATGACGTATTTATGATATTATTAACGTTTAACTATTTTTAATTAATTATATACTGGTAAACTTATATATTTATAACTCCTAAATCTTAGGTTAGATTCTAATCATCAAAACAAAAAATATAGACAGATAAAGGAAATATTTTTTAAAAGATTCATTAACTAAGCACAATATGACACATTAAATTAGAAGAAATTAACTTTATTAACTTACTTAAGTTAGTGATCTTGTAGGTGTAGGAGACTGAATTCCAAATGCATTTGACGAAAATATGGTTATTAAAGAACTGCCTACACAATCATAAATATTTAAGTTATAGTAATTAAATAGTCTAATCCACCCTTCCACAGTAAAAATATAAATGCATCAATGAATCAATAGAACAATGTAAACAATGGAACAATACCAATTAATTAATCAACAATGCAATGACACAATCCATTTTGAATTTTGAAAATTACAAAATGAAGAGCAACATTCTTACAATGATTTTTTAATTTTTCTTCATGTTCTAGACTATGTAGTTGCAAATTTATGAATGACAACGATGATTGGCTAACTTTAACAACATGTTTGGTGCTAACTGCCTGCTACGAGCTACTATTGGAAGTCAGTTAGTACTAAAGAAAGTATATCAAGACGAGGAGAAGAGAAATTGTAGATAGAGCAACTACAAATTGCTGTTTTGATTTAAAGGAAAGAAATTTTTATTGTCGATTAGAGGGTTGTGATGAGGAAGAAGGTCGAAGGGGTAGAGATGAGGGAGAAGAGGCTATGATAGTACGATGGGGAAGAATATGGGGGTTTATGAGTAATGGTCACTATCTATTGGAGAGAGTAAGGGCTTTCAAGTTTGCCAACAACAAGAGAAATGGTTGTTGTGAGTCCCTAACTATCTTCTAAGTAGAACCAGAGAAGGAGAGGCAGTGAAGCACGTTGCATGGAGAGGATGTGATGACTGCTATTCTCTACCGTGCTGAGGTTGGAGAAGGAGAAGTACCAAACAAGTAGTCTAGCATGCAGAGGAGACGCCTAGGATGGCGAGGCATTAAGCTACTAACGACTGATGAGGGTGAAATGGGCAATGGGAGCAAAGAGCTAGGGTTTAAACTTTGAGAGAAAAGTAGACTTTGCAAATGATTTAGCATTTTAGGGCAAAATGAAATTGAATTAGGATGGTTAGGAGGGCGGCTACATGCTTTTAATTTTTCTTAGCTAAATCGACCCAACGAAGTTCAACCATGATGATTGGTTCCATAGTGATTTGGATGGTTTGAATGCATAGAATTGAACCGACTTTAAATGAACTAGTTCTTGGTTAGACCATTTTAGCCTGGTTCTGACAACATTGATGTGAGGTCGACTTTAAGGATCGACTTCACTCAAGTTACATAGTGAGGTCAACTTGGCTTTGTGACTTCATATTTTTAAAAAAATTTAAAGATTTTTCTTGTTTGGTTTCACTCCAAGTCATAGTTGAGGTCGATTTGATTTGCTACTTCACTCAAGTCACATATGGGGTCAACTTGAGAGTATAATTTTGCTTCTTAATTTAAAAATCTTCTTTTAATGTATACTTAAGTTGATTTTAGGATCAACTTCGAATGTGATTTCACTCAAGTCACTGGTGAAGTTGATCTTCAGTTGCAACTTCACCTATTATGCACTTGGATATCACTCGTAATTTTCTAAAGAAGCTTCTTTAATTAAGTTTTTGCTATTTATACTTACATATACTTAACAAAAGATATGTTAGTAATATAGTTTCATTTTAATTGAATTATTAATCATCAAAATAATTATGGATTTGCAATTTACCTCATATGAGTTTATAGTAGTTACTTCTCTAGTGTTGTTAGTTTTTGCCTCTATATAGTGTGCTTCTACAGATCTTCTATAGGATTTTAGTGCACTTATATTTTTTCAAAATCTCTGAAACTTATTGTGCATAATCTTTATGATGTCTAGAGGTATTACACAAAGTTTGGTGACAAACGCACTTTGTTTGATTAAGTCATGATGGTTTTAATCACTGTCTTGCTTTTGCCTCGCTTGTGTAGAAGTAAGTGGTCTACTTCTGCAAAATATTGTCTTCATAGTTTTCTTTGAAAAATCAATATAGACACATTTTTTTTGATTTAGTCTTGTATAATATGCATTTTAAGCTTCATGATTTAGCTTCAATACTTCAAATAACTTTTGCATTTGATTTATTCAAGTTGTCTTACTACTTTAATGTCCTACTCTATTAAACCAACAAGTTGTTTGCTTCCTTATTACTATCCTAATCGAATCATTGGCAAACATATAATTAGAAATTAAAAAAATTTCTAAATCACTTAAATTTATCATTAGTACCTTCACTTGCCATTCAAGTTTTGAATTCTTTAATATTAAAACACTTATAATTATCTTTTTCTACTTAAAGTAAGTAATATGAATCCATGGCTTAGACTCAACAAAAGGAACACAATATTAATTTAAGAAGGAGCGATTGATATTAATGAGTTTTGAGTTAACTATGTGATTGTGTATGAAAAAATATTTACAAACAAAAAAAGAGATTTGAAAAGAGGAAACATTTTACTAAATTAAGGAAATAATAAACTAAAAAAGAAATCACTACATGAAATGTTAATTGTAGAAAAATTTGTGTCCTTTTCTTTTCTTGAATAGTCCTTAAACTTTACAAAACATTTTAACAATTGTAAAAAAAATCGAAAAAGGAGAATTAGATTTATGTATCTTTTACCTGCATAGTTTCATAGAAAAGAGAAAAGTTTTGACTAACGGTGTGTTTGGTTGAGCTAAAAAATTGTTAACTAAAACTTTTCACTCTCTATAATTATTTTATTTTTTCACATTTTTCTACACAAACTACCCTACTTTTCAATCATTTTCACACAACTACCCATACAACTAATCTATGTATTTTAACTTTATTTTCTTTATAACTCATCATTATCCATATTATATCACATTATTTTCTATCAATTTGACAACTTATCTCACAAACTTTTCATCAAAAAGTTTTATCCGCAACCAAACACACCTTAAATTTTTTTATATTTAAAGGAAACTAAAGTTTAAAGGCTACAAATCAAAAATGATTCTCATTGGTCATTAAGGAGTAAATGTAGAAGTGCATCTATGATAGATGTGAGCTCTCAAAAGTCTAAAGCTATGATGAGACCAAATGTAGCAATATAATATGCATAATAATTTGACTCACGATAGACTTGTTGAAACTCCATTTCACAAGTTAGTTGAACGAGACATTTAATCTCAACAAGAAGTGGTCGAAAGGTATCATGCAAATGAAGCAGCCTAGAGATGCGTTTTATAGCCAATTCATTATTAGAAACCATTCACTTTCCTACACCTATGGACTATAAAAATTAGACGCTCTAACAGATTGCCTAATCATAGCCACAAAAGGTGAACAAAAGCCAACATTAACAACAAAATCAAATCGATAAGTGTCTAAAGAATCTCAAATCAGATTTCTATAAACACTCTTATACTACGTCAAATCTACAAAGCCATCAAGATAATAATACTCAAAAGAAATCAGAGTACAACTGTTAATTATAAAAAATTGTACCTCTTCTTTGCTTCAATTATTTTTGAACTTCACAAACATTTTAAAAATTATAAAAAAAAGAGCTTTTACATATGTACATACATAATTTAGGCAAATTGTAGGTATAATCTTTAATTTCATGAAATTATAAAATACTTTCAGGTTTATATGAATTTCTTTGATAAAATGAAGAAAATGACTCTATTAATATATATTATAATAAGGTTTATTATTTGTGACTATTGTTTTTATCGAAATATTTTTTAAAAACTATTACAATAATAAAAATATCATAAAAATAATAATACCCTATAAATAATATTTTAATAATAAAAATAACAACATTAATAGTCAATTTATTTCTAATCGGTGAAAAGTTTGCTAAGTCGTTAAAATTTAATTATTATTCGTAAAACCCTAATTAAAAGGGATATGCCTACAATTATATAGAAACATTGCATGGTGTTTTACAATTTCGCCAAATTAAGAGATATCCAAAACTATGTATATATAGAGAGATCCAAAAAGCCTCGAAAATAATTAGATCATGAGTATGAAACAAGTAAAAAACATAAAATCATTTGCCACCTATATATTCGAAAACATCAAATTTTGGACAACTATACTATACATGTGTAGTGCATCTTATGCCGCAAATGTTCTATCTGACTTTGAAAACTTCATCCAGATGAAAAGACAAATGAAATGCAAAAGGGTAAAATCGTCATTTTCATGTCAAATCATAAGCTTGGTCAAAGCCCATCAAGCCTAGTCAAATTTGTGAATCAAGACAATCAAGTTTCATCAAGTATGTTAAGCCTATTAAAATTACTATAATAAAATCTATATAATTAGGATTTAATAATTTTTTTAACTCGATTAAGAAATAATTAAAATTCAATAACCGTAGAAAGGCTCAATCAATCTTGATCAAACTCTAAGTCCACATACAATGACCTTATCAAGTGTGCTAATCAAGAACAATCAATGTTTTTATTTTGATAAAGCCAATAAATATATTCGTTTAACAAAAACAAGACCCATTTATATTTATCAATGTATTTTCAAAATGAATTTAAAATTCAATAAGCTCTAATGAACTTTAATTAGATTATCTGGTTAGATGAAATTCATGAGAATGCTCACATATGGTAGTAAAATCCAAGTACCATGTCCTCAAACTTAAAATTATAGTTTTGCCCCTGTTCGTAAAATGATATTACGCATAGGGATGTTAACAAATCGGTTAAAAAATTAGAATATAATCCTAATCCTAATATTAACCCATATAAAATTTTTTGACCATAATCCATTTATTAATCTATTAAAAAATCTTAATCCTAACTCATTTACAACTTATTTAATAAATGAATTATATAAGATCGTGCGACAGTTGAAGGGGAGAAAGAGGGAGAGAGATGGGAGAAAGAGAGAGAAGAAAGTCCAGAGTGGTAAGATAGAGAGAGAGAGAGAGAGGGGGGGGGAGGACAATCAAATGGAGAAGGATAAATAGAGAGAGAGGGAAATAAGTGTTGGGTCCCGAATAGATGGCAAAACCCAAGAGGGGAGGAGTGAATTGGGTTCTTAAAAATTTCTTTTGGTAACTTAAAAACTTAACCCCTTGTAGAATTAATCCCCTTTAATGATGAAACTGAATGGAAAGCAAAGTAATAAAGAGAGCAGAAATAAAAGCAAGTAGACAAGGATTTTATAGTGGTTCGGGCAACCTCCCTACTCCACTCTTCCAAGCTCACACACCTTGTGACTTGGGTTCCATTATTGTATTCTCTCAATACAATTAGAGCCTCTTGCTCTCTTCTAGATTCAAAGCTCTAGGGGGCATCAACAATTAGAGCCACTTGCTCTCTTCTAGATTCTAGCTCTAGGGGGCATCAACAACTAGCACAAGTAGGTGATGAGTCACACTCCAATCACACACTACTTTGCTATTACTTGATCTTAGCTACCCAAGCTAAATCAAGTTCAATACAAACAAATAATCAATGAAAGAAATCTACACTTTACAGATGTGTAGAAGCAGTTTGGCGCAGAGAAGAACTTGTGGTAGGCTTTGAAGAATCTGAAGTGAAGCTCTTGCAGTTTTGAAGTGTAGTTCTTCCTCTCTTGATTGGCTTGATCACTTAATGCTCTTGTAGATAGGAGTTATGCTCACTTAATGTTTTTCAACTACTTCCCTCGTTCACATTAACTCCCTTTTATAATTTTGGAGGGAATCCGAACGTTAGAAGGTAGGTGGCGCGCATTTAATGCGCCAACGTTCGAATTAATTTCGACCGTTGCGACCCAAGTCGCAGGTGGAGTCGACTTCGGATGCGACTTCGCCCAAGTCGCAGATGGAGTCGACTTCGGGTGCGACTTCGCTTCTCCGTCGCAACTTCAAGTTCCAGTCAGGGTCGACTTGGCTTTGCGACTTCACCCAAGTCGCAGGTGGAGTCGACTTGGGGTGCGACTTCACCTTCTGCTCGCGACTTCAAGTTCTGATTCTTTGCAGAATGTATTTCTTTAATCATTTTCATTTTGGAATAGCTCCTCTTACTTGTAGTCTTTGTGAATCTTGAAGAGCTTGTCCCTTGCATGATTGATTCAACCTCCTTGCTTCGCATTGGACTTATGACTTGATTTCATCTTGAATATGCATTCCAGCTTATCTTCTGAAAAATCGCCTCTGCCCGATCGAAGTCGATGTCGGAGTCGACTTCGGCTGCGACTTCACCTCAAGTCGCACGTGGAGTCGACTTGGGGTGCGACTTCTGCATTCTGCTGTTTCGAATTCAACTCTGGAAGGTTTCGCCCGACTGAAGTCGATGGTGAGGTCGACTTCGTTTGCGACTTGGCTACCCAAGTCGCAGGTGGAGTCGACTTGGCCTGCGACTTCACCTTCCCTTCTTCCGTTTTCAGCTCTGAACGTTCTGCATGTTTGAAGTCGATCTTGGAGTCGACTTGGGGAACGACTTGACCTTCCAACTTGATTTTCTTCAAATGTATATTCCTTAAGACATTTCACAAACTTGTTAGTAGCCAAGACTTTCTCAAATTGATTTTTTAATCATCAAAACATAGATTTAGCTAGTTTTCCTCATGTTTCCAACAATCTCCCCCTTTTTGATGATTGACAAAATCGATTTGAGTGGATACCTTTCATTTAAATAAATAAGCTCATATTCATAATGCAAACATTCAAAGTATTCATTTAAGCATATATCCTACTCTTCTCTTCCTTAAATCTCTCTCCCGTTTAATCATAAAGACTTATACTCAAATAACTTATACTCAAATCCTCTTCTTCTCCCCATTTTTAAATCTCTCTCCCCCTTTTTGTCAATATATCAAAAAGATTAGAGGGTAAAGAAACAAGTGGGTTTGCTCCCCCTAAATGGGTGCTCCCCCTCAATTTATGCTTTAAGTTAGTTCAAGCATTCCCATGTCATTTCTAAGCTTATAAAATGCTTCTTTTGCTAGGGGCTTAGTGAATATATCTGCAACTTGATCCTCAGTTCTTACATATACCAAACATATGTCATGATTTTCTACATGTTCTCTAATGAAATGATGTCTAAGGTCTATATGTTTGGTCCTAGAATGCAAGACTGGATTCTTGGTTAGACATATGGCACTGGTATTATCACATTTGATAGGTATATCTTTGAAATCCATGCCATAGTCCCTAAGTTGCTGTTTCATCCAAAGTAATTGAGCACAACAGCTCCCGGCGGCAATATATTCGGCTTCCGCCATAGATAGAGCAACACTAGTTTGTTTTCTTGAAAACCATGAAACCAACATGCTTCCAAGAAACTGACATGTTCCACTAGTGCTTTTTCTATCTACTTTGTAACCAGCAAAATCCGCATCCGAGTAGCCGATCAGATCAAAATTAGAGCCCTTTGGATACCATAGTCCTAAATTGGTAGTGTCTACTAGATATCTAAAAATTCTTTTCACAGCTACCAAGTGTGATTCTTTTGGGCATGATTGAAATCTAGAGCACATACACACACTAAACAAAATATCTGGCCTAGAAGCAGTTAAATACAATAAGGATCCTATCATGCTTCTATACAATTTTAAATCAACTACTTTGCCCTTCTCATCTTTGTCCATTTTGATTGTGGAGCTCATAGGTGTGCTTGCTCCTTTGCTGTGCTCCATGCCAAACTTCTTTAGCATTTCCTTGATATACTTGGACTGGTTAATGAAAATTCCTTCATGTAATTGCTTGATTTGCAGTCCAAGGAAGAAATTGAGCTCTCCCATCATGCTCATCTCAAATTCTTTCTGCATGAGCTCAGAAAATTCTTGGCAAAGAGTTTCATTAGTAGCACCAAAAATAATATCATCAACATAAATTTGAATGATTAATATATCCTTTCCATTGTACTTAATAAACAGAGTGGTGTCTACCTTTCCCTTTTGAAAGTTATGATCAATCAAAAACTTGCTTAGTCTATCATACCAAGCCCTTGGAGCTTGTTTTAATCCATATAATGCTTTGGTTAATTTGTAAACATACTTTGATTGATCTTTTTCTTCAAATCCAGGTGGTTGCTCAACATACACCTCTTCATTTATATAACCATTCAGAAATGCACTTTTGACATCCATTTGAAACAATTTAAAGTTCATGTGAGATGCAAAAGCTAGTAAGATGCGAATTGCCTCTAATCTAGCAACCGGGGCATAGGATTCTTCAAAATCGATTCCTTCTTCTTGTGAGTATCCTTTTGCCACAAGTCTAGCTTTGTTCCTCACTACAAGTCCACTTTCATCTAATTTGTTCCTAAAGACCCACTTGGTGCCAATAATAGTACAATCATTTGGTCTAGGAACAAGGTGCCAAACTTTATTTCTTTCAAATTGATTTAGCTCTTCTTGCATTGCTATAATCCAGTTTTCATCATCAAGAGCTTGTTCAATATTAGAAGGTTCAATCTTGGATACAAAAGCATATTGTCCACATACATTTTGCTTTGACCTTCTAGTTTTTACACCTTCATACACATTTCCTATAACTTGCTCAATTGGATGTGCATGATTGAATTTTAAATCAGTTGGAGGTTTATAGGAATTGTTACCTTCACTTACCCTTTCCTCCATGGATTCTTCTTGCTTTTCCATATGCAATTTTTCAAGATTGCTTGTTATGTCATCTGCATCACTTAGATCATCTTTTCTTTTAAAGCATGTATTAGTTTCATCAAAAATAACATGTATGGATTCTTCTACAACTTGGTTTCGTTTATTGAAAACTCTATATGCTTTGCTATTTGATGAATAACCAAGGAATATTGCTTCATCACTTTTAGCATCAAGTTTTCCCAAGTTGGTTTTTCCATTGTTCAGAACATAACATGTGCATCCAAAAGCATGAAAATAAGATATGTTTGGTTTCCTTCCTTTCCATAGCTCATATGGGGTCTTTTTCAAGATTGCTCTAATGGTAATTCGATTTAAAACATGACAAGCTGTGCTTACAGCTTCACCCCAAAATTTCTTAGATAATTTGCTCTCATTTAGCAATGTTCTAGCCATCTCTTGTATAGTTCTGTTTTTCCTTTCAACTACTCCATTTTGTTGTGGAGTCCTTGGTGCAGAAAATGTGTGATGAATTCCTTTTTCATTACATAATTCTGTGAATCGTTTGTTCTCAAATTCACCACCATGGTCACTCCTTATACACAAAATGGTATTCTGTTTTTCATTTTCCACCAAGTTTACAAAAGTTGAAAACATAGAGAAAGCTTCATCTTTGCTAGCTAAGAGAATTACCCATGTAAATCTTGAAAAGTCATCAACAATCACAAATACATATTTCTTTCCACCAATGGTTAAGATGTCGGATGGCCCATATAGATCCATGTGTAGCAATTCAAGTGGCCTAGTGGTGGAAATCTCCTTTTTGGTAGAAAAAGACATCTTTGGTTGTTTAGATAATTGACATGCCTTACATAATTTATTTTTGTCATATTTCAACTTAGGCAAACCTTCTACCAAACTCTTTTTCCATAGGGTCTTTATGTTTCTCATGTTTATATGCCCAAGCCTTTTATGCCAAACCCATGGATCATTATCAATGGCCATTAGACATTGACCATTTAGTTCATCAAGTGAAACCAAATATACATTTCCATGTCTTTTTCCACTAAACATGATATGTTCATCATCAAATACATTGCATATAGATGATTCAAACACAACCTTATATCCTTTATCACATAATTGGCTAATGCTCATTAAGTTATGCTTGAGTCCTTCAACAAACAAAACATCCTCCATGCATGCATTTAAGCTACTGTAAATATTTCCTTTACCTTTGATTTTACCTTTCTCATTATTACCAAAGGCAACCGTTCCGTCGTTGCAAGGCTTAAGTTTGTGGAATAAACTTCTTTCTCCGGTCATGTGCCTTGAACAACCGCTATCCATGAACCACACATTGTTTGCCTTTACCTTTAAACAAATCTGAAAAGTAAACAAATAATCATTATCTCTTTGGTACCCATTTTATGGGTCCAATTGGGTTAGTAATATTGTTCAACCTTTGTTGTTCTAATTTTGAAAGCCCAAATCTTGTGTTTCTTGGAACCCAAACTAATTTAGCACCATGGTCAAATAATCTCTTAAGGTTACACTTATAAACTTTATGACCCATTTTGTTGCAAAAATTGCAAGCCATTGGTAATCTAGGAGTAAGCCTCCAAGTATATTTTGATTCAAATGTTGGCCTTCTAGTCCACATAACATTTTTCATTTGTGGCTTGTATATAGGTGCAGTTTTGGTTTGATATTTCCCAAGTGTAGGCACATTTGATTTGCCACTTTCTCCTTGCTCAAATGTATTGTAACCAAGTCCTCTTTTATCAGTTTGTGAGGTCATATTCAGAAACATTCTTACATTTTCTCCTGGATTAGAGAACTTTACTAATGATTCATTTAATGATTTGTTCTCTTTTCTTAGTTTCTCTATCTCTTTCAACAATGATTCATTTTCTTCTTTCAGTTTTGTTGATTTTTCAGCTAGTTTTCCATTTTCTATAATAACAAAGTTACATTGTTGTCTCTTTAATGTCAACTTGTTTCCTAGCTTTTTGATCTCCTCATATAATGAATCATATGCAAGTTGTAGTTCTTCTAATTCAGCACATTTGAGGCAATTATGAAAAGAAGAATAACTAGATTGAGAATGACAAGGTTTGGAAGTTACCTCTTCACTTTCTGTGTATTTTGTTGAGATGGATTGATCTTCCAAAACTTCCGTTGTGTTCAAGCATAGCAAATCCTCTTCTTGCTCGATTCGTGCCATGCAGCATATTCTTGCACAGTTGGCTGCATCATTGTCGTCGGTTGAAGAGCTGCATATTGATGAAGTTTCCTCGTTGACGAACATGCCTCTTCCTCTTGGCCTTTGGTATTTTCTTCTTTCATGATTCTCCTTTGGCCTTTCTTCCGGTGTAGGACATTGAGCTTGCATATGTCCTACGCCCCCGCATCGGTAGCATTTTGTGACCTCCTTCTTCTTTTCTTTTTGTGGTCTTTCTTTGAAGTCTTTAAGGTTCTTTTCTTTTCTCACAAATTTTCGAAACTTGTGAGTAAGAAGTGCAATATCTTCATCACCATTGTTAGACGAGGAGGTAGACTCATCTGAGTTGCGTGCCGCTTTTAATGCAATGATTTTCTTCCCTTTATGATTCTCTTCGTTTCTTCTCTTAATTAGCTCATGTGACATTAGTGAGCTAATTAGATCTTCTAGCTTTAGGGTGTTGAGGTCTTTCGCTTCTTCAATAGCTGTAATCTTTGGAGTCCATGAATCCGGTAGAGCTCTTAGTATCTTCATCACCTGTTCGGATTCAGAGATAGCTTTTCCAAGACCTTTGAGAGCATTAGTAATCTTAGAAAATCTTGCAAACATTTCAGAAATATTTTCAGTGTCTAGCATTCTAAAACTTTCCAACTCTCCTATCAAAATATTTCTCCAAGTCCCTTGGACTTGGGAGGTTCCTTCATAAATGGATGTTAGAGTATCCCATATCTCTTTTGCAGTCAAACAAGAAGATACTCTATCATACTCCGAAGCCGTAAGAGCACAAAATAAAGAATTCATTGCCTTGACATTGCTCTTGACGGTTTTAACTTCCTCTTCGGTCCACTTGGAAGCTCTTTCATCTATAGGCAAGATTACACCGTCTTGGATTGCAATCCAAGAGTCCATATCGGTAGCCATAATGAGTTGCTTCATACGAAGCTTCCAATAACCAAAGTTGTTCCCATCAAACAATGGTGGCCTTGTAAAAGATTGGCCCTCGGGAAAAGCGGGAACGGAAGTAGATTGGGATGCCATGATAATAGATCTCTTTGATTCAATTCAAAGGCCTGCTCTGATACCACTTGTTGGGTCCCGAATAGATGACAAAACCCAAGAGGGGAGGGGTGAATTGGGTTCTTAAAAATTTCTTTTGGAAACTTAAAAACTTAACCCCTTGTAGAATTATTCCCCTTTAATGAAGAAACTGAATGGAAAGCAAAGTAATAAAGAGAGCAGAAATAAAAGCAAGTAGACAAGGATTTTATAGTGGTTCGGGCAACCTCCCTACTCCACTCTTCCAAGCTCACACACCTTGTGACTTGGGTTCCATTATTGTATTCTCTCAATACAATTAGAGTCTCTTGCTCTCTTCTAGATTCAAAGCTCTAGGGGGCATCAACAATTAGAGCCACTTGCTCTCTTCTAGGTTCTAGCTCTAGGGGGCATCAACAACTAGCACAAGTAGGTGATGAGTCACACTCCAATCACACACTACTTTGCTATTACTTGATCTTAGCTACCCAAGCTAAATCAAGTTCAATACAAACAAATAATCAATGAAAGAAATCTACACTTTACAGATGTGTAGAAGCAGTTTGGCGCAGAGAAGAACTTGTGGTAGGCTTTGAAGAATCTGAAGTGAAGCTCTTGCAGTTTTGAAGTGTAGTTCTTCCTCTCTTGATTGGCTTGATCACTTAATGCTCTTGTAGATAGGAGTTATGCTCACTTAATGTTTTTCAACTACTTCCCTCGTTCACATTAACTCCCTTTTATAATTTTGGAGGGAATCCGAACGTTAGAAGGTAGGTGGCGCGCATTTAATGCGCCAACGTTCGAATTAATTTCGACCGTTGCGACCCAAGTCGCAGGTGGAGTCGACTTCGGATGCGACTTCGCCCAAGTCGCAGATGGAGTCGACTTCGGGTGCGACTTCGCTTCTCCGTCGCAACTTCAAGTTCCAGTCAGGGTCGACTTGGCTTTGCGACTTCACCCAAGTCGCAGGTGGAGTCGACTTGGGGTGCGACTTCACCTTCTGCTCGCGACTTCAAGTTCTGATTCTTTGCAGAATGTATTTCTTTAATCATTTTCATTTTGGAATAGCTCCTCTTACTTGTAGTCTTTGTGAATCTTGAAGAGCTTGTCCCTTGCATGATTGATTCAACCTCCTTGCTTCGCATTGGACTTATGACTTGATTTCATCTTGAATATGCATTCCAGCTTATCTTCTGAAAAATCGCCTCTGCCCGATCGAAGTCGATGTCGGAGTCGACTTCGGCTGCGACTTCACCTCAAGTCGCACGTGGAGTCAACTTGGGGTGCGACTTCGGCATTCTGCTGTTTCGAATTCAACTCTGGAAGGTTTCGCCCGACTGAAGTCGATGGTGAGGTCGACTTCGTTTGCGACTTGGCTACCCAAGTCGCAGGTGGAGTCGACTTGGCCTTCGACTTCACCTTCCCTTCTTCCGTTTTCAGCTCTGAACGTTCTGCATGTTTGAAGTCGATCTTGGAGTCGACTTGGGGAACGACTTGGCCTTCCAACTTGATTTTCTTCAAATGTATATTCCTTAAGACATTTCACAAACTTGTTAGTAGCCAAGACTTTCTCAAATTGATTTTTTAATCATCAAAACATAGATTTAGCTAGTTTTCCTCATGTTTCCAACAATAAGGAGAGAGGAGGAGATGGTTGGATGAAAAGGGGGAGATAGATGGAAATATGGTGAGAGATAAGGGGATGATCAAATGAAGAGGAAGAAGAAGAGAGAGTAAAGGAAATAGAGAGGATTGAAAAAAGGAGAGAGAAATAAAGAGGGACAGAGGGAAAGAGGGATTGTCGAAGACAAAGAAAGGGAGAGAGATAGAGGGAAGGAGAGAGAGAAAGGCAAAGATAAAAGAAGCTTACCTACAATGACAACAAGTAGCAATAGGGATCACGATAGAATTAGTCAATCAGACTAGCAACTCTTGTCTTTTATTAACCAAATGGAATGGATTACAAAAATGAGTGATTGGAACTCTTATCATTGACTAAACTATAGCCAAGGAAACTAACAAGACTATGAAAAACACACATCAATTCTCCCCTCCAAATCAATGATCGACCACTTTTATAAGCCCAACTCCCCCAAGTCCAGCCCACCAATTTACACCCCTTTAATACACCACCGGCCACCTTCATACATTGCCCTTTCCACCTTCTCCTAATACCAACCCTATTAGATCATGTGAATATAAGCAATGATGAAGCATCAACAAAGCAAATGAGGGAGATGGAGGGAAGAAATTGAAATGAAAAATCAATTTAGGGTTTAGGGTAACATGTATATACCTACTCTTAACGGGTTGTAAGCGGGTTGACGGATTGAACAAGTTAGACAAATTAAACGAGTTGCTAAACGGAATGATAAGTTGTAAAATCTTAATCCTAATCTGTTTATTTATTTAAATAGTTGAATAAGTTAGTAGATCATAAACTATTTATTCAAAAATCTTAATTGAAACCTATTTATATATAAATTAAATTAGCAAGTTAACAGATTGACCATGACCATCAATACCTCTCTACATGAGTAGCATTGTGGGACTCATATCTTAAAAAAAATTTAGGATCAATTGCCCATTCTCAAGGACTCCATGTGTTCCACTAAATCTTGAAGTTACTTTCTTTAGTTAAGATTATCTAAAATTAGAAGTTCTATGATTAGTTATTAAAGTGTAACAGAAAAAAGAAGAAATTTAATATATGTACATTATTCTCAAAGGAGAAATTTTTTTTGATGGTACTCAAGTGAGATAAATTAAGGTCTAACAAAGTCATTGTTTTATATAAAATAGGATTATATATGTCAAGTACATCTTACTTCCCAAGCTTCAATTGAGCACACTTTTTTACACGAACACATTTCATGATTCATAAAGGGTGTGACATGGAAAAATTAACTAAATCATTAGATTGGTTATAAATATCTAATCATCTAAAAATAATAACTAAATAAAAGAGATTTGGCCTCTTTTTAAAATACCAAATGCACTTGAGTCTAAACTACTAGTTGAATTGGAGATGAAAAAATTATAGGAGAGATACTAATTAGGGCCAAAGTCTTCTTCGCCCTCAATTTAGGAGATGTTTGTTTCCACCAAAAACCAGTGTTGTCAGAACCGGACCGGACCGGCCGGTCGGACCGGTCCGACCGGGAGCCGGTCCAGATCCCGGTTTGGTTCAGTGTGGTTCGGTTTGAATGTAGAAAACCGTTCGAACCGGCGAACCGACGGTCGAACCGGAATTTCCGGTCCAACCTGGTTCGATCGGTCGGACGAAAAAACGAATGAAAAAAAAACCCACGGATGCTCGAAATTGAATCGCCGATTCGCCCCTGCTCGCCTTCCTCTTCCTCACCGCACTGCTCAAAACCCTAAGTTCCTAATCTGCCGCCCTCTCCTGATTCCGCCTCGCCGTCCGTCCAAGCTTCGTCCTCAGTGTCAGCACGCGCCGCCGTAGCACGCCCCCGCGCCCTCCGCCGCACCGGCCTTCACGCGCCTGCTTCGTCTTCAGCACTAGCACAGGCCACCATCGCACCGTCCGCCTCTGCACCGTCATCCGCATATCCTCCGGCACTGCCTGCCCGCCTAACACGCGCCCACGCCGTCCGCCTGCATTTCTTCCTCAGCATCGGCACTCGCCGCCACTGCATGCTCAGCACGCCCCTGCGCCGTCCGCCGAGCTCGCCTCAAGCTGCCGTTTGCCGTCTCACCGGTCGCCGGCAGGCTGGTTGCCGTCTTGCTATCCACTCACTGCTTGCTGTCTCGCTGCTCGCCGTCTCTGGTAGCGCCCACCGCTGCCTCGCGGTGGCCGTCTCTCCGATCAGCAGCAACAGGGCTTGAGTACCATTTATTTATTTAGCAATTTTTATTTAGGTATACATTAAATCATTAATACATATTTTTTTGCCTAATTTTGTGCGTATTTAATTTTGTGTGTGCAACTCATGTAATTAATACATAATTTTTTTTGCCTAATTTTGTGCTTGCAACTCACGTAATTAACATTACTCTCACAATTAATTGTATAGCAAAAAAATTATAATATAGCTAATAAAATATTATACTTAATTAAATGATACCGCATCTTGCGTAAATAATTAAATATACAGCCACTATTTCAATTAATGATATGCTTTATGCACTTTCAGTTAATGTAGTTAATTTTTTTAAAATTCATGCTCAAAGATTTTTTAAAACTTACTATTAATTTTTTCCTACATGTTTTGTACTTATATTATGGTCCTTAAAATCTAACATATATATTTAAGATTTATAAAAATATATTTTTTCAATATATTTATTTAAAATTTAAATTTTTTTAATAATTATGACATCATATATATGTCATGCTAACGTCATCGGTTCAAACCGGTTTGATTAACCGGTCGGACCGGTTCGAACCAGACCAGTACCTTTACCGGTTCAATCACCGGTTCGGTTCTGACAACATTGCCAAAAGCTTTTCAAACTAAAATTTTTTACCCTCTATAACTACATTAGTTATATAATTGCTCTACTTTTCAATTATTTCTACACAACTACTCATATATCTAATCTATCTATTTTAATTTTATTTTTCAGATCTTTTATCCTGATATATGGTTGCATGATCAAATATTGAATATATCATGTTCCTAGGAGAATTGATCTCAAAATTATAAGTTTCAAAAATCTGCAGAAGAAGCAAAAAAAAAAAAGAAAAAGAAAAAGAAAAAAAGCTTGCATTTTTTATATGAGAATCTGACTGAAGACAAAAAGAATGGATATTTTGATTCTGGACTCAAAACATTGAGTTTCGTTCCCCAAATTGAAAGATGCAATTAATTGATATACTAAAGACAACTCGAACTAAGTTTCATCAAATTTTGAATTACTTTATAAGTTGAATTATCGAGCTTACAGAAGATCCGGTAAGCATGCTAAAACCAAGTTTTAGAAATTTTACCATTTTTGAATTGGGTCCTAATCATTTATGAATAAGTGCAACTTGCATAGGTTGTGCCCAACCATGGAATTGTTCTTTTATTTTTAAAAATTTTTTAATCAAAATTTAGGCTCCGTTTATATTTTTCTCCTTGTGAAATTTAATAAAGTTTCAAATGTATCTAATATTTTCTTATTTTTTAGTATAGTATTTTCTTAATTTCGAAAACGGATAAAAAAGATGTATCCATTTCGGAAGTTCGAGCTTTTGAGGGCGGTCGCCAATATAGTTGGTCGATTCAGGCAGTCCTAATGATCATTTCCTTCATCGTGAATGTTTCCTTTCTAACTATTGCATACGACAAGTTATTATTGCTTTAACGGCCCTTCTAATTTCGATCTTTAAGAATCGTTCTAACTTTAAAGACTTGGAAATTGCTTCAAAGCCTCGCCAGGCTTAGTGTTCCATTGAGGGGTGTAACTTAGTATTTAGTTGATCCAAACCCCGTTGGACCAACCCGGTAGAAAACCAAGTATGAGTTTCATTTTTTGTAAAAATTTTCAAAGTAGACCCATGAGAAACCGAAACCAATACAAGAAGAGGGCTGATCATTTGCGGCTGGGCGAAGTCGCTCCTACTGCGTCCGCATACGAGCGATGCATCCCATGCCGTCGGATTAGGCGAGATGAGAGGGAGCCGTCGGATGGAAAAATTGCGCAGGCTCCCCGCGGGTTCAGTCGATTCAACGAATCGACGATGAGAAATTCAAAAGTGTTGGCGCTGTCCCTCTCTCTCCTCTCCAGCTCTCCCCTCCGGCCCACTCTCTCTCCCCGACAGCCCTCTCTCTCTCTCTCTCGCACCCTCTCTCTCTCCTCTCCGGCTCCCTCTCCGGCACTGCCCCTCTCGCGTCCTCTCTCTCTCTCTCCCGTCGTTCTGCCCCGAACCTGCCGTCTCCCTCTCCGGCTCCGGCTCTCTCCCTCGCCATCTCCCTCTCCTTCGCTCCGGCTACCTCTCCTCTCTGGTGCATCTCTCTCTGGCTCCACCTCTTCTCCACAGCTCCCTCTCTCCCCGCTGTCCCTCTCTCTCTCTCTCGTGCCCCCTCTCTCCCCTCCGGCTCACTCTCTCCCTGACGCCCCTCTCTCTTTCGCACCCTCTCTCTCTCTCTCTCTCTCTCTCTCTCTCCTCTCCGGCTCCCTCTCCGGCTCCCTCTCCGGCGCTGCCCCTCACTCGCACCCTCTCTCTCTCCCGCCCTCTCTCTCCCTTCCGGCTCACTCTCTCCTCGATGCCCCTCTCTCTCGCACCCTCTCTCTCTCTCTCTCTCTCTCTCTCTCCTTCCTCTTCGGCGCTACCCCTCACTTGCACCCTCTCTTTCTCCTGTCGCTTTGCCCCGAACTTGCCCCCTCCCTTCCGCTCTAGCTCTCTCCCTCGTTGTCTCCCTCTGCTCTGATTCTGGCCCCAGAACTCCTGTCCCTCTCCCTCTCTCCCTCTTTGATCCCGTTCTATCCCACTTTGTCTCCCGCTTCTCTGCTCTTCCCCGCAAACGATCACGTCTCTCTTCTCCGTCCGCCATCCCATTGACTGAACTCCTTCAAGATTCAGGTGAGCGTCTCCTCCCTCAAGCTTCCCTTCGAAATTGACATGCTTTTACAGTTTGCAACAAAATTGCAACCCATTACTGCACTCACTACAAGAAATGTGTTTAATTGCAACTAAGTACTGCTTGCAATTGTTTAGATTATTAGAACGTTCAATTGTGTGACTTTGAATGCTTTCTTTATCATGTATTGCAGTTGAATATATTGAATTGTAGTTGTTACCAGACTATTTATATAATCTAGTTATGGAAGACTATATGAGAACGGATGAAAATAACCAAAGTTTGATACAAAATGACTTCCGCACACTACTACCTAATCCAATGAATGAAGAGGTTGAAGCTTTTATTGGTGTCACATCGGTAGTTCATGAACATGAGGATGAGGTTGCCTATATAGGTGGTTCGGTGAATGTGTCGGCTGGGGAGAATGCATCTATTAAGGAAGTCAATATTCTTAGGAATCAAAATATAGATGGGTTGTTTATGGTTGATGTTGCAGAAGAGTTGAAACCAAAAGTTGGCATGGAGTTTGTGTCTCTCGAAGAAACTTATACTTTTTATAACACTTATGCTTGGCATTGTGGTTTTAGTGTTAGAAAAGACAGCACTCGCAAGTTAAAGTTCGGGGCAATTTCTAAGCGTTTTTTTAGATGCTCTAAGGCCGGTTGGACTGAAAAAAAAGAAAGAAATGAAGATCCAAGCAAACAGAAGACTGCGTATATCAGTCGTTGCTCATGCTCTGCTAAGCTATACGTGAATTTGAATGTGGAAAAAATGTATATTATGTTTCTCAATTTGTAGAAATACATAATCATGCACTTTGTACCCCTACAAAGACTCGTAAATTGTGTTCACATAAGAAATTGACAGAGGATGACGTAAGTATAATATCGTCTTTAAAGAAGTCTGGAGTTGGTGTTGCGAAGTCCATTGATTTTATGATGAATGAAGCAGGTGGTTCTTCTTACCTACAGTATTCAGCAAGGGATGCTAGGAATGCTTTACGAAGGAAGCATCAAATTATGTATGGGAATGACACAAATACTTTACTGCACATGTTTCAGATAAAGAGCCGCGATGATAGTCATTTTTCTTATGAAATCCAAGTTGACGAGGATATGAGATTCACCTCGTGTTTTTGGATAGATGGAAAATCTAAAGAGGACTATATGGTATTCGATGATGTTGTATGTTTCGACACTACATACAAAACGAATGAGTATGATATGTCATTCGGCCCATTCGTTGGTGTAAATCACCATAAACAGACATGCTTATTTGGTGCAGGCTTACTTTTTGGGGAGACAATTGAAGATTTCAAGTGCTTATTTCAAACTTGGTTGGATGCAGTGGGTGGAGTTCATCCTAAGACAATTATTACAGATCAAGATGCAGCAATAGGAGCAGCAATAGCGACAATATTTCCAAATTCTAACCATCATTTGTGTCTATGGCATATACATAAGAAATTGCCAGAGAAGTTATCCCATATCATCCATCAACATCCTACATTCAAGGCAAGAAGGAACTATTGTTTGTTCGGCACTAATAGCGAGGAAGAATTTGAGAGTACTTGGGAAGCAATGATAGAAGAATTTGGATTGCAGGAGAATTCATGGCTACGACATATGTATGAGATTGGTCAAATGTGGATTCCTACTTACACAAGAAAAGTGTTCTCAGCTGGCATGAGAACCACTCAACGAAGTGAAAGTATTAATGCCTTTTTTGATGGGTTTGTGTCGCGAAATTCAAATTTAATTGATTTTTCAAATGGCTATGACAAAGCAATTGAGCGGAGGCGTGAGGCGGAGGCCGATGCTGATTTCAAGACTTTTTATGCTATTCCTGAGTTGAGAACTAAATGTGGCATGGAAGCTCATATGGCAAAGGTATATACCCGAAATATCTTCTTAGAATTCCAAAAAGAAGTTGTGGAATGTATGTATTATTTTGCAGAGAAGGTTGGAGGTGAAGGGTCAAATGAACAATGGCAAGTGTTTTTGTTAGAGGGAGAAGATGAGAGCAAGCGAAAGATGTTATCTTGGAATGCAGATGGAATGATTGCGTCATGCTCGTGCTTGAAATTTGAGTCGTCTGGAATTGTCTGTCGACATATCATCGCTTTATTCCGTTTTCTAAAGATGAAAACCATCCCTCCATATCATATATTACCACGCTGGACACAAGATGATAAATCACAGTTCAAACGTCCATCAACAACAATGGATAAGACAGGAACACAGTCTCTTGCAGTTCGTAATCACACATTATCCAAGTGGTGGTCATATGTTAGAAATGAAGCCTTACATAACCCAGATGCATATGAAGTTGTGAGAGAGAATATGGAGAAAATGATTGCTACTCTTTCTGCAATGCCTAAGCCTCCATGTACGGATGGGGGGTCTCCTATCGTGGTATCAAATGATAACTTTAACCTTATGGGTCAGGGTGAAAGTGCAAATGTTGGTACTGGCACGATAGTCTCACAAAGTTCATAGGCTTGTGGCATCTTGCCTGCACATGTTTCACTAACAAAAGGAAGATCTTCTAAACGCATGAAAGGCCATTTAGAACTGTCACATAGTGGGACAAAATTTTATCTTGGTTGCAAAAAATTCGTTGTGGGTCATGACAAAAGGAATTGCCCCGCATTGAAGGTCAAAAGTTCAATTGATGTGTCATCTTCAGTTGGTAATGTATCGTCTTTAGTTGGTAATGATTCATTCACTTCCATCGATTCTCCATCTTATAATATAGTTTCTCCCTTTGAACTCATGTTTTGAACTCATGTTTTGATATTTTGAATAATGTAAATTTTCCTTGCTTCAAATATAGGTGGACATACGTGAAATGGCATCTGCGGGTACAAGGACTAGAT
Organism: Annona cherimola; assembly: GCA_030490835.1. Taxonomy (NCBI): domain Eukaryota; kingdom Viridiplantae; phylum Streptophyta; class Magnoliopsida; order Magnoliales; family Annonaceae; genus Annona; species Annona cherimola. The sequence goes on along the minus strand of CM059973.1, from coordinate 9,906,951 downwards.
CACGTGGGGGTAGGACTTGTGTTTGTTCATGTGGATTAGTAGCTGTAGTTTTGACCTCCCATACCGCAAAAAATCCGGGTCGGTGGCTTCTTCGGTGCCCACAATATCGTGTAAGTCACATATTTTCATTATCTTGTTAAGAATTTTAAGAATTTCATGATTACTAATTTTACTTTTGTTTTGTAATTTGTGTTCTGCAGGATGCTTCCCAAGCTTGTAAGTTTTTTAGATGGATTGATGATGATTTCTCACCAAAAACTGAGATTGATTTAAAAGACGATGTTCCACTTGATGTCCAACCCCAAGACCAAGTCCCCGTGTTCAATCAGGAGCAATTAGTGGTGGATATGGGAGAGTTGATACGTTGCGTTGATGATATAAGGGAGCGTTATATAATGGAAATGCGCCAATTGAAACAAACAGTTGAGATGAGAACCTTGGAGATGAGAGAAGCATTTGAAAAGAAGGATAAGAGAGAGATCGAGCTGGCCAAAAGCATCATGAGAAATGAAGTCTTACTCATTACTCTATGTGGTCTAGTTGTTGTAATTGTTATCTATTTAGCAATGTGAGGAAGTCTTATGTTTGTTAAAGCACTATAGTATTTTACAAAACTTCTATTTGAATGGAGTCCTTTGTAATGGAATATATTATCTTAAGCGTGTTTAAGTTTGAACGTGTTTGAATGAAATGTGTTTGAATGAAATGGAAATAGTCTTTTCTTGCCCATTTACTTTTAATATAAGATGTTTGGCAGTTTCTCTCAATATATACGGTGGACAGGCATGAAAGTAATATGAGTAGTGTCAACTAATATTTCTGCAACTGTTCTCTTTCATTAATATATATGTTCAATATAGAAATTTACAACAATTCAGGTATATAATATCCCACTTTACATAAATTTACAAGAAATCAGCTATATAATATCCACATTTACAGAAATTTACAACAATTCAGGTATATAATATCCCACTTTACATAAATTTACAAAAAAAACAGCTATATAATATCCACATTTACAGTAATTTACAACAATTTAGGTATATAATATCCCACTTTACATAAATTTACAAAAAGCTTGAAGAAGACTGTTGTATGTGTTGCTATCCGGAACAATGTCATCATTTGCTGTCCTTCATCAACTCTTCCCACAATCAACTCTTCCGACAATCCTCATGTTATCAACCAAAATAGTGCAAGCAACCATACTTGGTTTCCTCCCACTAGTTGACAGAAGCATCTCCAGTAAGAAGCCCAACATCCACTTTGTTGACAGAAGCATTATGGATGGCATGCTCATGGAAATACTGAATCGTGGACATGATCAGGAGCTATTCTTTTTGTCTTTGTATTCCCTCACGCATGAGTGTAAGTAGTGCCAATCCTGAAATCTAAGCTAAAGTTCTGTACCAGAAAGTAAGTTACTTTATAACTTTATAAGAATCAGTGCAGAAGAATGATAAGAATTAGTGCAGCAGAATGATATTCTCATACATCTTGTGCAATGCACTTAATAACTGCAAATCGTCGATTAGGAGAATAATCTGCCTCTAAAATGTGTGCGTGAGTGTGATCTAGAGTTCAAACCCTAAGATGAGAATGATCTCCATTGATGTAATAATGAAAAAGGGCTAAAATTACAAACCTGAACATTGACATCACAGAAGAAGCAGATGACTTCAAGCCTGAAGGCATCAACCAAGAATGCATGAGATCAATATATTGGGTTGCAAAATTGAAAATTTGGATTATTATTGAAAGCAACTTGTATTTGCTAAAAAGTATAATACAGGGGATGGCTTGCTGCTACCCTATTGTAAGTATTCCTAGAGGGGAATTGAACAGTCCCCTCGATCCATGACTAACCACATAAACGTAGTTTTGCATATTCATAATATACTGAAAGCTGTACTTCCTCACTTCATCAAGAATCTGAGTGATATACACAGACTAGACTTGAATGAGTAACAACAGTTCGACATAGAGGACATTCGGGCTTTTCATTACACCATTCCATAATGCAGTTCCTTTAAACCATTGCAATGAAAGGTTGAGAGTCAATGATGCAATCCTAGATTTAGTGTGCACATATGCCCATCTATGCTGTCGAGTCAATGGGTCCAGTTCATAATGAAGCACTGGCCAAATATGAGGCTGACTGGAAAGAATTTATACATATTGAATATTAGACAGACTGGCTAACATATAATCATGTAGAACTGCAATTAGACAACATGTAGGCTCATGTTTAACTACAGGGGTTTGGCAATCAAGATAGTGAATTGACCACATTCATGTAGCTTACGGTGGAAGAATGGTCACGACTAATAAGGAACTTGGATGGGGAATTGGGAAGAAAAAAGCAATCTTCACTGGAAAGGAGCACTCAGGCAGAGGGTGCATTTGCTGACTCCACTTCCTGCTGATGACTGGAAAAAAACTTACAGTCATTAGTTTTCACACTGGCTCAGGACTTTTCGTATGTGCAGTTTTCCTTTGGGATCCTATGACACCCAAAATTTGCACCACATACATCACACCAAACTGTAAGAAACTACAAAGTAAAATTTCCCTTCAAATTTGTCCAATTGAAAATCTTGAATAAACAATTAGCAATACAATTAGCAATGTACCGTTCCACAGAAGAGAAACATTACCTCAATCACAGCCGGCGAATCAGGTGCCCAGTTTTCTTTATGTAGGCTGGAGTCTGTGACCAGATCACCATCTTCATTCAAAACCGGCGGACCTTGTCCTGTAGCTGATAAGTGTCATACAAACTGATGATATCTCATTGCTAAAATCATATGCATAAATTATGGTATGCTTGGTGAATTTTACATACTATCTTGAACAAATATGGACAAACAAATGATCGCGAAGGATGCAAATGGTCACAGGTATATTTTTTCCTCTTTGAAATAGAAAATAAAATAAAGACATATATTGATCAAGAAGGGCATGATGCTGACATGGTATATGACTGTAGCCTGAGGCATGTCACTACTTAACTTTAGAAAGACATGCATTGGTGCCACTTGCAGAAGAGAGTACACATGCTCAATAAACAATGAGTACACAGGCTCAATAAACAATGGACCTTTGCTAACCTATCATTTTCATATTGATGAGAAATTAGAATTAACAGATTGGGGAGTCCTACTGTTGAATTACATAAAAGTAAGAGTTACAAGACAGAAATAGAAACGGTCAATGTCGATTTTGATTAACACAATCAGTTTGGCTAACACAAGGCATCCACATTCATATCTAAATTCATAAATCCAGGAATGAAGACTTTTCTAGACCAAACTAGATAACTAAGGGATCAAGATCTGCAGAAGCACAACATCTCCACTGCCGCTTAATATCTTCCAAGTCCATTTCTGCGGACTTGTCTACCATGTAAGTCTGCTTTCGCTCAAGTAGACCTAGTGATTGATCTGGAGAGAATCCAATTCTGGTTAGCTTCTGAAAAACAACCGCACCAGCGGAGGAGAGGGAGACGGCGAGGGAGAGAGCCGGAGCCGCAGCCGAAGAGGGAGACAGCAGGTTCACGGTGGAGCGACGGGAGAGAGAGAGGGTGCGAGTGAGGGGCAGCGCCGGAGAGGGAGTCGGAGAGGAGAGAGAGAGAGAGAGAGAGAGAGAGAGAGAGAGAGAGGGTGCGAGAGAGAGAGGGGCGTCGGGGAGAGAGTGAGCTGGAGGGGAGAGAGGGGGCACGAGAGAGAGAGAGAGGGATAGCGGGGAGAGAGGGAGCTGTGGAGAAGAGGTGGAGCCGAAGAGAGACGCACCGGAGAGGAGAGGTAGCCGGAGCAGAGGAGAGGGAGACGGCGAGGGAGAGACCCAAAGCCGGAGAGGGAGACAGCAGGTTCGGGGTGGAGCGACGGGAGAGAGAGAGGGCACGAGAGAGAGAGAGAGGGCCGTCGGGGAGAGAGAGAGGGCGCGAGAGGGAGCCGTCGGGAAGAGCTGGAGAGGAGAGAGAGGGACAGCGCCAACACTTTTGAATTTCTCGTCGTCGATTTGTTGAATCGACTGAACCCGCGGGGAGCCGTGCGCAATTTTTCCATCCGACGGCTCCCTCTCATCCCGCCTAATCCGACGGCACGGGATGCATCGCTCGTATGCGGACGCAGTAGGAGCGACTTCGCCCAGCCGCAAACGATCAGCTCTCATACAAGATTTATATCAATCCAAAACTAAAACCTAATCTGGTCTGAACCTGATATCTTCCTCACTTTGTTAATAAAAATTATATTGGTTTATACATTGAGCATTTTAACTATAACTATAATGAAAGTCCTTCCATATAATTATAATCTAATTAAATTGTAAAATATTTATTTTAAAACCTAAATGCCATCTACATTTGTCCACAAAAGTTAAACCTCTTACGTATATGTCAACTTAATTTTTAAATAATTGCAAATATAACAACTCTTTAAATGATTGCGTGCATACAAATTAGCAATGAAATATATATGTCTCACTTTTATTAAACTTGTTTATATAATAATTCCATGTAACCCCATTTGTTTTTCTTACCGTGATTGTTGATGAAAAATTCATTAAATTCTTTGTACTCTGCATTATTTTTTTTTATTATTTAAAGATCAAGTTTCATCAAAATCAAAGACATCATAGTTACTTTGTCAAAAAAATGTCATAGGTCATATATATTTATGTGTAAATTATGAATAAATAAGTTATGATAATCAAAATTATATTTTAGAATTAGTTGGTGAGAATGTAATAATATTCAAAGAGTTTGATGTTTCTACTAGTAGATTTCAACTTCGGTTGGTTTAAAAATTACCTGAAACTAGGATCGAAATCAATGCTAGCCTGGTTCAAACCTAGGTTCTAAAATTAGGGTTAGGATTAGGATTCACATAAATTCGGTAAGCTTAAAATTAAGATTCACCAGTTCTATAAAAAAAAATTAAGGTTCTCCAAACCCAGCATAACTTACCGAGTTGCACCTTTATTCTCATCTTAGGCCATGCTTGTTCTCTCTCATATCTTAGTCGTAGTAACTTCAAAGTTTGCTTTCGAAACTTAGTGGACCCACAACAATGCCTTGAAGGTCTTCATGCTCGAACAGTTATTTTCATTTGGGGATGAACCCCATCATTTGTCTCCCAGCGGAGTTGCCGCTTCGCATCTCAAAAGGGAAATATGATTTCACATTAATGACTTACAATCTCTAATTCTTCATGCATCGGGAATTCATGGAGCCTAAAGGCTTGAGCACCTTTCATGCACCAGCTAAAAAACGACATGAATTGTTTTCGTTTTCCAACATCTAATATAAAAATATTGTTCCCTCGAGGATTTGCTCTAATTTTGGTTTAATGAATTACTTGGTCGCTTTAGAAAATTATCTCACAAATTCAGAAAATTAAATGGAAAAATTAATTTGTAACACCCCACCCTCATGGCACCATAGACATGATCTACTGTGTCAAAACTGAGAATACCGTCTCTCAAGATGAAAATAGATACTAAGATGCAAAACCATATAAATTTTAATTAATATATCTCAAGTCTACTCCTCGTCGAGTCATTATTCATATTTAGTGTCCATTATCAATACAAATAAACATTATAAGAAAACTTCAACAATTCTAAACTTCTTTGTCCTTTGCTCTGATAGTTTCATCTTTTTCCCATGTTGATGGTTGCTCTAATTTAACATTATATTTCTGTTTTTCCATTGAAAACAAAACTATATGAGCTAAAAGCTTAATAAGTAAATAGTTTTTTTCAAATTCATTTTTTAAAAAATAAAGAACATTTATGTTGTCTTTTGTGCACAACAAGATCTAATAAATGAAAAGTTAAACACCTTTATGCTTGTACAAGCGTATGTTTACTCTAATTCATGCATTCACACTGTGAGTATTATCATCTGCTTGTGCTCGTGTGTAGCCGTGCTACACATTCGTGAACTAATTCATCTTCTTTTGAAGTCTCGGGGTCGCTACCCAGATACTACTACCATACTATTTTATTGCTTGGCGACAAGCCAAAGTATGCATCATACTCATGCATCATGATCAATGGATTCATTTCTTAACATTATTAACAATATTTTAAAATAATCATACTCATGCTTAAATAAACTAACTTGAAAGAAAATTTCAAACTTAGTAAATAATCACACTTTATTACAAATAATAATATTCAACACAGTATTTTTTTAAAATCATAATTTGGTAAAAATTTACTTACATCTAAGAAGGCTTAAAACTCCTTTTTCTAATCTCTCGAAGTAGCCTGAAGTCTTTCTTCCTAATTTCATCACAACATATTCATTATTTCAACTTATTATTTTTTCATAAATATTATTTAGGTTTTCATTTATGACCTCTCTAAAATATCTCATAATTTTATTTGATTAAAATTACATTTTTCTATTTATTTTATGAATTCCTAGCTAATATAAGGCATTTTTGCAAACTATTTCATTCTAGAGGGGGCTTTTTTATAATTTTTCTGAAACTTCTCTTATGACATTCCTTCACTTGCCAGAGGGTATTCTATAATACTTTTTTTTAGAAATATTTCTTACAAATTTCTAGTAAGATTTAGGTTCTTCTATAATTTCTTCAAAATAGGTACTTTTTTGCAAAATCATAAATTCATGGGGTATTTTGTATAATTTTTGTCAAAAAGTTGAAATTGCTGCAGCTTTCTTCTTCTTATTTTCCTTCTCCGTTTATGCATTTTTTGTCGATCTTCGGTAGTTGCGGAAATTGCCTAAACAAACTTCAATTTTTTACTCTAGGGGCGTGTTTGGCAATGAGGAAAAAATGTTAACTTAAAACTTTTCAATCTAAAATTTTTCACTCTCTATAATTATCATATTTTTTAATCATTTTTTCACATTTTCCTATACAGCCACCCTATTTTTCAATTATTTCTACACAACTACCTATACAATTAACCTATCTATTTTAACTTTATCATCTTTACTATAAGAACATGCGAAGGATCTGATATGTATTTTCTCAATATAGAAATATGTAACACATTATATGTTGTAGCCAATGACGGTGATAGTATGCTATTTGATAAGCTACTATTCCAACTTTATCTAAAACTTCATATGGATCGATATAACAAGGACTGAACTTTTCCTTTCTACCAAACCTCATCACCGCTTTCATAAATGATACTTTTACAAATACCTTATCACCTATGAAAAATTCTAAATCTCGCCATTTTTGATCTGCTTAACTTTTCTATCTACTTTGGGCAGTAAGCAGTCTTTTCTTGATTAGCTTCGCTTTATTTGCAGTCGCTTGCACAATATCTAGCCCAATCACCCTTCATTCTCCAACGTCATCCCAATTTAATGGTGTTCTGTAAAGCTTTCCATATAGAGCTTCATAAGGAGACATTTTAATGCTAATTCAATAATTATTATTATATGCAAACTCCACTAATGTCATGTATTTATCCCAATCATTTTCAAAATATATTATACATATCCTCAACTACTTAGTTGACTTGCTCAGTCTGCCCATCTGTTTATAGATGAAATGTTGTGTTAAATTTTAATATCGTTCCCATTATTTGATGTTAACTGCTCAGAACTTGGAAGTAAATATAATATCTCGGTCAAAAGTAATTATCTTAGGAATTCCATGCAACTGAACTATCTCTTTACAATACAAATTGGCTAACTTTTCTGCAGAATAATTAGACTTGATTGGTAAGAAATGTTCAACTTTCGTTAATTTATTTATAATTACCCAAATAGAATTATTTCCTGTAAAAGTCATGGGTAATCTCTCAATAAAATCCATAGTGACTTCATCCCACTTTCGTTTTAGTATTTCAAATCCTACAGGTTTTTGATATTCAGCTTTGACCTGTTGGCATGTTAGCCATTGAAATGCAAATTCTGATATCATCTTCTTCATACTCGTCCACCAAATTTTTTTTTAAAATTTTCATACATCTTTACACTCTCCGAATGTATTGTGTAGGGTGAATAATGAGCTTCTTCTATAATTTATCTTCTTAATTCTACTATATTGGGTACACATAATCTCAATTTATGTCTGATAATGTCCTCATTATCAATTGTAAATCCTTCCATAATCTCTTATGTCATTTTCTGTTTTATCCTTTGAATTTGTCCATCTGCCCTCTATTCTTCTTTGATCTTAGAGAAGATTTCGCCTGCATTTGATATAACTGATATACTAACTTTTTGAGGCAAAATTCTAATGATAATTTGCGCATGTAATTAACTAACTCCTTTTAACCAGTAATTAAAGTTGCTAAATTGCTATTTGATTTTCTGCTTAAACCAGTTACAATATTTGCTTTCTTAGGAGATACTGAATATTCAAATCATAATTTTTTAATAATTCCACCATCTCCTTCGCTTCATATTCAAAAATTTTTGAGTGAAATATATTTTAAACTCTTGTAATCTGTATAAACATCACATTGTTCCCCATAAAGATAATGCCTCTAAATTTTTAATGCAAGACGCTACTATGACTAGTTCTAAATCATGAGTGGGATAATTTCTTTCATAAGTTATCATCTGTCGAGAAGCATATGCAATCACCTTCTCATTCTGCATTAATATATATGTAATGCTCTTTTAAGAAGCATCACTATAAATAATAAATCCTCCACCACTCATAGATATGGCTAAAACTAGTGCCTTCACCAATATCTGCTGAAGTTCTTGAAAACTGGCTTCACAATCATTAGTTCATTGACATTTCACCCATTTTCTTATTAACTTTGCGAGAGGAGTACATATTCGAGAAAACCCTTCTATAAATTTACGATAATACCCTGCAATACCAAGAAAGTTATATATCTTTTTGACATTTGTCGACTTTAGCTAATTCACCACTGCTTCTATCTTAGCAAGATCCATCATAATACTCTCTGCTGGAATAATATGCCCCCAAAATGAAATACTATGCATCCAAAACTCAAACTTCTTTAATTTTACATATAATTTATTCTCCTTTAAAGTTTGCAATATCATTCTAAAGCGTTCAATATGATCATCCTTTGTTTTTTAATGAATGAGGATGTCATCTAGAAATATGACTACAAATTTATCTAAATAAAGTTTGAACATTCTTTACATTAAATCCGTAAAAGTAGCTAGTGCATTTTTAACCCTAATAGCATTACTAAAAATTCATAATATCTATACTGAGTTTGAAAAGAAGTTTTCTATATATCTTCATCTTTAATCCTCAATTGATCACATCTTTACTGAAAATCAACTTTAGAAAAGATAGTGGCCCCTTGTAATTGATCAAGCAAATCATCTATTCAAGGTAAACAGTATTTGTTTTTTATATTTACCTAGTTCAATTCTCTATAGTCAATGCATAATCTCAAGCTATCATCTTCCTTTTTCATAAATAGAAGTGGTGCTCCCTAAGGTGACACACTTTGTCGTATATAACCCTTATCTAACAATTCTTGCAGCTGTATTTTTAATTCTATCATTTGTGTTGGGACTATTCTGTAAGGTTGCTTAAAAATTGGAAGTAGCCTAGGTAATATATCTACTACAAATTCTATCTCTCTGAGGGAGTAATTAAGGCAACTCAATAGGAAAAATATTAAGAAATTCTTTTACTATCGGTATCTCTTCAAGAGATGAAGTCTCTTTTTTTGTATCAACTATCAAAGTTAAATATGCTCGACATCCTTTGTTTATCAACTTTACAACCTTCATGGCAGAAATGATTTTGACTTGCTAAGATCTATTTGCTACCACCTTTATCAGTTTGGACATTTTAAAAATAATTTTTTTGATCACCACAATCAATTATTGTATTCCACTTAGATAATCAGTCCATTCCCAATATCACATCAAAATCATACATAGGCAACAATATCAAGTCTGCTTTGAAATTCATTTCTTCTATTTTGACTAGGCAGACTTTGTAAATTCTATCTGTACTTTCTAGTCTATATATTGGAGATTCCACATTACAATCATATTAATGCTTTCATGTGTTATTGCATATTTTGCAACAAATGTATAATAAATAAAGGAACATATAACACTAAAATCAAATAACACTTTGACAGGATAAGAGTGAATAAGTAATATGCCAATAAGAACATCATCATGAGCAGTCCGGCCTTCTGCATTTATCACAGCATGAACCCTAATGTTCATGCTTTACCTTTATTGTTCGAGGCCACGAACTGGTAGTGCTAGTGCCCTCATTTACAATGTTTGCCACTCCATTGCTTGTTTACTTTCAACTTTTTGTGTGCAATCCTTCAATTGGTGCCCTACCTGTTCACATTTGTAGCATGCGATCTCACCTATGAATGAATGACTAATTTTCCCACACTTCAGGCATTTCCCCATTGCTTTTCAACATTCTCCCAGGTGATTTTTATCACAAATAGGGTAGGAGGGAATTGATGGCTTCCTTTCCACATTTCTTTCATCATATTGTATCTTAATTTTCTTATGTGATTTTGTTCCACTGTCTGATGTAGAGTCACCATGTCTTTTCCTTGATAGAAAGCTATAATTGCATTATCTTCCATCTCCATCATTCTTACTCGATCTACAATATCAGAATACTGGTGGAAATGATGACTGGTTAGTTGTTGTCGAATAAAAGGGTGTAAACCCATTCTGAACTTGCAAATTTTTTTAAGAGAAGGATTTGTCAGCACCCATAGAGCAAATCTAGATTATGCAATGAATTTTGCTGCATACTTAGCCATCGATGATTTTTCTTAATATAATTGCTAAAACTCCAGCAACTTTTGTTGTCGATCTGACTCTGGATAGACGCGTCGTTAAAACGCAAGTGAAAATCCTCCTAATCCATTTTTTGCTAAGTAGGGATGCTTAATTTCACTACATTCCACTACTTAACTGCATTATCGTTTAACGTATGAGTGAAAAATCAGACCTTTTGCTGCTCACTATATTGGAGCAAATCAAAGATTTTTTATAATTCTTCTATCTACTCTTCAGTACTGTTAGGGTTGATCGATAGAATGAGGTCACATGTTTAAAAAATCATTCATAACTCTTCTTTGGGTATCAGTTTCTCCAACTCTTTGGTGCATCCCCCCTAGGTGGAGGGTTTTCTAGAACCTGTTGGGCTACCATTTGGTCCATAGTTTGTAATGCTCTTAGTATTGCACCCATCACTTGAGCATTGAGGTCTACATCCCCTTATGTCTATCCTGCATTTGATGTTCCAGGAGCTCCTTTATAGTGGCCATCTATGGGTGCTAAAGAAAAAAACCTCACTACCTTGAGATTCTAGTATGGGTCCATCGACCAATTCGCCTCTTACCAACCTACGGGTTCTACTTTTTAACCAAGAAAGTGGTGCATCAATCACCATTTGCTTTCCCTTGTTCTCCTTGAGCAACATCTTCTTCCTACACCACAAAATATATATTTACCATTTATAATCACTAATCTTACCTTAATATTGCATTAATTTTAAATTAAGATATTTTAGTAATATTATTTAAATATTTTAATTTTAAATTTTCAAATATTTTTGTCATAATTTTTAAATTTTCATTTATGAGCTCTCCAAAATATCTCGTAATTTTATTTATCAAAATTATACTTTTCTATTTATTCTGTGAGTTTCTAGCTAATATAAGACATTTTTGCAAACTATTTCATTCTAGAGGGGGCTTTTTTGTAATTTTTCTAAAATTTCTCTTATGAAATTCCTTCACGAACTAGAGGGTATTTTGTTATACTCTTTTTAAAAATATCTCTTACAAATTTTCTAGCAAGATTTAAGTTTTTCTATAATTTCTTCAAAATAGGTATCTTTTAGCAAAATCATAAATTCATGAGGGTATTTTGAAAATTTTTCATTAAAAAAGTCAAAACTACTACAGTTTTCTTCTTCTTCTTCTTCTTTTTTTGCTCCATTTATCCGTTTTTTGTCGATCTTTCGAAGTTGCGAAAACTACCTAAACGAACTCTAATTTTTCCTCTCGGTTCATATTTGGGTTCCTTATTTAATATAGATTCATCCAATACTTCCAACTTTATAAATCTAGCAAATCTACAGAGTTTGGAAAAAATGTTGATGAATTACATAAACTTAAAATTATTATTGAATTTTTAACAATAAAGCGTAAAAACTTTCGCTTACCTAATTGACATATCCACAGAAGGATTTACTAGATCAGATCTAAAAATTTCGCAAGATTTCTTCTAAATCTCAACTCGACAGCCTTCATTTCTTTCTTTCTGTGTATTCTCTTTACTCCCAAGCTCTTTAAAAAGAACGCATTGTTACTTGCCAATGCTCTCCATTGATGCTCATAAATTTTATTTTATTATATTATTAGTATATTTTTTGTGACAATTACATAATTTAAGATAAAAATAAAAATCTAAGTAGTAATAAAAGGGTAAAAGAGAAAACGAAGACTTGATATGGAAGTCTAAAATTATGATTTCCCTTTATGCATCACTAGGTCAAATTTTTTTTATTAATTAATTTATAATTCAGTACTAGTTTAGAGCGCAAAATTAGTTACATGCATATATTGAATTTGCACATAATCCTAACTTTTTAATTTTAATTCTCTATTTATTTGTGAGAATCAAATTAGAATGCAACAATACGCACAAGCTCTAGTAAAGATCACATAAGGCTAAAATGTATATTTCTATCTTATTAGAAAGGAAGATGATTAGGTGCACCCAGGGGCACTTACGTCCAGTATACTCGGGTGTACCCTTGGATGTATTTAACTCATTTTTTTTTATTTTTTTAAAGTTTTTTCATAAAATTGTTAATCTAAGTGTATATTACATGTGTGTCAAACCATTTCAAAAAAAAAACATGCATATCAATTTTTACCAATTTTGAAAATTTTTAAAAATCAATGACATTTTTAGTAATTTAAAATTATTAAAACGTCACTGATTTTTAAAATTCCAAAAAAAATCTAAAAACCTTTGAAATTATTAAAAATTAATACACATGTTAAATACACTTAGCTTAACAGTTGTGTAAAAAAATTTTAAAAAAAATGTAAAAAAGGTACTCGTACCCGGGTGCACCTAATCATGTTTCTATTCGAAATATACAAGAGTATGGACACAGTTGTTTAATCTCATGTCCAATTTCATGCTAGCTTCGTCAAGAATTACACAAAATTCCAAATCAATCTAAAGGATGGCCAAACTTATAGAAGAATTGAGCATAGATTAAACAAATAACCCAAAATAATAAAATAAAATCAATAGACTATCATAAATCAAAGATCTACATCAAGTTCCATCATTATCCTAAAAAAATTAGCTACTCATCATATTAAAATAATAATAAGCCAATATTCTTAAAAACAAATCCATCTCAAAATAAAAATAAATAGGAAAGGGAAAAGAGTAGAAAAACTCAAAAGATGCTGTCTTTAACCTCCTAATGCTTCAACCAGGTTGAAACCATGAGAAGAGATCTCCTTTGCTCACCTATGCTACCTCACCTATTTATAAGTGTGATTTATGCTTGATTGTTGCTAGCTTATGCAATTCAAGCTGAGCATCGATAATTTGATGGACGACTTAGATGGAATGCGCGTGAACTGACGGTTTTGAATGACTTTTTTTTAGATCTTTTATATACAAAAAGACAACAAATATTACAATCAAATACATTTTAAAACCTCACAATATTGAGGAAAATTCCTACAAATCCCGAGCACTAAAAGGAAATTAAAACTTCCATAATAATTGGAGGGACTGTGGGTGCATAGGTTTGAACCCTCCACTATGGGCAAACATGTCTACCATGCATACCACTGCACCAAGATGGTGGTTGCGAAAGTTTTGAATGACTTAAGTTGCTATTTTATGCTTTTTGATTGAACTGCCACTGCCTTGCTACACACATTATTACTGGCTCAATAATTGCAGCTAACTTGTGTTGAAAGCATCTGCTGCAGTTAAATTACTTTGGACAGTTGAATGGCTAGTTAGTTTGGAATTTTACTTGAGAAATATTTTAAGGTGGGCAATTGATTTGCTATGGACGGATAGCCTAATTGTCCCAATTCGAAGCTGCTTCATGTTCGATCATGGAGGAGCTTCAATGATTGATTTAGAATCAACGATGGCAATCGTCAGCTTGTAATTTCTAAACGACCCAAAAATAATGCTGTCGTTGATGGTCATCTGCATGCTACTAAAGAAAATTTATGGCCGCCCCTTGTATTATGTCTGCTGCATGGTTGCTGCTCATGGACGGATCTGAGTTTTCTAACCATGTGATTTTTCCACTAGCCACAATGGTATCACTCACGCGCTGCTGCTGATGTGTTGAAGGTGAGCCACGATTGATGCTGTTGTTGATCAACTGGATCAGATTAGAAGATCAACGGCGGAGATGGGTGCTTATACCGTCATTCGCTGCTCGAAATTGAAGGAAGATGCCATCAGGAAAATTAACCAGTGGAAATTTTAATCTTTCTTTATTTGACTGGTTTTGTAGCAGAAGAAGAGAATTGGGTATCTTTTCCTCTGTTTTGGCAGCCATGGCCGGACCTTTGGTTGAGGAAGAAGCTTGATTTTTCTGGTGATCCAGCTGACCAACTCAAATTATGCACATGCAAGCCGAGTTTTGCAATATGAACATCACTTTGTTTTATAATTCAATCCCAATTAACCAATAAAAATCCCTCAAAACATCTAAATAAAGGTTGTTAGTAAAGACATAATTATCAATGATTTGCAACTAAACCCTCTTGTCAAATGCGAATTTTAACAATTATAAGGTTGAAAATAATATAAAATATATGTGAAAATATGCAATTATCACCCATAGTGGTTGTCTTCTTCAATTTATATTGTGAATCGTAATCGATGTGCCCATCATGATGTATGTTCCATTGCATGATCTGATTCTACTTCAGATCTATCGCCAAAATAAACACTGATGATCAGCCGTTGTCCCTAATCAATTGCAGCCAACAAAATCCAACCATTGATCCAACACATCTGCCTGCTTGAATCGCAAACTGCAACCTTAACTCTAATACCACTAGTTAGGAAACTTGATTCCAGTATAAATGGGTTATAGTGGAATTACATACAATAAAACAGGATCCAAAAAATAACAACAATATCAAATACACAAAGATTTATTTGGAAAATCCTTCAACATAGAAGGAAAAAGCCTTAAGAAAGAAATAACAATCTATTTTGGTAATTTCCTCTCTCACACTCCATCGAAACGCCTCGCAAGGCTCTACCGAATCCTTAACTAATACACATATAAATAATACTCTTATGGATACTCACATAATGCACTCTCTTGGTTATTCGCCATGTACTTTTATACACAAAACCATTATATAATTGATCCATATGCAGAATATAAGATACAAAATCCTAATACTTGTTAAAAGTTTTTACCACTAAACAAGGCCTCTGAAGGAATCTTGATTATATTTTTAATCTAAGCAGCACGGATTGATGGAATTCTTAAAAGAGCAAAAGACTATTCATCCGCTCACTTTGAGGAGGAGAATCAAGTTGTTCTTCTTATTTCTCTTATTTTGAAGGACTTGTTTGAAGTCGAGGAGAAGACCTTGGCTAATCATCGTAACTTGATGTTTACTTGTGAACACATTATTTTCCTCTCGGACAACAATGCAGGTTTAGGAATCACGTTG
This sequence comes from Annona cherimola, assembly GCA_030490835.1. NCBI lineage: Eukaryota > Viridiplantae > Streptophyta > Magnoliopsida > Magnoliales > Annonaceae > Annona > Annona cherimola. Next base: position 9,891,258 of record CM059973.1, on the reverse strand, counting down.
AAGAGTTAGAGAGGGAGCTTCACGACGTGCAAAGGGAACTTGACGAAGAAAGAAAGCACCACTAAAATCAACTTCCCATGGCTATCATTTCTAAGGTTGCTTTGGATATAGTTGGGAATCGAGCTTCCAAAGCTGCTGGACAAGCCTACGAGGTTGAGTTTCGGGATCTAGAAGATAGGATCAATTCTAATGAGCCTTCTTCCTTGAACTCGAGGCTTCAGGCTAGGAACCTTTTGCTTTAGGTGCAACTTCAAAATTTTCCACACTATAGGATTAGGTAATGAAGGAGTACATCTGAGAAGATCAATTAAAGTTTTGCCTTCCCCTGATGGAAGAAGAAGGGAGGAGAAAAGTCCTAAAGAAATTGATGTTAGATCTTGTAAAGATTCTCTAAAGTAGTCTAAAATAATATAATTAAAAGTGGTAGCTCAACATATTTTGGAATATGACAATTTCTTTAGTGGTTGATTCTCTTTCTATTTGAGCAGGATAGGAAGGCTCTATATAAGTAGAGGAGTCTGAGTCCCTCCTACACACAATTTATACTTGTGGTTGCCCATTGGCTGTTGGTATTACGGGGAGAAAGTGATGTGGAGAAGACTCTGTACTTAATAAGATGATTTCTGTTATTCTATGTAGAATCGATGGATTCAAGTACGCTTCCATTATCCAAATCCAACATGTGGTATCAGAGACCACATTATAATTTATTTTGAGCATAATAGATTCTATAATTGTTGATTATCAAATGCTATTTTTTTTGCATAATGTCATGTGTAGAAATTAATGATTGCATGTATTAGATTATTTTTGGCTGAATAAGATATGTTGACGTATAATGGTTTTTGTCAACATGCTTACAAATAAGATTTCATGTTTTGCACGATTTTATATGTCCTATTTTCCATGGATTTAAATGTTAAAAAAATAAAAAACAAATAGAAATTTTTAGGATGCCTTTTGAGAACGTACATGCAAAATTTATGAAAAATTTCATGATTTGCCCGAGCATTAGACGACATGCTTTATGTGAATTAAACGGATGTTGAACGTATGCTAGTGGGCTACAAATACTATTAGCTCTATTTGTCTCCCTCAGTCATACTTTTTCATAATGCAATAATCTTATGAGGTACAAACAACAATGATATTATCTTTTATTATTTAAGCAGTATATTCAAAAAAAGAGAAAAAGAAAATCTGTTAATATAGATCATGACGGTTATATGCAACATGTGCACATTTTCTTCCATGCATCATAATATTATCAAACTCACTTTATTAAGTTCTTACTAGTGGATTTGCAATAATGTCATATATTTACATTAATGGCCACTTTAAGTCATAGAGACAAGTCCTATTTCAAAAATACATTAATTGTTAATAAAATACAATAAAAATAGAAGAAAATTAAAATTAATAATCATCATATGTGAGATCTCAAAACATCGATTATATCCTTAATTATCTCATGCAATAGGATTTATGTCTTTTATATGTCCTGAGAAAACTTTAGGCACTAAAATGCTTAGTCATGCGATCAACATTATATTAGTACTACCGACAAAACTAATCAATATAAGATGATTATTGATATTTTCTTATATCAAAAAGTACATAATATCAATATACTAAATTAAATTAATAAGTTTCATATAATTGGAGAAGCAAATTGTACAAGAATTGCTACAATAAAATCTCAAGGGTATAGCTTTGAGCATTGAGATAAATTTCATTAATTATAATGCAGGTAAGATTGATACTTACTACCAGCAAAAATTCTAAATATATATAATTGATCACATCTAATTAATCAATAGTGCCTTATGTAAGCTTATAATCTTTAAATCGTTGGAGATATTATACTATTTTCTTTACTTTATTCTAATATTTTATTATTGGATCACATTAATATTCACTAGTAATCTTATTTTTAGTTAATATCAAGACCAATACACACTTGAGCATGCATTATACTTTTAAGTGTAGAAATATATGAGATGAATTTCATTATGCAAATACATATGCAAACCAAAATTATGGCCTTCAAAGATTGACATTTCCTATGATGAACAACTTGTCACGTTAAATCTTTCTAAGAACTTACCAATATAAGCCCTTTGTAATGAATAAGCGGTCAATCAGATCTATCTCAATAGACTTCAATTTCTATAAAGCATGATGCATAATTTATATCTTTTATATCAAAATTATAATTCTTAACATTATATAAGAGAAATCATTAGAAGCAAGAAAATTATTATTCATGTATAACTAGAAATATAAACTTGCTGCCACTCAACTAATATATATATATATATATTGATCAATGATATTTATTATAAATCTGAAGGGTATGATAACCTTTTAGGTATCATTAATAGGAAACTTGTTTAATCTATATATGGTTTTCTTTCATTTGCATACTAATATTTTCTTTTATTTCATTTTTGAAATTTATTGGTTGCATCATATAAACATTTTCATTTAAATGAAAATATCTTTACATCCTTAAATTCAACTCTAAATCAAAATAAGTTAATAGTAACATAACAATCTAAATAAGTCTTTTTTAGAGACTTGATAATTGCAAATTAATAATATATTTCGTGGGTATTTTATACCAATTTGGTGGGTAATTAATTGAGTTTAATGAAAAATTTGCTCTAAAATGTGATTTTGCAACATTTTGGTATTAAATATTAATTTCAAGTTATTTAATAATTTTTGTAATCTTTTGGCTTGAAATTACATTTAAATTGTTGACATGAAATTAAATGGGCTTGAAATAATTTTTATAGTGATAACCCACTAATGATTTTTTTAATGAATTAATGATTTAAATATATTTTTATGCAGGTTTGCAAGTTCAAGTGGGCCCCACAAAATCATCAACGTCCAAATTCCATGCTTGAATCACCACCGTCCAATTTCCAACCATCCATCACAGCCCATGCAATAATCCAAAGCAGATTTTTTAGTGTCATCTAGCCGTCCATTATCTCCCTTCCATTTAATCTATGCACCGTCCATTCTCCAGAAAAATTCAACCACCCACTAGCTATTTCATCCTTTTAATTCAACCAGGCACATAATTCCAAAGTTGTCCATTATTTATCCAGATTATCCATGCCGTCCATTTAATCCAAAGTCCAGTCGTTCATCTTCACCATCCAGAAAGTCCAAAAAATCAGACCCGTCCAATTTTTATTCAGCCACCGATCATGCGAGATTCAGCTGCCCAGCCTTTTTTATCCAGCCCGCTCAATTTTGAGCACATCAAAACCGTCCAAAATTCTGGTTTAAAATCTACCAGAAATAGATGCAGCTAGATCACGTCCAGCAAATCAGCAAAATCACATCCGTCCAGCAGCAAATTAAATAAATCCAGGCCGTCCACTTGCAACCAGATCAGTACCGTTCATCAAAGCCATGCAATCATGCCATCTCCACTGTTTAAAGCAGCCTATATCAATTGCCAATTCCAGCACTGAACAATGCACCGAATTAAGTGGGGCCCATTAGCAAAGTAGCACAATGAACACCGTCCATTTATTTTGGTTTTTACAGCTGCCAACCGCTTAAGCCATCTATCCCCACCGTTTATTAATTAACTGCCGTCCAAAGATCCAAGCGACACAGAGCATCAAGACCATCCAAATTGCGCATAAGAGGTAGGGCCCACTAGCATATGCATCATTCAAAAAATTCCTACACAAATACGTACCAGCATAACACGGAATGCGCAATTTCAAAGCAACGTAAGCTAGGCTGCGCACTCTAGTTTTAACGCATATTTTGAAGGTATAAAAGGGGCTCAAGACACGAATTTTGGGGGGAGAAAAATTTCAGAGAGGATTCAAGATACAGAATTGAAGAGCAGAATCTTGAGAGTGAAAATTAGAGAGGAAGAGAAAGACAGCAAGGTGGAGAGCACGGGCAAGAGGCGGACTGGCGAGTTGCGTGGAGCGGCCGACACACCATCGGGAGCTTCAAACCAATAAACCTTTCTATGTTTTCCTTTTTTAATTTTAATTATCTTGTTTAAGATGGATTTGAATTTTAATTTTATTTTGGACTTAAACATGATCGGCTAAACCCTAAATCTAGGGTTTAGGATGTAGCATCCTTATAATGTAGCATGGTGTGAAGTTTTTAATTTATTTACAATGGATATTGTTGTTAATTTAATATCTTGTGATTTTTAGTGCTTGTTTTGTACATGGCCCCGTACTTTGGCATGATTCCATATATTAGGTGATGGAACCGAGAGGTGAAAATCTAATATACGATAATCAAGATATTAAACCTGAAAATCTAAGACCATGAGAATAGGCATGATGACATTGAGGAATTCCATGAACGAACTACAGAACTTAATGGATTCTAATTAACTTAATCCCATGAGAATAGGTGGTTAAGAAAATTAGGGTACGCCTTGTAAGTTTCGAGAGAAGGTGCAAGGATAAATTAGGATTTGTTCTCTTTTAACAAACAATATCCAAATTAAATAATTATACCACTACCCGTTACAAAAGACGCATGTGAAATCCTAGACCCTAAGTATTCGCACTCTTGTTCTTTACTCGTTCTAGTTTTCAATCTTCTCTTTCCATTTTTCCATTTCTTTTTCATTTTATTTACTATATTGTCTTCCCACTTTTCTATTTTATTTACTATATTCTTTCCATATTCGACACGAAAGCGTTTAAAATCACAATTTATAGTCCTGAATTCCTTGTGGATCGATAATTTATATACTACAATCTACGACCCGTGCACTTGCGGTGAGATTGCGAACAAGACTAAAGCAAATGTCTCATTATAGTTAATACTTTCTATCTAAATGAATAATTTAGTAACATATTTGACCTTATATTTTTTATTGCCTTTAGGGTTTCATTTTGATCATGACAATCCATTTATTACTAATAGATATTTACCACTCAAGCAATGCAATAAGATCAAATATTCTATCTCGCCTTTAATTCAGATTTCTCAAAAATTTTTAATGACTCTTTAAATGAGAATTAGTAGCATTAACATTACACTCTCCCAAATATACAATGTAGTCATCAAAAGTAACAAGTCTCTTAACTCTCTGAGACTTTATCAATTCATTAGTATGATCTACATTAGTATCACAATGAGTGCCATTTAAATTAATGTAGATTCATTATTAATTTCTTCAATTGGTAGTACTGCATTTCCTGACTAGCGATCTATCTTATTATAATCAATAGATTCAGTTCTTAAATTTGTTAGTGAGGTACATAGGAAAAGCATTCCTGACCATCTCAAATTCTACATTCAGTGGAGTTGTGCTCTCACTATTCTTACCATTTTAATGAACTTAAATATTTTGGTCTCACTAATTCCGATAATGTGTTGAATTAAATATCACTCTTTTATAGAAATCTAGCAAAACATTCAAATATTTAACTTAATTGACCATGCTCATGATAAACTTGTGATTGCTATTAAATCTCATAACTTGAATTTTTTAATTTTCCATAATTTCTTTAAAAACAATAAAATTATTCAAAGACTTAAATAATAGAAAAATAAATTCATAATGTAAAAATTATCAATGAATGTGATAACACTTTTTAAACTGAATATAATATGAAAAATAACTATAAATGTTGTTATACACCAATTATTTCACTTTTAATACCAACAGATACACTCAAGGTGGACAAGTTATCGAAATATGAGCAATGTATATTCGTTAGATCATTACATAATATTTCGGTATTAAACAAAATTAGAATAAATTGAATGAATTAAACTTTGAGTTACCAAAATTAAATGAATAACCTAATACATCAAATTTTGGTAAAGATATTAAATTCTAAGATACTGATGAAACATTAAAAAATTATGTAGATCTAAATAGTGTTAAATAACTTATAAGTTCCAAAGTCAATTATCAAAATTAATCACTCATAATGGTTTGATAACAGTACTAAGGTCAATATATCAACTAAGCATTTATGACAATTTCACTTAAAATGTCTTTTCTTATAAGAAAAAATAACATTTGTAATCACATTACTTGCCTTTGAGAGAAATTTTTTTCTTTTTTTTCACTATACTTTTTTTAAGTGTTAATATAAAATTAATAATTAGTGAACCTTCTGACTTCAATCTCTTTTTCTTTTGCACACATATGAATATTAATATATTGAATATCCATATTTCCTCATGTGTGTTCTTAGCTATTTTAAAATAAAATAGCACAACTATGATGGAAAAGAATTGATCGTAAAAATAACCAGTAAAAATTAGAAATTATCGTCTTCAATGCCTTAAGTTTCTGGCTGCGTCAAATATTCTCATAATATACTTTTGTACTCCACTAGTATCATCATATTATATAGAAGTCAATTTATTGGTAAGCACTTTTAATATTAACTTATCGAATTTCTCCTTAATTAGGTTAAGAAATATTCCAACACTTTTATTATCAAGAATAAAATTCTTGATATTCTTTATAATTGTACTCTAAATAATAATCAGAGATAATTTATTATAATGCTCTAGCATTTCAGACTGAACCTTCTATTCATCGATATTTTCGTCGATTATGAAATTATGTATTTTAAGACAAAGAGCTAAATTTGGGTCTTGACATTCTAATATAATAAAAAGTTTCTCATGTCAATCATTGTAATTTGGTCCATTTAATCGAAAAATATAAGATAAATGAGTATAAATAAATGGAGTTATGACTTTCGCAACCATCATTAATCTCACATTACCATAATAATTCAGATAACCATTATGTGCAATTCTAATTATATTTAATTTTATAAATATCATACAAACAACAATGCATGATTATATATACATTAATTCCCTAATAAATAATAATTTTTAATAATCAACTAATAATACATAAAGTTAAAGATATCCCCACCTTTAAGCAGAAGATTCTCCATGTTTATGCAATTCTAGTTAATTATTAATAAAATATTAAATTATAGCCGCTTTTAGGCAGAACTACAATCTAATATTCTCTAATGCAATTTCTATTATAAGAGAAAATTGCAAAAATAATCTCTCTATTATTCAATGAAATTTTGATTAACTAAAATTCACTAAACAATAAATTATTTAATTATATTTAATAATTTGTGTGCAAATCATAGAATTTTAAACATTAAATTTCATTTGTTCCAATATGAGACTATGATGGATTTATGTGAATTAAAATGAATGTTGAGTGTATGCTAGTGGACTGCAAATATTATTAGTGCTATTTATCTCTCTCAATCATACTTCTTCATAAATGCGATAATTTTAATTTCCAACCATGCTATATAATTTCCTATTTTACATGCCAGCTTTTATTATATTTTTTCAATTAATTTATGGCTTGTTTAGTGGTATTTATTTTCACCACAAACGAACTAATTGAATTAGCCATGACCATATATTGCCTTTGAACTAAGGAGTTAGCATGCTTTTGGAAATATTAAAATATATATATAAGCTTTGAGATTCACATAAATATACTAAACTTTTGATTTGTTCGTATAATAGTGTCAATATATTACTTATTATAAGAATGTTTTATTTGATCATTAGTGTTATATAATAATGATCAACATATTATTATTATGCTCATGGAATATAATGGTTTGGGTAGCCATTAGAGATTTAAAATAAATCATAAATAACGGGTTGCCACTTAGATTGCTGCAATACATTTTTTCTTTCTTTTTCATTGAACTTTTGATAGCCGACCCATAATAATTTTTAAAAAAGGGAGGAGACGACCATGAAGGTGCAACTATTATAGGGTTTTCCAGGTGGTTTTATTGCTTCTACCCACTAGAACTAATATCCACAGAATAAAATAATAATGATCCCTTCAGCATGTAACACATGAGTAATTATATAAGTTATAATTATTAAATTTTTTATGGAGAGATTGTATTCTATGGTATGATTAGAGGTTAGTGTTTAGGCAAGAGGTCTTGAAGTAGATCACGTGTTTATTTAATTAGGTCTCTGCTATGCAGGGGGAGCCTCCCATGCCTCACCTTGCTTACTTGGCTGACCAAAAGAAGTACTATAGAATTTAATTGCATATAATAAATTAATAATTATTATTATTGAATTACTCTTAATACTTTATACTTCATAATTTGAGTAGGAGTTCATATGGATGGTTAATTTTATATATTAGAAAGCTAATAATTTAGTGCTTTCTATTAAATTTAAATTAAACTATTATTATGCAAATTTTATCAATGTTTGTAGCGAAATATATGTTATTATTATTGTCTCTAATTCATGTGTATAGAATGTTGATTTTGTAAAATTATTAGGAAATTCATATTTAATCATTTTTGAATAATTTGGTATTGCTAATTACCCCAAAGGGTCTAGAATACTTCATTTTCAATATTATTGAATAATAGAGAAATTATTTTTGTTTATTTTTTCATGATAGAAATTGCATTATAGCTAATTTACGTTTTATAAATATTGACTATCTGTATATTTTCAGTTACCCCAAAGGGTTTAAAATATTCTGTTAATTAAATTTATTAAATAATGAGAGATTATTTTTGTGATCTTTCTTTCATAATACAAATTGAATTATAGGTTATTTAATTAAGAAACTTATATTTGATAATTTTGATAATTTTTGTATTTCTAATCACACCAAAGGGTCTAAAATGTGTAGTTTTCAGAATCACCAAATAAAAGAAGATATTTTCATTGTCTCTCTTATAATAGAAATTGCATTATAGTAATTTCATTAAACATTTTTGTTTAGTGAATTTTGAATTATTTATATTTTAGCAGCCCCAAAGGGCCTAAAATATGCAATATTCAAAATTATTAAATAATAAGAGATAATATCATTGTTGTTTTTTTCTCATAATATAAATTGCATTAAGAATCATTATAAATAATTGTTAACATTCAGAATGGTGTATATGCTCTTATATAATTGTTTATCATATAAGTGCATTGAATGTTGGTTAAATTTATAAATATAATTAAACATTCAATGCACTTACATGATAAACAATTATATAAGAGCATATACACCATTCTGAATGTTAACAATTATTTATAATGATTCTTAATACAATTTGATAAAAAAAATATTACATTATGAAGAAGTTAACAGATTTTCTTAACTTAAGTGTAAAAGTTGAATTGCATATTCATTGACTAAGAGTATTTTTCAAACGAGTGCACTCATCTAGTAGTTTTCAAATGTTGAATCTTGGAATTGTATTTTATATCATTTTTAATATATATATATATATTAGACTAAGTGGAAAAATATTAGATCTTGTAAGATCTATTAAATCTTCTAAGATCCTATAAGGTGGCCTAATATAATATAATCCAAAGATTCTGCATAAAAATGGTAGCTCAACGTATTTTGGAATATAACAATTTATTCAGTGCTTGATTCTCTTTTTACTTGAGCAAGATGGGAAGGCTCTATATAAGTAGGGGAGTTTGGATTCCTCCTACACACAATTTACACTTGTGGTTGCCTGTCGACTGCTAGTGTTACAGAGAGAAAATTCTATGGAAGAAAACTTTGTACTTAGTAAGATTGTTCTTATTATTATACGTGGAATCTATGACACTGATGGATTCAGGTACGCTTTCGTATTACCCAAATTCAACAATTGATAGATGAATACCCGAGCCTTGACTTGTCTCATATTATGTATGAAGTTGTTCATTTGTTTCACTTTCCTTTTTCTCTTTTATGTGCAAACTCAGGGCTTCATTTATTATTACCATTGAATGTTTCTTAAGTTTTCTTTTCTTATTTTCTAAGAAATTCTCACTTCATGAGATAAACTATCTTAATTCTTAGTGAGACTATTTATATTTCAATGGCGCATCTTACTCCATCACTTTCATGCATTGCCTTAGTTCACCATTCTCATGTTAGCATTTGGAACCTAACTATTTGAAATCCTCATTTAAAGAGACCTCCATTCAGCGCTTTAAAGGAATGCTTCTCTATAAATTTCCTTCACTTCATCCTTCTTTCGCAGCCCAGTAGTAATTACTTTTGTCAGTGCTTCATGTAGTTCTCTTTTCTTGCTCTCCTTTATGGTTGCTTGGACGCCACCATGGCTTTATCTTGTGCCATGATCTTTTTGAACGTCACCTAACAAGTTGCCTTAGGTTTGCCTTCAAGATTGATGGATATTTGATGAAACAATAAGAAGAAAAGAAATAAATTTATGTAAGATGCTTCAATTGAAAAAAGGTTGAGAGGAGGCGTGCTTTTTTTTGAAAATTTTAAACAATATGGGATTGAATACGTAGGATCGTTACATCTGACGGGAAGGGCTAAGCTCCTTATATAAGATGCATATGTCAGTTTACATAGCCAAAATATTTTGCATGCATTTAATGCTTGGCTGTATGGCTGTTGATTTTGCTGAAATTTACAGCTATTACTTGCCATTTTTCTTGACTTTAGACAACCTGAAATATCTAGAAAAATCATGCAGGTATCAAAAAATACCTACGTACATGAACAGCCAGCCTGCATGAATTTTTTATGCCGACATGTTGCCATCCAGATTCTTTTGGATTAACTTTTGACACTCCCCCTTATTTATAATACCAAGTTGTTTTCTAAATTGTAAAAAATTGTCTGTGGGAATAACTTTGGTGAAGATATCTGTTGGTTGTTCATCTGTTTTGCAAAATTGTAGCTGAATCTTGCCTTTCTCCATGAGCTCTCGAATGAAGTGATAACGAATATCGATATGCTTCAAACAACTGTGGAAGATTGAATTCTTTGTCATAGCAATGGATGCCATATTGTCACAATAAATTGTTGTAGGAGACTTCGCTTCGCAACATAAGTCTTGTAGAACTCTTCTCGGTCATACTGCTTCTCATACTGCACTTGTTTCTTCTATGTATTCTACTTCTGCTGTAGATAGTGCCACTATATTTTGTTTCTTTGACCACTAAGAAATAATTTTTGATCCAAGAGAAAATATATAATCACTTGTGCTTTTCTGATCATCAATACAACCGGCCCAATCACCGTCTGTATAACCAGTCAAGCTAAAGTCTTCTCCTGACTTGTATAGAATACCATGATTTTTCGTACCTTAGATATATCTTAAAATTCTCTTCGCAGTTTGGCTTTGACATATATCTTGAGACAATACTGACTACATGAACTATATCTAACCTCGTATTGGTTAAATATATGAGAGATCGAACTAGGCTGCTATTAATTGTCTCGTCCACCTTTTCTTTTCCATCATTTTTAGATAATTTTTCATTTATGACCATTGGCGAGACCATAGGCTTACAATTTGTCATATTAAATTTCTTCAATATATTATTTGCATATTTTTTTGGCGAAATAAATATCATACATAGATATTGTTTTACCTGCATTCCGAGAAAATATTTTATAATTCCTAGATCTACCATCTCAGATTCTTGTATCATAACTTTCTTAAAACCTTCAACCATCTATAGGTTGGTACACATATAGATAAGATCATCCACTCATAAGCATAAGATAAGAAAATCTTGAGCTCTTTGTACTTTTATATAGAATGATGGCTCACTTGGACATTTGATAAAGCTATAATGAAGAAGATAATTATCAATATTACTATTCCAAGCTCTTGGAGCTTACTTTAGACCATATAAGGCCTTGCACAATTTATATAATTTGTCTTCTTTGCTTTCAATAATATAACCTTTCGGCTACTTCACATATATCTCTTCTTCAGTTTCTCCAGTGAGAAAAGTTTATTTGACATCTTGCTAAAATACTTGCAATTTTAACTATGCATCGAGAGCAAGTACAGTTCAAATAGTTTCTATACGAACAACCGGAGAAAATGTTTCTGTATAATCAATTCCAGGCAACTGAGAATAGCCTTTGGCAACCAGTCTGACTTTATATTTTTGAATAGAACCATCTTCATTATATTTGGTTTTATAAACTCATTTCAATCCAATAATCTCCTTGTCTTGTGGTTTGTCAACCAGCATCCAAGTTCAATTTTTCTTGATTATTTTCATCTCCTCATTCATAGAATCTATCCAATGCTCTTCTTTTATAGCATCTTGAAATTTTGGTGGCTCACATGCAAAGAATGACACATCACAATGCTCATGAATATCTTCCAAGGATCGCAACTTCCTTGGAGGAGATGAGTCTTGAGATAAGATATATGAAGAACTAGGGCTTGAATCAGCCCTTGGAGATGCTGGTGAAGAACTTAGACTTTGATCATTTTTCTTGTCATCTTCTTGATGTAATTGTGGCCCTAATTGTTGAGACTTATTCTAAGGCTACGATTCCATCTCATCAAAAATGACATCCCTTGAATTAATTAATTGCTTGACATCAGGCTTATAGAGATGATAGCCTTTAGATTCATTACCGTAGCCAAGAAATATTCATTTTTCTCCTTTTTCATCCATTTTCTTTCTATTTTTGTTTAGTATATGTGCATATGGCCACCCAAAAATTTTAAAATGCTCGATTTTTGGAGTTCTTTTATTCCAAGCCTCATGGGGTGTCGTATTTGGAACTGCTTTTTTGGGAGACCTGTTGAGAATATAAATAGCTATGTTAAAAGCCTCGATCCAGAAAGATTTTGGTATATTTTTTCTTTGCATCATACTACAATTTTTAGCAATTGTTCTATTTTTTCTTTCAGCCACATCATTTTGTTGTGATGTGCGCCAAACTGTGAGCTCTTTTTATGCCTGTACTTTACAATATTTATCAAATTGATGACTTGTAAATTCTCCCTCATGATCCGTTCTTAATATTTTTAAATAATACCCACTTTATTTTTCAACGAAGGCCTTGAATTAAATAAAATAAGAAAAGGCTTCTGATGTCTGCTCAAGAAAATATGCCCACATCATAAGGGTAAAATCATCAACAAAAAGAAGGAAATACCTTTTGCCGCTCAGAGATATATTTTGAGAAGGCTCCCCATATATCAGCATGAACGAGCTTCGGAGGTGCTTTAGCTCTCCAAGTTGACTTAGAAAATGGCAATTTATGCACTTTGCCATAAATGCAGCCTTCACATACTTTCTTCTCGGTAGTGATCGATGGAAGCCCAATAACCATATCTTTTTGTTTAAGCACTTTTAGACTATTAAAGTTCAAGTGCCCAAATCTCAAATGCCATAATGTGGAGTCATCCATATTTTTGTAATTTAATGCATATCTTTGAGTTGGAGGCATAATAAGAGGAAATACATTGTTGGAAGCCATTTTCACTGTAGTAATTAATTGCCTCTTTTGCTTATTAACAACGAGACATTTGCCATCTTCAAATTTCACCAAATAGCCTCTCTAAACTAGTTGGCTTATACTTAACAAATTTTGGGCTAGCCTAGGTACATAAAGAACATCATGAACAAATTTAGAATTTTCATATTTTGATTTCACGACAATAATGTCTTTTCCTTCAACATTTTGGGATTTACCATCCTCAAGAGTCACCTTGGACTTCATATTTTCATCAATTTTGACAAAACAATTTTTATTGCTAGTCATGTGGTTTGAACAACTACTATCAAGATACTTGACATCACGTGGCTCTTTTTGAAGATTTAAGTAGGTCACTATTTTCTAAATAATTTGCCTCATGTTTGTGCCAGCAATCTTTATCAAAATGAGTGGCCCTCTTGCAACTTGTGCATTTATAGCACAATTATTCGTGTCATGACCACTTTTATTGCATAATTTACAATAAGAAGAAAATTTAGTATTTACTCTATTTTCTTGATTTTGGAATTTTCCTGCCCTCCTGCCATGGTTATTTGGTGGCCTTTTTTGAAATTTAGCTCAATGACTATTTTCTCCTTTTTCTTGATTTTTTTCTCCATCCCTTTTTCAAATATTGAATTTTGACCGAAGAGCTTGCTCCAGTGGCTGTTCTGAAAATCTACGCACTCTTTCTTCGTGGGCTTGAAGAGAACCCATTAATTCAACTAAGGTAAGCGTAGATAAATCTTTGGATTCTTCTATAGCAGCCACCACATGATCGAATTTATGAGGAAAACTTCTCAACATTTTTGAAATAATTCTTTTATCATCGATTGTATCCCCATATCTTCTAATCTAATTTATACTATTAGAAACATGAGAGAAAAATGCTTGTAAAGTTTTGCCTTCCCTCGTTAATAGAGTATCAAAGTCTTTCTATAATAATTGGAGCTTGATGGAAATTACTCTATCATGGCCTTTAAATTCATTTTTCAACATATTCCAATCCCCGTTTGATGTTGTAGAGGCTATGATTCTTGGATATATTGTCTTGCCCACTCCTTGTTGAATATGTAATAAGGCTTTTGCATCTCACATTTGATTTTCGTAATATTAATTTTTCTTATTTTTTAATCCAACATGCAAGTTCTGTGTCATCCTTGAGTTTCTCATAGCCATATTGGACTAAGTTCCATAATCCTTGAGATATAAACAGGGTTTTCATTTGTATACTCTAAAAATCATAGGCTTCACCTTCAAATAGGGGGACCGATGTTTGGGTGTAATTAAATATAGTGATAGAGGCCATTGACAGCGTACCTTATTATATCTCCTTGCAACAGTAGTGTAGTAGCGAAATAGCAGCTTCCACGGCTCCGGGATGATGTTGCTCTGATAACATTGATGGATATTTGATGAAACAATAAGAAGAAAAGAAATAAATTTATATAAGCCGCTTGAATCAAAAAAAGGTGGAGACAAGACGTGCTTTTTTTTCAAAAATTTTAAACAATATGGGATTGAGTACGTAGGATTGTTGCATCTGATGGGAGGGGCAAAGCTCCTTATATAGAATGCATATGTCGGTTTACATAGCTAGGTATTTTGCATGCATTTAATACATGGCTATATGACTGTTAATTTTGCTGAAATTTACAGTTGTTACTTGCCATTTTTCTTGACTCTAGACAACCTGAAATATCTAGAAAAATCATGCAGGTATCAAAAAGCATTTACGTTCATGAATAGCCAGCTTGCATGAATTATATATATATTATGCCGACATGCTGCCATCCAGATTATTTTGGATTAACTTTTAACAAAGATTAGGATGTTGGTCGAGGAGATTGTCTCCTTATTAAGAGTTTTAGGCTCTCCGTCCCAGGCAAGAGGAGGATGATCTTACCTTTGAAGTTCTAGACTTGTGGTTATTAAGACTATGTTGTACCTTCGAAGTTTGACAAATTTGCATTTTTATTCTTAAGCTTCATATGTGAGGTAGATAACTTCAAGTTTAGTCATTTGCTCTTTTAGTTTTTAAGTTCTAATATTTTTCGAATTATTCTTCTCACTAAATTGACATTAGAGAAAGCAACTACATACTAAAAAGTATCTCGAACTCTTAGGAAATGCCTATTTTACACTCTGAAGAGATAAAATGGGCGACCCATGTCTAATACATAATGTTGCTAGGGGAAGAGGGCAGCTAGTGCATTGAGGTTATTTCTCAAGAAAAATCTTACTCCATGTATCATTGATTTAATGTAATTTTTTATTAGAATTTTTTGAAAAGATATTTTGTTATCTTTTCATGATATCATTTTTTTCTTTATGCTCCAATTTAGGAGATACTATTTATAAGAGATGGTTTTAGCATTTTTGAATGGGTTAATATTTCATTTATGAAATGTATATGAGTGTAAAAATGCTTATGATGTTTTATAATTTTTAATTAATTACAGAATTTTGATGAATTTCTATATGTACACAATTTGGGCATTACTTTATTTATTATTATTATTATTATTATTTATCTTATCACTTCATAATTATTTATCATACCTTTGTAATTAGGGGAATGATTGAAAACAAGCAAATACATAAATGAGTGTTTTCCTCTCCTTTGGGGTAAAGCTAGAATTTCTTAAAAGTTGAATACACTTTTCTTTGCATAGCTACTTTTTCCTAACATCTATTTGTCAAGAAGATTAAAAGGCTCAAAATATTAAAACTTGAAGCTAGTTGTAACAAATATGAAATTTATGGGTTAAAGTGAAACTTTGGCAAACTTAAGTTACCAATTTGCAAATACATTTTTAACAACTATCATTATTTTCTGAGAAAACTTTTTCGAACATTTTCTATTGAATTAATTAATCTTTTACTAACAAGTTTTCAAGCTTGTTAAGTCTCATCTAATGAGATGTAATAAGACAAGATTTAAATTACTTTTTAAATTTTTGACATCGTATTTTCATATAGTATATAATTATCCTAATTTTTCTTTTCCAATGCTATTTTTCATTTTTTTTCTAATGCTTTTTTTAGTATTAATATAAGGGAGATCAACTAGGTGAATGGAGAACATACTAGGTTCAAGGGAACAGAAAATTTAGAATTATCTAGGGTTGCCTGCATGGTTAAGTTCATCAAAAATCATTATGTTTAATGGCTTAAAGAAATAATATGGATAAACATTCAAAGATGGAAAGTTCGATATTTATCATTTAGGGTGTGGAGGTCTTGATAAAAGAAATAGTGATCCCAAGTTACACCAGGAGTCTCATCCTGCTACCTAAGAGTTTTTCTATTAAGGCGAATGTGATGCTTAGTAAGTTCTGATGGGGGAAGAGAAAGATAAGTTGGACTTTTCTGAATAACAAGTGTAATTCAAAGATGGTTAGAAGAACTAGGATTCAGAGATATACATGCTTTCAACCAAACTTTTCTAGCTAAACAAGTGTGATGACTACTAGCTATAAATGATTTCTTGTGCTAAAAGACATTAAAAACAATTTTCCTAATGGAAACTTGTGAGATTGTTTTAGAAAGCCACTGATTTTTATACTTGAAAATGTATATTAAAAGCAAGAACCATAGTATTTAGTGAAAGTAAATGGAGAATTAGTAATGGAGAAAAAACCTTTTTCAAAAATAGATGGGAAGATGCAGAGATAAATAAAGCAAGACCATTGCGAGCTTCTATGCCAATTGATGTGGGTGTGAGTCACTTCATTTATTACGATTCAAGATCATGGAAGAAGGAACAAATCCTAGCTGCAGCATAGGAATGTGCTTGGAAATTTATCCATTTGATACCAATCTCAATTAAAGGAGGAAGTCAATAGATGGTTATGGGAAAAGGAAGTTGATGGAAACTTTAATTTAAAGTAAGGAACAAGCATCCAAGATGAAGAACTTGTAGCAAGATGGTAAGATTAAACTGGGGATGTGTAAAAAATAATGTGGATGTCAGAAGATGTGTAGAAAGGGATTATATGGGTTTTGAAGCAGTGATGAGAGAGGGCCATTTAATTGAAACAATGTTCTAGACTTGGAGAGGTATTGTGGACTCCTTGCAGATATAAAGGATTATCATTTATTAGGAATCAAATGGAGATGGAAGATTCAACAAAAACAAGCTGAGTTGGAGAGCAACTCAGTGGTCCTTATCAGTTTTTAGAACTACGATACTTTAATCCTCTCTTCGGTGGGTCTTGTGCTGATACCAGAGATTCGATACCACGCAATGAAATTTGTGATCATTTCCTTTCATCGTGTATCGCGAAGTGGAAATCGAGTAACACATATCCTAGTTGACTTTGCTTCTTCCAGTGTGGTTAATAATCAAGTGAGCACATCAGAAAAAAAAAAAAAAAAATCAAGTGTGTTGGGAATGTTCACCTTATAGTATTATTGATCAATTATGTACGGACAACCTTATTTTATTAGTGATACATGGATACATTTTTTTTTTCATTCGATTGATCCCTATTAAAGAAGGGTGTAATGGTTTTTAATGATGCATCTGATTTATTATTATAAGAAATATCATTCCACTGAGTGCTTCTTATCATAAGCACATGTTCCATGGCTTCTTGCAACAAAATTCTTTGGCATACCACAAATGACGGATCATTTAGAACTAACATTTTCTAAAAGCTTTTTGCAAGAAAAGGAGAAATGTCATTGTAGAAAACGACAATTTTGGGGCTTCCTTTGGCGTACCAAATTAATCCAAGTGAATAATTTTTATCAAACGAATAGCAGAAAACATCTCTGTCATGGGTATTATATGACTAATCCAAATTAACCTAGTTTTCTTCTCATGTGCCAGATAAGGGTGTAAATGGATGAAGGGAGATAGATTGGAGTCTAATTCTCAATCCTGACCATTTATTAATTTATTTACAAAACCTTAACTTTAATCCGAAACCATCTAATTAATGGGTTAGTAGGATATTAACATGCTATCTGAACAGGTTGTTAATGAGTCGATAATAAATTGTCTGAATATATTAATTTATTAAAACTACATGAAATAAATAAAAATTAGGTCCTGAATATTAAAAATTTAATATTTTATAAACATAATTGACAATCTTAAGTAGTAATAAATAGTTTGTCTAAGTTTAAAAAGTTAGGGCATTTCATACTTGAGTCATATACTTAGGGTACATAGGTTATTAATGGATTGGGAAGGTTATACGAGTTTAATGGATTACTAAATGAGTTAATGAGTTACCCATAATTAATCTTAATTTTTTTATTTAGTTTAAATAGATCGTCGGGTTGTCAAGTTTTAACCTATATTGATAAAGAGGCTTGATTATATACAACATATTGTATATATGCTTAAGTTACAATATTTATTTTTATTTTATTTTTTGATTTTTTCATAAACTTGTTTTCCTAGGTGTATTTAATCCATATATTAAGTTTTATCATTTGACAATACTTTTATAAATTTATTTTTTCATGGGTACAATACACAATGTGATACCTAATATTACAAATCAAGCTCTTTCATAATTCTCACTCTTCGGAGAGACATCTAGTAAATACTCTCATACTTAGAGGGACAACTAAAAATACCCCCATTACCATGGGGATGCATGAACGCTATAGAGAAATGACCTCATAAATGACGCCCACAGCGACTCGAACTTTGTCTGCGTGGGTGGTGGAAACTAAAGTTACCAATGAGAGCTTTATAAATTTATTTTTGATTTTTAAAAATCATCAATTTTAGGGGTATATAGGTTATTTTCACCCCTTAAAACTTGATTTCAAAAATAAAAAATAAAAATGTAAAAGTACTGTAAAATAACAAAACTTGATATATGGTTAAATATACTTAGAAAAGCATGTTTATGAAGAAAAATCAAAGAATGAAATAAAAATAAAATAAAAATGAATATTCTAACTTAAGCATATATATAAAATATGTTGTATATAATCAGGCATCATTGATAAAAAGGTTAACCCTAATCTGTTATAAAATTGACCCATTTGTGCCTATTGGCCAGCTTGCCTTTTCCAGGGGTTCGGTTTCTTCCCCCCGTGAGTGGTGAGGTGTAAAGCTGCTTTGGTGCTTGTGTGGTGCAGCTGGACTTAGTAGAAAAGGGTGGCGATGCAACAAAATTCCTGAATGGACGACCATAAATGGAAATGAATAAGAAAGAAGGCCATGCATGCTACACCTATTTTAATCATGACTACACATGGAAATGAGGCACAAAGGGTTGCATTGTCCACTTATTTTAATTTGAATGTTGTCATTTCAAATTCCGATCGTAATTAAATATGGACTCACATCCTTTTTGGACTACATGACTCTCTTGCATGCATGCATAGTACTGCATTTTTGTGTGGGGAGTTGTCATGAATCAGTGGTTGAATATGGATGCTTTATTGGATCCTCGTCACAAAATAATCTTTAACCTGTTATTTTGTACACGCGTAATATTTAGGTCATGATTCAATTAGGAGAATCTATACCTACCTTTGATTTTTAATTTTAAAATGTATTTTAAAGTTTAACAAAAAAAAATTTTTGGTGCATTTGAGAAATGATAAACTTTTGAATGAAAAAGTTTTTGAATTGTTAGAAAACGATGTGATATAATAGGGATAAGGATACATATAAAAAAAGGGTAATGATGAGGAGTACAAAGAATAAAAATTAAAATAGATAGATTAGTTGTTTGGGTAGTTGTATATAAATGATTGAAAAGTTAGATAGTTGTCTAGGAAAATGTTAAAAAAATTTAAAATAAGATAGTTACGGGTGCATGAAAAATCTTTGTTAAGAAGTTTTTTATTCATTGAAAACTTATATCTTGTAAAGAACAATATTTTTTGAGAATAAATATATAACTATTAAAATTTTAAAATATATTGAATAAATATGGGGGATATTTGTTTAACCATAAAACTTTTTACCATCCACAACTATCTTATTTTAAGTAATTTTTCACATATTCCTATAGAACCACCCAACTTTTTAATCATTTTTATGCAATTGTGCATACAACTAACTATCTATTTTAATTTTATTTTCTTTACTCATCATCGTTACCCTTATCGTATCACATCATTTTCTCTCATTTTAAAAACTTTTACACAGAAAATTTTTCATCCAAAAGTTGTATCACTTCCCGAACACACTTATAAGACATAAAAGTTTGCATTACATGTAATTTAGCAAATTATACCTAAATACATGTGAATAAATATGATAAGTTATTCATATTTAAATCAAATTAAAGCCAAGGGTACTCGGAAGATTTTGTGTATGGTACAAAAAAAATATAAAAAAATTAACTTAAATACAATAGCTTAATTTAAATATCAAATTCAAAGATGGATATTTAACATCTAAACTATCTAAACTATTATTTTTTCATGGATAGATTTATAACTAATTATTCTTACATACTAATATATCTATGAACGTATCAAAGAATTTTTCATAATTTGCATACAAATTTACAATGTTCTAGTAAGTATGACCCACCCGAAAATCTGATTAGATTGCTTTTTGATACCATATTAAAACAGATGTTCATGTCAAACAAAATGAATGGATGCGATTTTAGTTTAATTACGAAGGTGGGCCCAAATGGGGGTGGCATCCCGAAGACTTTTGGTATCATGGGTACCAGTATTTCCCAATAAACAACACATACTAAGAAAAAAGCAAAATAAAATCATGAGTGGATGGTATGTTACATGACTGATTTGTTTTTACCCTATTTATTTTTTAATCCAATCTATCATTTTGTCTATTATGTTTGCTAATTGGCTTTCTTAGATATGATCGCATCATGGTGATTGAATATATTAATGGGCCGCTTTAGATTTCGATGCAATCTCATGCATTTATATTCAATTGTGTACCATAACCTTAAAAAACGATAATAATAAGCTTGATTTTTTAAAAAGAAAAATCTACGTGAGGGTGAAAACAAAACCCATGATTTGTGCATAGAGCAGGCTAGAGAACCGTGCCCAGTCACCTTGAAATTTGCACTTTTCACCCTTAACCTTTTTTTTTTTTTTTTTGATATTCATATATTACTTGACATTTTTTTTTATATTCATATATTATATTATCTCAAGTGATATTATAATATGTCATGAGACATTCTTACCATTCCGTCACAACAACTATAGGAAGACAAGACAGCATTACAAACACACGCAGCTCACCACCCCTGAAAATGTTGCGGCGGAACTTCGAGGCAACGCATCAATGGCTTGCCCTTAACTTTTTATATTCTCACACCATGTGGCTTCCAGATCAAACATTTATTTTTGTAGTTCCTCTATTCCATTGAAGCCCATAAACTTTTATAAATTTAAATGTATATTTGCTAATATTTCAAATGTGCATTTATAATAATTGGAATAACATGTAGTGATAGTATAAGATTTTATGAGGCATGTTTCAATGACGACGTTGACCGTACAGAAATATTTTTTGTGGCAGAAAACATTTCAGTCATACTGGGTCTCATCAAAATTTCAGGATTACAGGAAGGTTGCTATAAAAAAAAAAGGTGGAATTGGTTGGTTGAGCACTAACCTCAATTTTTTATTAAATCACTAGCAATATATATTATTGAATTAATGATGTATGTAAATATCGGGAAATGCGATTTCAGTTGATTTGGATTTTTGTGGAAGTATACACAAGAACTCAAGATTAAATAAATAAGAACAAGCTGATCACACACAAGACAAAGCTTTACACAGAAAACACTTTAAGTTAGAAGGAAAAAGCTATTAAAGAGAGATATAATTCACTATAACAAACAAGTTACAGTATTCATACAAAATGATTTGTACTCATCTAGACATCTCACCCAAATATCCAAAGAAAACACTCTAACAACCACCCTTTGGTGCTTCGTTGGAACAACTCACAAGGCTCTACTAAATCTCTAACTAATACTCCTATAAATATAAATCTCATGAGTACACTTATGCAAAACTAATATGCACTCACTTGCATAGTTATTATGTACTCTTATATGTGAATTATTCCACAAATAATCTATATGCAGAATCCTAGATACAACCCTAACAAATCTCCTTCTTAGATTGGATTCATCATACACCAAGCTAACTAACGGAGAAATCATATATCCAACTATTCTTTGACTCAATTATCAATTAGTGTGAGGGCCTAGTGTGTTTTTTTTATAATCCTTCTCTGATCATAAGGTAATTCACGACTATGCTGCTTAGAATTAATGATGTTAGCGTGGTGTATAACAAATATAGATATGACATCTAAGTGACATGTAGTGCATGCATGCATGTATTATAATCTTGGCATGCTTAAGTGACATGTAGTGCATGCATGCATGTATTATAATCTTGGCATGTTGGGTTGTATAGGACACCATTTTACAAGCATGTTAGACATGAGTACGAGTTGCGCACTGGTGTGTTTCTTGACTTAGTAATGAAATCTCATTTTAAACATGATATAGGACTGGTGGGAAGGAGTAGTGTCTAACAACTTCGTGATTTGGAGTATTAGGGTTCGTAACAACTTAAAGTTAGCAAGATTTGTGAGGAATTAGATGTTATGTATGACTTTTGCAAAATTGATGACCAATTAGTAGTTCTTACATCATTAGAACATGACATTTCTCGAGTGGATTGAACTGGTAAGATGAAATAGAAGTTTTTCCTTTGTCACCTATCATGTGTTCGATGAAATTCTTATGTAACAATTAGTATATTAAATTTAAAGTAAACTTTGTTAATTTTATTAATACTGTATACATGGTTTGTGGGATTTGTTCTTGTGTGTTATGAATGATGCACTATTCGAGATGGGTGGTTGTAAAGGGTTGTTCATGGCCTTTGGTCGACATGAGGAAATGGTTGTTCATGACCCTTGGTTGACATAAGGAGAGAACTATTTGTGGTCCTTGGTTTACATGTGGTTATATGTATATGTTTTTTGGTGTGGATGTTGGACTCATATGTCTTATATAGTCATTTAAGAATCATCTTTCTGCAACATTATCATGGAATGTGCATTCGGAGAGATGGGACCGGAGGACACATAATCCCGGAGACCATTAGATTAGCGCTTGTGTTCTTAGTTATTTTGGACTTTATACTTCTTTTTTATGCTAATGCATGTAGACATTCATTTAGTTAGATCCAACTATGACAAACATATTCTACTTGAGTATTTTGAACTTGATTACAATCTATGTAGACACATATCTATACGATCTTTTAGATTGCTTGTTATGTAATGATGACTTTCTTTTTATATGTATGTCTTTATAGAATGGGCGAATAACTATGTAATTGTAGATCTAAATGTTTAAATTTTTGAATAAAATTGTAATATTCATGTATAATAGATCCTCTATACCATACCACCCTCTTATAGTTATAGGGAGATGTTGCTGAACTTTTTTTAGGTCATATGGCACCCATTGACTAATCATTGAGGATGTCTAGGCAACATGGTGTCACAGTTAGTTCATCAGTCATCATACTTCAACATATCATAACTCTATATATTCCAACATGAGAGATCAAACCACTTCCATACTCAAACCAACATCAATTCATATATGCTCCAACCTGCGTGTTAATGCATCAACGATGCACTCTATCATGTACTTCTCATGCATTAGTTACAAACTAATATGAACTGTATTCACTATCCAATATCATCACGTTCACGAGACTTCTAAGCTCTCCATATACAATCCAATGTTAACACATTCTTAGGATCCATAACCATTGTCCAATGTGGAACTTAGAAAATTTAATTTATCTCTCACGAGCTCTCTATGCTTCTTTAGCAACAACACATAATACAGAACATCTTTTGCTCCTCCATGAAGTTCAACTCTCCACCTTAATTAAATCATCTTCATACAACACCAACCATATGATCACTGCAAATCTGCTCACAAAATATTGCTTAAAACTATACTATATTTGACTCATCTTGATTAATCTCGATCTGTGTGATCCAACCTAGCCATGCTCAATAATGTAGCATCTTATTGGTCTACACTATTCATATGAAACATAATACCTCAAAAATTTAGATGTACACATCAGAATCTCTCTAATCATTACATCATTATTGATTTGCATACCTCGTTAGATCCATACCACCAAAGCAAAACTTTCCCCAATATAAACCTGGTTACTTTATAACACTAAAAATACAGAAATCATATCTTAAACACCTAATTTTAACTTCAAGATTACAAAATTTGAGTGGCACCTGCACTACTTTGTTACCCCTCAATACACCATGCCCATGTGCATCTCATCTTCTTTGAAAAATAAGAACCTATGATGCGTTGCCTCATGCCATACGTAGCCACACATTGACTGCTTCCACCAAACCACCATATGTCACCATCATATGTCACCATGCAACTCCCTTACATTGTTGTCAGCGCTATCTATTAACAATGGAGAAATCCCATTTGCCACCAACCAAAATGTATCAAAACCACTAGCCTCCATTCATCACACAATCTTGCTAACCCTCATCAAATCAAGTTGCACAATGCACCAAATTTGCATGTCAATCAGCAAACATAACGATGTCTTCAACATATAAATTATGCCTTCCATCAACCATCGCCATCATGATCTTTCCCATCAAAATCAATATCCAACAAATTTACTTTTCAAATCATAGATACGTAGCCAAAGCTCACTTATTAGGAAATGTGATTTAGGTTTTTATAGATTTATGTAAAAAAATATACAATAAATTAAGATCAAATAAGCAACAATAAGATCACATACATAAGCCAAAAATTTTATGTGAAAAATCCTTCGACTTAGAAAAAATCATAGATAATTGACTATGATAAATAAGTTATAAAGATATGTACAGAATGACTCATACTCATTTTCTAGATTCCTTGTTTACATCTTCAAAGAAAGCATTCTAAAGATACATCTCTTATGCCTTATTGGGACACCTCATATGGCTCTACTGAATCTCTAAATGATATTCATATAAATAGGACTCTTATTAATACTTACACAAATCCAATACATTCTCTCTTGCATATCATCACTAAATACTCTCAAAGGAAAACTATTATACAAATAACTTATACACAAAATAGAAAACACAACCTTAATAGTAAAAGACATCTTGATTAAATATTTAATTTAGTAGGATAAAATAGCATCAAATTGTTTTATTCTTTTTTTAAAGGTATACTCTAATCCCAGGAACACAACAAAAAAAAATACCCCCACAACCAAAATTACCCACTCCTGTGAAAATTATGGGCGATTCTAAAAAAAAGGGAGGTTCCCTAGATACATCTTCCATAACCAAGTCCTTTACCAGAGCAAATTCTAGGAAGGATGGTGGATAATCCCACCACCATCTTTCAATGTCTCTTTCTTCCAATGCCTAATTGGCTTGTCGAAGCACATGCTTGAAGGAGACTTGATCAAAACCCAAGCAAAGAGCTTTGATGTCTTTTTATCACAAACTCCAGGTTATTTTGAATGATTGATGATTGGATTATCATATAATAAGATATTAATTAAAGATAATGAGTCACTTTCAATCTTAGCCTTCTTTATCCTCGGCTCAGGAATCAAGCGGATCCCCAAATAAAGGCTTCTTACTTCTAACCATAAAGGGTTTTAACATACTCTAATGGTCTAGAGTTCAATTGCCAAATATTTTCCTCTCGGGTCTCTTAAGATTGCACCGTGTCCAATTTGACGAGAAGAGATGTTACATCTCGCATCAACATTCAATTTTAGAATTCTCCTCCTTGGTTTCTGCCACCTGGTTGCACTTTCCATGAGTTCAACCTTCCATTTTCATAGCAATTTGGAGGAGAAAAACTAGTGCAAATAAGCACTGGACCACAGAACAATATCCTTCAATTCGATGTGGTGACCCTTTGCATACCAACTATTCTTGCAAAATCAAATTTTCCAACATAGACAAATGAAAAAAGCCAAAGGGTATTTGTTACTTTATTTTCCCAAATAGCTAAGAATATCTCTATCATTTCCCCAGTGATTGAATTTGTATGTTGATAATTGGTGTCTAGAACAATGACTTAGTCTTACAACAATTCCAGAAAAAATAAGATATATCCTCCTCTACTCCCCATTGGTCACACAAGCAACATTGTGTATTCACTTATATTCCTTTATTCATCAAATTCATCTTTATGGGAAGTGCATCCATAATTATTTTTCAAGCAAAAATTAATGTCTTTCTCAGGAGCTTTAACTTCCATATGATGTTTAGCAGTTGGACGGATGCATCATTATCAACCTACCTTGAGATATCAAGTTTATCCCTACCTTTTTGAAAGTAATCTCCTATGATGATCTTTCACTAAATTCTCCATTAGATTCTAGTCTCCAAAATAGTTTATCCTTTTGCACTTGATTAGGTAAGAGGATATCCTTTACTATTTCCCATCCCTCTTCTCCTACTGCTGATTCGATCAATTCAACTTTCCATGTCTTTTTTTAGCATCAATGAAAGCCTCTAATGAAGAATCATCACTAATTGCAAAAGGAAGAGGTCTTTCTTTCTTCACATTTTCATTTGCCACATATCAAAGAAAAATTTAACTCTCTTACCATCCCCAATTCTTCACCGACTCCCTTTTTGTAGAATCCACTTTACTTTTACAATAGAGTTCCAAATAACAGAACATCCTTTTGTTGCTTTCTAATTTTCTATTTTCATTTCTTTAAAATATTTAGCTTTGAATACCCTATGGCATAAAGAATTCTGATTTGTTGCTAATCTGCAAGCTTGCTTGGCAACAAGAGCAATGTTGAATATTATTAAGTCTTTAAATCCAATGTCTCCTTCTAATTTTGGTGTACACATTTTGCTCCACGCTATCCAACTTATCTTTCTCTTCCCACCAAAATTTACTCATCATTGAGCTAAGTTCTTCACAAAGATTTTTGGATAATAAGAATAAGTTCATCAGGTAGTTGAGAATAGCTTGAGCTACAGCCTTGATCAACACATCTTTCGCATAATAGAGATTAACTTGTTTTTTCAACGTTGAATTTATCTTGTTTTTTCAACCTTGAATTTTGTGCCACACTCTTTCCATAATATTATGGAAAGCCCTAATCCTTTGCCTACTAACCTGCACCAGTAAGTCAAGGTATGTAGTAATTTGGTTTCCAGCAGGTTTTCAACCTGATTTCTAATGTATTGGCTTGAATTTTTACTGAAAAATGGATACATATTCACTTTCTGGCCAATCGGCCTCTTATACCGGTGTAGTATCTGCCTAAAAATAGGCGGCTTAATATTGGTCCATTTCTACATAATCGTATCCTTTGAAGTTTCCCCTCCTTGTATGCCCTCTTTAGAAGTAGAGATAAACCTTCTGCACAAAGAAAAGATAAGGAGATAATGGATCCCCTTGTTTCAATCCTATACTAGGAAAATTTGTGATTGTCTCGGTCTTATTGAATCTTATATTGCAGGTGACTGACAGCATGCATTCTTAGATCTAACTAATCCACTAGTCTACAAATCTCATTTCTCTCATCATCCAGCATACAAAGTTCCACTCGACGTGATTATATGCTTTAGACATGTTAAGCTTGACTGCAATTTCTTTATTTTTTTCTTTTCTTTTTATTTTTTAGGACATGAGTGGCCTCAAATGCCAGCATCATATTATCTGTAATTAGTCTTCCTAGCATAAAAACACTTTGCTCTTTAGAGATCAAATTTTGAAGTCATCTCTTGAGTTTGTTCGCTAGGATCTTGGAGAGGATTTTTTATATAAAATTGCACAAGCTCATAGGACGATAGTCATTTAATTCTTTGCTACTTGTTTCTTTGGAATAAAACAATAGAAGTTTTATCTCCCTCAACCTGTGACCATGTTGCTCCCCTGGACAATTCTCAAAAATTCCTTGCATGTTTTAAGTATCTCCTCGCCCGTAATCGTCCAATTTTTCTGAAAAAATCTGCAGACAACCCATCTGGGTCTGGGGCTATCAAAGAGTCCATGTCCTTGACATCTTTCCAAACTTCTGATTTCCAATCAAAACAAATTGTGTTATTATAAAGATACTCTAAAAAGCTCTATCAGAAAAATACTCTAAAAAGTTATGATCATTAAATGTCCAATCAATATGATTTTTACCTAAATAGCTAAGTATAAATATGAACAATACGTGCCATAAAAAAATGAACAATAGGACTGGTTTTGAATTTTTTTTTTTTTTCAAAAAAAATCAAGACAGGAATCTAACTAACCAGAGGGTTACAGCGAAAATTTGGTGGGACAGGTTTCATTGGAATATTTTCCTAAATTTGTGCATATCATATGTATTCCCTTCCACGTGCTGCTCTGCGCCGGTCGGTGAGATGCATATCCTTTGCGCATAAATGACATCAAAGCAGTCCTGACCATTGATGGATGCAACTTTTTATGTATGCATGCATGCATGCAAAATGTGGCAAAAGAAACATAAGCTTTTGGTTGTCGAGGTCTTGTTTTGTGAAGTATTTTTCAGGTGGTAGCTTTAATCTGCAGTTGAGGCTGTGTCAGCCCATGCCTGCTGGCCTGCCAATCCTGAGTTGAGAGAGAAAGAGGGAGAGAGAGAGGGAGAGCGAGAGAGAGAGAGAGAGGCAAGATGGGCCAACCCTCCACGTGGAAATGCCTTTGAAGTAATGATTAATTTCAGACGTATCAATCAGCTGCCCATCAGTCCTCACATGAAACCTGCCACCTTGTATTATATACTATACATATAATATATACAGACCCAAATGCAAGGTCCAAAAAATGGAAGGGCCTGACAATTGATTGCTGCTGCCACGCACCTGAATTTGGCTGTTTGTGTGGCTGGTTGGGGTTTCTCCAGGCATGCTCCAGTGAGTAATTTGGATCTTCCTGATTTAATGAATTTCCTGTCATCATATCCCAACCTTTTACGTAGTGGTGAAGTGAATGTTTTGGGTGGCTGGGATATGATGCCACGGACAATGAATAGAGCCTTAGCCAAGTTAGCTGCAAGCTAGATTAGGCCTCCAACATCCATGCATCTACAGAAGCTTGGATTTGGAATGTTGTCTTTTGGGGCAAGTGGCATCAAGTCAGGAGTGGGAAAATGGAGACAGCTTTTCCCTCCTTCACATGTTCTATTGTTTTATATGGAAAGCCCAAGTGCCCCACTAACACATTAGTGCATTTGGTAGAGCTAGGGGGTGGTGAAAGTAATATCCCTAGCAGACTAGCACTCATGCCACCCCCGGGAATATTCTCTTTAAATCTTGGGCTTTGCATGTGTTTCTGAGGCAGAAGCAGAAGAGCCTGCCGCAGAGATATGGATTACTCCCATGATCAATACGTGCCTCCTAGAGCTTCAAGGGGTGTCTCTCTAGAAGAGCTGAGAGAGAAGCTCGCTGAGTTTGCTAGAGAAAGGGAGTGGGAGCAGTTCCACAGCCCAAGAAATCTACTGCTAGCCTTGGTAATTAATTAGCATCTTAATTATTTTAATTTCCAAGAATATTTATAGACAAAACCCAATTGAGAAATCATGAGTTTCTATCATGTTTGTATGATTTTTTTTTTTTCTTTAAGGTCGGGGAGGTTGGCGAGCTGTCTGAAATATTTCAGTGGAAGGGTGAGGTGGGCAGAGGGCTTCCAAACTGGAGTAGCTCAGAGAAAGAGCACCTGGAGGAGGAGCTCTCTGACGTGCTGCTCTACCTGGTTCGCTTGGCAGACGTTTGTGGGCTGGATCTTGGCCGAGCTGCTCTCACCAAGATAGTTAAGAACGCTCGCAAGTATCCTGTTGGTGGGAAAAAAATGCCAACGCCATCCCTGGAGTCATCCTCCTCATCCTCAGCAGCGCCTGCTGCTGCAGCTTACTACTGTTATACTAGCTAGACTTCTCTTCCATTTATAGCCACATCTCTTCCGGTGCCGTGTGCATTGTGTGATTGTGATATGATATTAGTTCATTGTTGCACTGATGGATGATGCCTTATGATTGTGGCTGTCGTGTATTGGTGCATCTTGTAGATTTGGTCTTTGAATGTATAAATGTGTGTTGCAGCTGAGAGGAAATGACCACTGCGGTCTTCATTTAAAAAAAAAAAAAAAACTGAAAAGAGGAAAAAAAAAATATTTCAAATTGAGCTGTTTTGCATTTGTGATTCTGGGTAATCAAGGTGGAGTTGCTCGTGGTTATCATGTGGGAGTCTCTCGATCAACACAATGATATTAATGCAGGTTTTGCCTAACAATTACATAGAAGAAGGTATTCATAATTGTCGATCACTCTCAAAATGAATGAAAATATGGAGTAATTTCAGGAAAATATATAGCTCAGATCCCAGCTGGTATGTAATTTTTGAAGGGGCATTCAAAATTTGAATGGATTTAAGAGCTGACGGGTGTGTTTAAAATAATTCACTAGAAGCTTTTGTAGGGAATGATGTGTACAAATGGTTTTTTATGTTTTTAAATTTTTTATATCTAAATCATTTAAAAATAAATTGATACGAACATTTATGATGCAAAAAATCATGTTTCGATTGGAAACTTGTATCATATAAATCCTTAACTCATTTGAGTGAAAATATGAACCTATTAAAAATTGAAAATAAATCATAGTATGTAAAAGTGTTCAAAATATTTGATTCTTATCATTACACATGAAATATATATATATAGAGAGAGAGAGCTGTTCCGGTGTAGCGTCACTGCACCGGAACAGCGGTACAGTTGCCCAAAAATGGGCCCCGCATGATCATGAAATCATGATCTACTCCACCCATTGTATTTAGAATAATGTATTCTATTACCATACCAATTTTCATCCCAATCAAATACTTTAAAGTTGTTACTTACATCAAACTATTTTATTACGTTGGATTTATACCATTTTCAGATGGAGGTCATATACATATCTGATTGGGATGAAAATTGGTATGGTAATAGAATGCATTATTCTAAATACAATGGGTGGAGTAGATCATGATTTCATGATCATGTGAGCCCATTTCAGCAATACTGCACCGAAATTCCGGTGCAGCATGCCGCACCAGAATATATCTCATATATATATATAGGGATATATTCAGGTGCAGCAACGCTGCACCCGAATTTCCCGTGCAGGTGCGCCATCGCACCATCCGTTCCCGCGCGTGAGATCCTGGCAGCTCGTTCGGCCTTGCGTTTAGCCCGTTCGCTGGTGCGTGTAGGTTGCAGTGGGGAGCTGGCATGCCGATTTTCGTGCTGACTCCTGTCCCGTCGTGGAAACGTGGGGAGGAGAGAAGGTGGCGCGTGGAGAAGAGGGGAGAGTGTTGGGAAGCGGGAAGGTTGAAGCAGGAAGAGAGGAAGAGAGGGGAAGAGGAGGCTGAAAGCCGAAAAAAGAAAGAGGAAGAGCGCAGGGAAGAAGAGGCTGGCAGCTGGGAAGTAAGAGAGAGTGGGTGGAAGAGAGAGGGAGAGCGCGGGGAAGAGCAGGAACGCAGTGCGAGAGGGAGATTGTGGGGAAGAGAAGGCAGCCGCAGAACTGAGAGGGAGACAGTGTTGAATGCTGCCAGGGCACCATTGCCAGAGTCGACGCTGCCAGAGCCGACTTGCAGGACAAAAGGAGATGATCGGTGAGACAAAACAAAGACAGGCAACGAAAAACAGAGGATTGTCAGAGCACTAGAAGTTGCCGGTGCCGGCCTTGACGACGAAGGAAGAGGCCGCCATCAGCAAGACAGCGTCGCTAGGAGAAAAGAGGAAGACAGCATTGTCGGTTATCTTCCTTTTACACAAACTTAAATATAAAAATAATTTGTGCTTTTGTCCATGAATTGTTGCCCGCATTGTATTATTGTGTATCCACTAATTGTTGCCCGCATATTGTTCATTAATTGTATTTTTATTAAAATTATTTCATAACTTATATTTAGAGGCCCATCTTTGCCACGTAATTTTGCTGTCTCCATACTTGCATACATTCTGCTGTCTCAATGTTAGCTATGCTCTAATATTTTGCAGGAAGAAATTGAATTAAATAACTATGAAATCACTGCTTGAATCCATCTTAAAACCTTCAGTTTAAAACCTTTCAATGGAATTTGTGGACATAACAGCCTTCCGTAAGGTTCACCTGTATATGAAATCTTTCTAACACATGATCCTATCTCTATATTATATTAAGGCTAAGGATTATTTAACATATAATGAGGGACCAATGGCTACTTCAATGAATCCGTAATATTTATAGCATATTGTTCTAAGTCCAGTATAGCACACTAATTTGTAAGTGACAGCATGTTATATGATGAATGAACATATTGTATTAGATGACAAAGGAGTTCAACGACTTTACAACTTTTATATTTGTTACTATAAATTTGCTACATGTGCATTAAACACGGAATGTTGCTTGACAAATGTTAGAGTATTTAACCATTGAGTTGCTTTCGTTGTTATTGATGTTGGATTCGTAGTCTCTTTCAATTTTCCTAATATTCAACAATCAATTCATAGTTTTCATTAATTTCTTTGGTTGCTATTGTCTCTATATTGTATGCAGTAGGAAAAATTGTCATTAATTCAAATGCTGTGGAGAAAATATTTGAAACTAAGGAGATTACCTACATCATTTTAAGTTGATTACGTACATTTTTTTAAGCTACATCTTTTGATTGCCTTGAACGGTAGGACTCAACTTATTTTATTATGAAGCAATGATTTATATATATTTGGTTGACATTTGTCCATTTATTGGAATAGAATATCATACCAGCGTGCTGTTGGTGCACTTAGCGTGTTGTTGGTGTACTCAGCATGCTGTGTGTGTACTCAGCGCACTCTTGATCTATTCAGCACGCTGTTGGGCTACACAGCAAGCTGTTGGTGTACTCAGCATGCTGTGTGTGTACTCAGCGTACTCTTGATCTACTCAGCGCGCTGTTGGGCTACACAGCAAGCTATTCGTGTACTCAACGGGCTTTTTGTCTACTTAGCATAGTTTTTGTCGGTGTAGAAGTGTATCTGTTCATACTGTCTTATTAGCCTGTTCATCCCATTGTTGCTTTCAAAATGAATGAAATAATATATAATGCATCATAAGTGGTTGATGATCCTCACCAAAATTTGTCTCACACTTTGCAGAACAATTGTGAAATTAGTACAACATGGTGAATACACGAAGTAATGCTAGGCCACAGAAGACTGCAGTTCGAAAGCGACGAGAAGCAGGGCCATCATGCATTAATCTCCCGGACAAGAAACAGAAAACAGTCGTTCAGGAAGAGAGCTCCGAGAAGACTTTATACTTCCTGGACTTGCGAACATCGTTGATTTATAAAGAGAAGTTTCAATCGAGGCCAGTGATGAAGGGTCGACCACTTTGCATTGAAGACTTCAGTGATTTTCCTTTCTCTAAGTGGTTGGTTGACTGCGGATTGTCTGAATTTGTGATGGTTGAAGAGGATATTTACCCTGATCTGGTGAGAATGTTTTACTGTAACATGAATAAAGAGGCCATTACATATGTTAAGGGAGTGAAGATACCAATGAATGATGAAATGCTGAAAGAGGTATTTGACATACCGATATGGTCAGGAGTGGATCCTCCAGTGATAAGCAAGGAGATGTCATTCACGTTGCTCAACGGCGATAAAGAGAAAGGAAAGGAGGCAGCTAGGCTAACTTCTCGGGAGTTGCTCACTTTAAACATGAAACTGCTACACTATGTGATTGTGAACAATGTCTTCCCGAGAGCTGGGTCGATATCCGAAGTGTCAATCCATGACGCATACTGCTTATATGCACATGAGAAGGAGATCCTACTTGCTGCACCCGTGGAGATTTTCGACCACATGCTTAAGTGTCGAAAGCGGAAGAATGGAGCTCTGCCATATGGGAATGATATCACCAGGATTTTGAAGCATTTTCAAGTTGATTTGTCTAGCGAGGAGGTGACGAGACATAAATTCTCAGATATAATTGATGGTGGTTTGATGCGCAGGATGAGATACGTGCATAATAAAGAGACTAATGAGTGGCTTCCTACTTCACCAAAGGTGGAGAAAAACACACAAGAGGAAGAGATTGACAAGCAAACAGAGGAGCGAAATACCAGTGAGCCGGTCACACCACTACGCGAGCATAGCGTTAGTGACAAAAAGGAAGAGGCAATGCCATCAATTGCTGAACTTCGACTGGAGGAGGTGTTGAGTGCTAAGATCGAAGAGATGAAGAGAGAAATTAAGTCTCACATCTCCCAGCTTTTATCTACATGCTTCAACCCACCACAAGTCACTCCAGTAAAGAGAACTTCTCCAGTGGATGTCAGTTTCACTCCCACATCCGAGGTGGCCACCCCCACATCAGTTATTCTCACTCCTACATCCGAGGTGCCCACCCCGACATTTGTTATCCCCACCCCTACATCCGTGATGTCCACTCCCACAGAGAACCTCTCAACAACTCCTAAGTTTTACACTCCTACTGTGTATACCCCAACTGAAGTGCTAATATCAACTTCCATATCTCCTCGTCCAGCACCCAAATCACAAGGTCAATCCAATTCACCGCAGTCGTCACCCTCTCTTGCTGACATACCAACCGCAGATCATTTAAATGTCAATGCCTTGTATTCTGGGAATATTGGACGCCTTGCCAGAGGGGTGGAGCAAGTCCTTGAGCATGTCGGTAGGATTGACAAGAGACTTGAAGCCGTTGAACTTGCGTTGCAGAGAGATGGCAACGGAGATAAGTGAAAACATAGTTGGAGGATGTGCAGCACTAGCTTTTCTATTTCTTTATACTTTCTGTGTTGAACTGGTAGATACATTTGTTTACTTTGTGAGACTGAATACATTAAAATATGTAGTGTTGAGTATTTTATAGGTTATGAATGGTGACTTTACATTGTGTCATGTGTTGGCGTGACAATTGTAGGTTATGTTTGTGATTACTTTGATGTGAGGTGTTGCATCAGCGTGCTATATGCTTTATACGGTGTTGATTGATATGACAACAGGTTGTGTGTTTGTGAATATTTTCTGTTAAGCGTGATATAGAAATGCTTCTCAAGTAAGTGTGTGAAATAGATTGTACAGGTGGATATTCTGAAATGGAACGGAGTGTGCAGGTTATGTTGAGCTGAGAGTCAGCACGCTGATTGGCCAGTGAGCGTGTCATGTCCTGTTAAGGTGTTACCTGTAAAAATTGAAGGTGCAGGTCATCTGTTTGTTTCTATGCACAATCAAGGATACTATATGCACAGGTGGATATTCTGAAATGGAATGGAATGTGTAGGTCATGTTGAGCTGAGATTCAGCACGCTGACTGGCCAGTGAGCGTGCCATGTCCTGTTAAAGTGAGCGTCAGCATGCTGATTGGCCAATCAGATTCAAAGACGTCTGCATCCTCAGTATAGTGAATCAAAAACACTTCCATTTCTTTCATTGTGTACATGTGAATACAACATTCTTACAACTCCTTTCCTTTTCATACAAAAAAATACATATCCAGTTGAGTCATTGTATATATGTAAATACAAATGAATACAACTCCTTTCCTTTCCACACCAAAAATACACTTCAATCTGAAAATGTTCATTGAAATTACAATGGGTCATAATTTCTATAAATGAAACTCGAACGTAGCTCGTGTTGTTGCTTATCTATCCATGCATACACCCACATGCTTCACTACCATCCTGCATTGCCAATAAAATAATCAAAATGCATATATAGTTCATTGACAACTTTACACAACCAATGACAGTGTATAAGAGCGACAGTACTATACGCACAAAACCATTGATGGAGCCTACACCAGCCTAATAGTCATGCATGCACTAATCTGCAGAAACTAGAAGAATTAGCTGAAGAGAATGAAAAATATAAAAATTATGAAGATTGTATAAGTGTATAAGGTTTTGATTGGTTAAATCAAATATGATATCATTATACCATGTTGCCCTCAATTCTTCTTATGTAATTCTGGACAATTTCGTCTGTCGTGTCCAAGAACGAACTTCTTACATCCGCGGCACAATCGGCCGGTGCGCTCTATAGCCTTTTCAACAGACGATTTTAATCGCTTGCTTGACCGTCCTTTTCGCTGCACAATATTTGGGTAGTCAATTGTAGGAGTTGGGACAGGCTGTACATTGTTGCTTATTGAAGGTTCAATTTCTCTTGTGATATTATCATCCCCGTCATCCCCATCTACATGGCTACTATCTTCAAAATTTGCACCTTTGCTTCCACCATTCAGGTTTTGTTGATGCTCATTCAAACATCCAACTAACTTTTCTTACTGTATATATTCTCGCAAAGTTGATATAAGAGTGTCTAAAGCTGTACTTCCTATCTGAAAAGTAGCCAAACTCGAAGTCATTTCCTCTAAGATGAAATTTAATTTTGGAAGTGTCAAATGCCGACGCACCATTGCTGAATTTGTAGCATCACATTTCACTGAAAATAGTGGAGCTTCAACATTCTCTTTTGGACGTTGTGACCAATGACGAAGTAAATGACTAACGGGCATAGTGATGATGTCGCGCCACTGGAATATGGATAATATATGCCGACAAACAATCCCATGCCAGTCAAACAGTCGACATGAACACGTTGCAAATTGCCTATCTTCACACCAGGTAACTGTTCTCCTATAGGTGGGGTCTTTATACTTGTATACTTCATAGATCACACGACTCCCATCCGTGACCTCTGCCTTAGGGTTATAATAATTTGACTCATCTACTTCTGCCTGAAATTCTAAAAATATCTCTCTAGTATATAATTTGGCAATTTCATCCTCAATAACAAATTTAGTTTTCAAAACAGGAGTACCATACGTACTTTTACAATCAGCATCCTTCTCATCTTCTCTCCTCTTTTTAGCTGCACGTTCATATGCCTCCACAAACTCAACTAATTGAGTGGTTGGTCCAACAAAATGGTTGAAAAAGGCATTCATGCTTTCAAACCGTTGCGTAGTGCTCATCCCTGCCAAGAAAAAACTTCTTGTATAAGCTAGAATCCACTTATCCCTCACACTGTACATTTGTTGGAGCCATGCATGGTCACTCAAATCATAATCATCCATTAATTTTGACCAACCAAATTCAAAGACATCTGTATCCTCTGCATTGTGAATCAACTTGTATAACCTATTTTTAAGTTCAGGATATTTTTCACTGGCAGATTGCAATTTCTCGGGAAATTTCTTATGTATATGCCATGAACAAAAAATATGCTTTGTGGTTGGAAAGACTATGGATATGGCCTTTGCAATTGCTGGATCTTGATCTGTGACTATGGCTTTGGGTGCTACACCACTCATAGCATGAAGCCATGTTCTAAATAACCATGTGAAGTCCTCCTCACTCTCACCAAATAAAAGGCCTCCACCAAGTAAAACTGATTGCTTATGGTGATTAACTCCAACGAATGGGCCAAAAGGCATGTCATATTTATTTGTTCGATACGTTGTGTTGAAACAAATAACATCATTGAAAATTTGATAATCCTTTTTGGATTCCCCATCTACCCAAAAACATGACATCAACCGATGGTGCTCGTCGACCTGAATTTCATAAAAGTAATCTGCCTTCGCCGCAAATTGCTTCTGAAAGTACTCTAGTAAAGCTGAGGCGCTTCCACCATACCTTGACATCCGTCTTGATCGTAAGGCATTACGAAGGTCAACCTCCGTGAATCCTAGGTGATCACGACCCCCAACCTCTTTTGTCATGAATCGCAGTGATCTAGATACTCCAATGTCAACCTTGCAGAGATCTTCGACTATATTGAGTTGTGAAGCTGGCACATTCCGATGGGATCGCAGACATCGAGACTTTGTCGGCGTCTCCAACCTATGAGAGTGCTCTTTCTTGAAACTCATAACCATCCATTTTGAAGTGTTCCTTACGAGCTTGATCGTTATTGACGCAAGGCATCCACATCTAGTGATGTCCATCTGTTTTCTCTTTTTCCCGGCAATTTCTACAGTCCTTCTATGTCCTTCTCTTGAGCATTTCAGAATGCGGTAGCATATCTTCTTATCTAATTTAGATCTTCTAACATCGCTTTTTCTTATACTAAAGCCACAACATCTTCCATATAAATTATATAAAGAATATGCATCTTCTTTGCTATCATACTCTTGCCCAATAAAAGGAATTAACTCAGCAGGTGCATTGGGAGTAAAGGTAATCACACCTGGTGGGCTCTGTATGCTTTCATCAGCTAATGTACCATCTCCTGTGAGTTCCACTGTGGGCAATGGAGACTTACTTTTGTCCACATCCGTAGATGATATCATTTAGTAAAAACCTAGCAAACCACATTTCATAGACAATATAAGTAATTCAACTTGCGAGGAATAGAATACATCAATAAATGCTGCAGAATTCTGATTTCACCATGCTCATTACGTCATATTATTAGCATGCTAACAACTCCATATAGCATGCCAAATGCATTTTCTGGAACATAACAGATTGTATAATGATAGAATAACTATACAACTAGATGTTCGTAATTTGCATAATAATACGAAACTATAAAACTACACTTGCTATACAAAGTTCAGATATCTATTAGAATAATATATAATTCACAAATTAGTATGCTAATGTCATTGTTGGACATATTACTTCGATAAATCTATTTAATTATTTAATATGCACTCCAAAACTAGTGATAAATAAATAATATTTGATCCATTTCTTATCCAATATTGACTTCTAAATAACGGATTTCTATCTACACATATATTTGTGCAATTGGCATCTCATATAGTAGTCAAATTCTATACAAAGTTTATTAAATCACTTTTTCTCAAAATTTTTAGTTATCAGCATGCTAACTATAGGATATGCATGGAACAAGCACATGTCAAGATGTAATTTGCAAAATTTTGGGTAATCTATTTCTGGTTATTAGTATACTAAAACATGGATCAGCATGCCAAAGTATGGATTTTGGTACTAAAAATAATCTATTTATGATGGCATTAGTTTCTGTCCTATTGAATAAGCATGCTATACATGCAATGTGTGAAGTTCTGGATGAACTTGTTTGTGATTCTCAGTTATACATTAGTCATAAAAAGACACTGCAGTAACAGATAAATCATGTAATAGTTATACATTATGTGATTTAACAGACAAATCACGTAATGATTATTTAACACATAATAGTTGAGATTTAAATCACATAATAATTTTTAATAGCCTTAATGAAATTATGAATAAATTTTTTAGGTCCTTTTTTTAAATCATTTAAATCATCTTAGATTTCTAAGGTCCAACATTTATTAAATCTACAATGACTAAGCATGAATATTTTTAAAATCTATAATGAACACAAAGATTACCTTCTTGGATTTTACACCTGTTAAATTTGTGGTAGAAAATTAGCTTGCTGAATTTTTTCCCTTGAGAAATTTGTTAAATCTGTAATTGTTTCTGCTGCATCTCTCTCCCGTTCCACTTTTTTCAACAAGCAGAATTTTTACTCTGCCTGAGAACGTCTTCGCATGGGAGAACTCACGTCTTCAGCTGGGAGCAAATGGCACAAGGGTGTAGCCTGAGAACGTCTTCACTGCCCGCATGGCAGCTACACGAAATGACATGTTAGAGAGAAGCCATCATTCCAGCCGCGCATGACTGACCTGTCCCATGCCAGTTTGTACAGGCTGGCTCCATACACGCATGCCACTGCAACCTACACGCACCAGCGAATGGGCTAAACGCAAGGCCGAACGAGCAGCCAGGATCTCACATGCGGGAACGGATGGTGCGATGGCGCACCTGCACGGGAAATTCGGGTGCAGCATTGCTGCACCTGAATATATCCCATATATATATATATTGTGGCTTCTATACATCCTGATGTACTCATTCACTTCAGTACTCCCGTCTAGTTTAGGCCCTATTTTGATGATTTTGTTGAATCCAATCTATCCATAGTATTTTGTACGTTTATTTTATTTAGATACCAAAAATCATATCAATTAGATGTATGTATATGTCGCATCTTCTAAAAATATATAAAATTGTATACAAATTTAGAAAATCCCTTAAATCCATATATCAAAGTTTTAGAATATTATAAAATTTTATAAAATCATTAATCTAAGTAGAATGAATATTGTAAATGTCTTATATATTAAATTAAGATCTCGCTAGTCTTTATAATAAACAAATCATTTTTAATAGATTTAAAGTCACTCTTAAGTGATTGTTAATTTTGAGAATGTTGCAAGTTATGAAGTGAGATAATTTTGGTATCTAAATAAAATAAATATCATAAATACAATGGATGGATTAGATTTAACAAAATTATCAAATAGGGCCTACACTAAATAGAACAGGAGTACCGATGTGAATTGGTACGACCATATGTGTAAAAGCCAGACTTATATATATGTGGGGATATTGTTGCACCTGAATTCTCGTGCAGGTCTCGCATCTTGTCTTCCGTTCCAGCGGGTGAGATCTGGTGCGTTGAAAAATCATGACATGCTTGTATTTTTCTTATGTGTTGAAAAATCACGACATGCGTGTAGGGGTGTAGCACTGTGCGTGTGTATGCATTTCATTCTTTCTTGTTGTCCACTCCAAAAAGCAGCAGCGCACTCCAAACCATAAGCAGTTGTCCCGCCCAAATGGTTGCGCCCAAAAATGCGCTTTCCTGAAAAGCAAAAAGGAAAAGTGGAAGGAAGTTAGAGATGATGCGCATAAAATTGTGATGGAAAAATGAGAAACAGAAAATCAAAGTTGCCACGATATGTTACGCCGATCAATCTGGTGGGATGAAATGAGCATTGCAAAATCAATGCTGCCCAGAGAGGACGTGGAAGCAAAAAAATTGTCCGTGATTGATTCTCCATCAAAAAATTTGTTTGGATAAAAAAAGTGAAATGGGCAAGAGATGATTAGCAGATTAGAAGCAAAAAAATTACAGATTCTGTTTGAATCTCCACAGAAAAAAAGAAGGCTAATTTTCTACCACAAATTTAGTAGGTGTAAAATCAAGGAAGGTAATCTTCATGTTCGCTGCAAATTCAAAAAATGTTAAAGCTTCAAAAATTATAAAATGATCAAAATGACTTGCAAACTTTATCTACCCGCTTCATAAAGGTTAAGTACGTTTTCCTGAAAAAATTTTTAATCTTAACTATTATTCGATTTGATTGTTATTGCTGATTTTTTTATTAATTTATAACTGAAAATTACAAATGGGCACATGCAGATTGATTCTCCATCAAAAAATTCAATGAGACGAATGAAAATAGTTATGAACAAAAACATATCGGAAGTAAAAATAATTTTAGATTTTGATTGATTCTCTACCTAAAAAAGAAGATTGATTTTGTGCTACAAAGTTCTCACGTGTAAATCAAGGAAGGTAGTCTTCGCGCCCACTACAGATCTTAAAAAATGTTGAATCTTCAAAATTTTTAAACTGATCAAAATAGCCTCCAAAATTTATCCATAATGTTACTATTTCACTCTATGTTTTTAAATTCTAGACATTATTAAGTATGTTTTCCTAAAAATATTTGTAATCTTAATTGTTATTTGATTTAATAGTGATTGTTGATTATTTCTAATGAATTTTTACCTGAAATTTACACGAGGACATGATGAACATGGGCACGATATGTGGATAAATCAGCAACAACATGATGCCTGGAGCAATACATATTTATAAAAAAATCATAATCTTTTTATCTAACTTCTACATATTTATGACATTCATGTAATGCAATTG
Organism: Annona cherimola; assembly: GCA_030490835.1. Taxonomy (NCBI): domain Eukaryota; kingdom Viridiplantae; phylum Streptophyta; class Magnoliopsida; order Magnoliales; family Annonaceae; genus Annona; species Annona cherimola. Next base: position 9,849,184 of record CM059973.1, on the reverse strand, counting down.
TAAAATCATAATCTTTTTATCTGACTCCTACATATTTATAAAAAATGGATTGCTAATATCTGTCAACATTCCAGACACGTTAAAGAAAATTTACTTCTATGTTAATTAAAACATGCTCGTTCAACAATTAGCATATTGATATAGACAAACAGATAACCTGCAACTATAAAATAAACACCAACTTGTGCATATAGCATGTTGATCCAACACTTAGCATGTTGATAACCAGAGATGAAACAGATGTCTTGCAATTTCACTTTACACATTGCACGTATAGTATGCTCATTCAACACTTAATATGCTAATACTCACAAACAGATGACTTGCAATTCCAAAATACGAACTGATTTTTGTATATAGCATGCTGATTACGAGAAATAGATGACTTGGAATCTCAAATTATATACTGACTTGTGCATGTAGCATGCTTATTCAACACTTAGCATGCCAATAACCAGAAATTTATGAAAAGTGATTTAACAAATTTTATATAGAATTCAAATCCTATAGGAGATGTTAATTTTACAAATGTATGTGTACAATAGCTATTTTAAGATAAAATATTAGATATATTAATTTCAGAAAGGAGTATAAAAAAATAGTTTGGTGTTGGCAGAAGAAATCCATTATTCAGAAGTCAGTTCTGCATAAGAAATGGATGAAATATCATTTATTTTTCACTACTTTTGGAATGCATTTTAAATATTTAAATAGATTTATAAAACTAATATGTTTTACAATGACATTAGCATGCTAGTTTTGGAATCATATACTATTCTAATAATTAATTGGACTCTGTATAGAAGATCCAGTTGTATAGTTTTTATATCATTATACAAATCATGAAGATCTAGTTGTATAGTTTTCATATCATTATACAAATTATTTTAAAGAAAAATATGCATTTAGCATGCTATGTGGAAATATTAGCATGTTGATAATATGGCTCTACAATATTTCTTCTCCATAATTTTGCTATATGTAAAACATCAGCATGTTAACATTAAACTTCTACACCATTTCTTATGCAAAGTACATATTGTTGCATTGCAAGTAGTCGTAAAATTGACATATTCTATTTCTTATCAGTTAAATAATTTATATTATCTATTAAATATGATTTACTAGGTATTTATTAAATGACATCATCATTGAATGTGGACGAAAGTATGTCTCCATTGCCCTTAGTGGAATTCAATGAAGATGCTACGTTAGTTGAAGAAAGTGAACAGAGTGCAGCAAGTGTGATTAGTTTTACTCCGAATGTGCCTGCTAAGTTAACTCATATTATTAGGCAAGAGTTTGATAGTAAAGAAAAGGCGTATTCTTTCTACAATTTATATGGAAGATGTCGTGACTTCAATATAAGAAAAAACGATGTTAGAAGATCTAAAAAAGATAAGTAGATATGCTATCGCATTTTGAAATGCTAAAGACAAGGACTTAGAAGAAATGTAGAAAATGTTGAAAAAAAATGAAACAGATTGACATTACTAGATGTGGATGTCTTGCATCACTTACCATCAAGCTCATAGGTAACACTTCCAAATGGATAGTTATGCGTTTCAAGAAAGAACACTCTCATAGGTTGGAGACCCCCGCAAAGTCTCATTGTTTTTTATCCCATCACAATGTGCTGGACTCACAACTAAATATAGTTGAAGAGCTGTGTAAAGTTGGTATTGGAGTATACAAATCATTGCAATTTATGACAGAAGAGGTTGGGGGACGTGATCAACTAGGATTCATGGAAGTTAATATTCGTAATGCCTTAAGATCTAGACGGATGTTAAGATATGGTGGAAGTGCAACAATATTAATTGAGTACTTTCAGAAACAATTTGCAATGAAGTGAGATTACTTTTATGAAATTCAAGTAGATGAGTACCATCGATTGATGTCATGCTTTTTGGTAGATGGAGATTCCAAAAAAATTATCAAGTTTTCAATGAGGTTATTTGTTTCCACACTGCTTATCGAACAAATAAATATGATATGCCTTTTGGGCCCTTTGTTGGAGAAAATCACCATAAGCAATCAATTTTCCTTAGTGCAGGTCTATTATTTGGTGAGAATGAAGAGGACTTTACGTGGCTGTTTAAAATATGGCTCCATGCTATGAGTGGTGTACCACCCAAAGCTATTATCACATATCAAGATCCAGCGATTACAAAGGTTATTTCCATAGTTTTTCTAACTACAAAGCATATTTTCTGTTCATGGCATGTACATAGGAAATTTCCAGAAAAGTTACAATCTGCAAATAAAAATATCCTAAATTTAAAGATAAGTCGTATAAGATTCACAATACAGAAGATACATATGAGTTTGAATTTGGTTGGGCAAATTTAATGAATGATTATGATTTGACAAACCATGCATGGCTACAACAGATGTACAATGTGAGGGATAAGTGGATTCTCGATAAGTGGATTCCCACCTATACAAGAAGTGTTTTCTTATCAGGGATGACCACTACGCAATGGTTTAAAAGCATGAATGCTTTTTTGACCACTTCATTGGACCAACCACTCAATTACTTGAATTCATAGAAGCATACGAATGTACTGTTAGAAAGAGAAGAGAAGATGAAAAGGATGCTGATTGTAAAAGTACATACGGTACTCCTATTTTGAAAACTAAATTTGTGATTGAGGATCAGATTGCAAAATTATATACTAGAGAGGTATTTTTTTATTTTCAAGCGGAAGTAGAGAAGTTGCATTATTACAAGCCTAAATCTGAGGTTATGGATGGGAGTCGTGTTATATATGAAATACACAAGTATAAAGATCCCACATATAGGAGAACAGTTACTTTACGTGAAGATAGGCAATTTACAATAAGTTCATGTCGACTATTTGACTAGACTGGGATTATTTGTAGGCATATATTATCTATATTCCAATAGCGTGATATTATTACCATGCCGGTCATCACTTCCTTCGTCGTTGGTTGCAACATCCAAAAGAGAATGTTGGAGTTCCACTATTTATAGAAAATTATGTTGTTAAAAATTCAGTAATAGTGTGTCAGCATTTGACACTCCCAAAATTAAATTTCATCCTAGAGAAAATAACATCAAGTTGGGGTAGTTTTCATATTGGAACTACATCTTTGGACACTTTAACAACAAATTTGCAAGAGTATATACAATCACAAAAGTTAGCTGGATGTTCGAATGAACAACAACAGAACATGAATTGTGAAGACAAAGAAAGGATTTTTGAAGATAGCAATCATGCAAATAAACCTATCCAAGAAGTTCATAATTCCTCTATAGCATTCAATGTTGGAAGGGATGATAACATTAGAGGAGAAATTCAGCTTTCGACTAATGACAATGTATCAAATGCCCCAACTCCTATTATCGAATTTCCAAATATTGTTCAAAGAAAAGGACGATTAATTAAGCGATTAAAATCTTCTGTTGAAAAAGCTATAGAACGCAGTGGACGATTATGCTGAGGATTCAAGAAGTTTGTGGTTGGTCACAATAGACGAAACTGTCTAGAAATTCATAAGAAGAATTGTGGAAACATGGTATAATGACATCACATTTGATTTGATCAACTAAAACTTAATCCACTTTATCTAATTTTTCAGATTTGATTATCTTTATAATAACATCATATTTCTTTCTCTTCATCTAATTCACCTTCTTTCTACAGATTAGTGCATGACTAGATTGCTAGTGCGGTTCCACCAATGCTTTTGGAATTTTGGTATTATATCTTTATAATCCTCTTATAAGTTGTTTGCATGAAGTTGTCGATGTTCTGCTCCATTTTGATTATTTTAAGTGCAATGCAGGATGGACATGAAGAATGCGGGTACATATATGGATAGATCAGCAACAATACGATCTACATATGAGTTACATGTAAAGCAATTGTAATCCACTGAAATTGAATTGTATATTTTCAGAAGTTAATGCTAGTGTCAATATGAAAAGGAAAAGGAATTGTATTTTTTTTGTATTCACTTGTATACTTTGAAAGAAAAGTAAGTGTATTTTTTGCATTGACTTATATATATTTAAAAATAATAGGATTTGTACTTTGTTGGTAATGGTGCAATTGATATTGAATATGCTATGTACTCATTGACTTATGCATCCAGCATACTCATTAACCACTTAGTAAGTTGATACTCACAAACAGATGACCTACAATTCAAATTTACACACTGTCCTATGTATATAGCATGCTCATTGACCACTTAGCATGCTGATATTCACAAATACATGACCTGTAATTCCATTATATACACTAACTTGTGCATATAGCATGCTCATTGACCAATTAACATGCTGATACTCACAAACAAATGACCTATATTCTAATCTATCTACTGTCCTATGTATATAGCATGCTCATTGACCACTTAATATGCTGATACTCACAAATAGATAACCTGCAATTCCAATTTACACACTGACTTATATATATAGCATGCTCAATCACCACTTAGAATGCTAATACTCACAATTAGATAACCTGCAATTCCATTCTACACACTGTCCTGTGTATATAGCATGTTCATTCAATGCTTAACAGATGATATTCACTATCAAAGAACCTGTCTGTCATATCAATTTACTCTTACTTAAGCATATAGTATGCTAATTCAAAACTTCAGTATATAGTATGTGAAATAGATTACCTGTAATTTCCATACACGCACACAATATATCATCGACATTCACAACCTGCAATTTACTTACCAACACTATTCAAGGCAATAACATTCACAAATAAAAAAAAAGTTCCTTACTAACATTTCTCTCCTAACCTAAGATGTTCAAACATAAAAAGTATAAAGAAATAAGCTAATTCTTTTACAAATCTTTCAATGTAAATAGCTGTAATAACATACAGCAAACAAAACACAGTAAATGACGAAATCTTTTCCTATAATAAAAGCATTTAACTGTTAAGGAACAAGTACTACACGTCCACAACTTCATATCTTTACTTTTCTCTATGGTCATCTCTTTGTAACACATTCTCAACAACTTCAAGTCTCTTGTCAATCCTATTAACATGCTCAAGGACTTGCTCTACTACTCTAGCAAGATATGCAATATTTCCAGAATATGAGGCGTCAACACATACATGATCTGCTTTTGGTAAGTCTACAAAAGAGAGTGACGATTGTGGTGAATTGGAATGAGCATGTGACATGGCTATTGTATGAGGAGATAAGACGTTGATAGTAACACTTCAGTGGGGGTGTACACAGCCGGAGAAAATTTAGGATTCATGGATGGAGTGACTATGAGAGTGGCAATCACAGATGTAAGGGTGGCAATAACAGATGTAGGGGTGGCAATCACGAATGTAGGGATGACAATAACAAATGTAGGGGTAGCAACCACGGATGTAGGAGTGAAACTTACATCCACTGTAGAGGTAAACTTTGTTGGAGCGACTTTGGGTGGGTACAAGCATATAGACATAAGCTGAGAGATGTAAGACTTGATTTTTCTCTTCATCTCTTCAATCTTTGCACTCAACACCTCTAATCTACATTCTACAACCGGTGGCGTACATTCCCTTATAGTTGATTCCTTTGCATTTGAATGAATACCATCAACTTCATTTTAATCTTCTTTTTCATCGTCAATGTGTTGCTCTTGTGGTGTTGTTACCAACTCACCAGTATTTTGCACCTCTTTCTGTCTGCACAACTCTTCCTTGTATGTATTATTCTCTTCCTTTAGTGTAATAGGAAGTCACTCATTTTTCTACTTCTTATGCACATATCTCAACCTGCCCATCAAACTATTATCAATTCTATTTGAATTTTTATGCTTCAAAACCACCTCTCTAGAAAAATCCACTCCAAAATGCTTTATGATTCTAGTGATAGTCATCTCATAGGGCAACGCCCCATTCTTCCTCTTTCAACACTTTAGCATGTGGTTAAAATCTCTACGGGGACGACGAGCAGGATCTCCTTCTCATGTGCATATAAGCAATAGGCGTCATGGATGGACACTTCGGATACAGATCCAGCTCTCAGGAAGATGTTGTTCGTAATGCAACAATTTTATATTTAAAGTGAGCAACTCTCGACTAGTTAAACTAGTTGTCTCCTTTCCTTTTTTGCATCTCCGCTAAGCAAAGTGAATGAGACCTTCTTAGTTATTACTGGAGAATTCTCACCTGTCCAAAGAGGTATGTCAAATACATTCTTAGCATTTTATCATTCATTGGTATCTCCACTCCTTTGACATACAAAATAGCTTCTTTATTCATATTATAATAGAACATCCTTACTAGATCAGGGTAAATATCTTCTTCAACCATCATAAATTCAAACAATCCACGGTCAACAAGCTACTTCAAGAATGGAAAATCACTGAACTCATCAATACGGAGTGGATGACTCTTCATTACCGGTCTTGATTGAAACTTCTCTTTGTAAATCAATGATGAGCGCAGATCTAAAAAGTATAAAGTTTTCTCACTACTTTTTTCCTCATCAACTTGAGTTTTCTGTCTCTTTACAAGCTTATCAGTACATGATGGCTCTACTTCTCATCGCTTACGACTACATTCTTTTCTGGCCTAGCATTGCTTTATGTCCTCACCATATTATATTGTTTTCACATTCTACCTGAAGAGTATAAGAGAAATCAATAAGGATCAACAATAACTTATGATGCATTATATATTATTTCTTCCTAGTTCACTTTTACAAAAAAGGCTGACTTGTTAATCAGTTAAACAATGTGATTGCAACAACTTCATAATTCAAACTTAAACCTAACATCCATTCAATTCCAGCTATCAGCCTTATGCAATTTTCATCAAAAAATTCAGCAGCAAAACAAGGTTTGCCACTTTGGAAAATTTGAAGGCCGCAAAACAAGTTACCATCCATCCAATTTCAACAATCTAGCAGTTCAAACAACCATCCAATTCCAGCTATTAGCCTTATGCAATTTTCGGCAGAAAAATTTAGCAGCAAAACAAGGTTTACCACTATGGAAAATTTGAAGGCAGCAAAACAAGCTACCATCCATTCAATTCCAACACTCCAGCAGCATACATCCAACAATAATGAAATTCAGATTTAGTTTAAGCAATTTGAAATCTATTTTTCAATTCAGCATTTTCAATGACTTTTTCACAGATTAGGAGTTGTTTCAATTCCATTAGAAAATTCATGAATTTATCCATCCAATATAAGTGATGAGGCAGTAATTTAAAGAGCATGAAAATAAGAAAACATCACCAATCAAATAGTGACATGCAATAGAGGAATCATATGGAAGAAGAAACTTTTGCAATGACTTTAGTAAATATATTTTAACAACTGTCTCATTATAATATGCAATGGGATCAGTGGGATGAGCTAGAAATATCGGTAAGGCAATTACGAGAATCTCCAAACTAAGCTAGACATGCTAAGTAGACAAGAAGCCTACTGATATTTACTTCAATCTAGACATGCATGTTGAGTAAACAATAAGCATGTTAATATTTACTTCAATCTAGACATGCATGCTGAGTAGACAATAAACATGCTGATATTCACTTGAAATAATGGAGCAAATGCTTGCCAAATATATACAAATGAAACAAATCCTTGCTTGGTAATAAAATAAGTCGAGTCTTACCTTTAAAGGAAATCAGAAGGTGGCGCTTGAAGCAATGGAGGTAATCTCCTTAGTTTCAATTATTTGTTAGCAACTTTTGAATTAATGGCAACTTTTCCTGATGCATACAATATGAAAACAATAGCTCTCAACATATAAAAAATATTGAATTGATCGTTGAATATTATGAAATTTGAAAGACTAAGACTCCAATATCAATAACAACCAAATTAACTAAATAGTGTGATATTCACGTTTGTTATTTAACATAGCATGGTCATTCAACATGTAGCAAACTGACAGTCACAAGTATAAAAGCTGTAAAGTCATTGAACACCTTTTCCATTCAACATATAGCATACTGATACTAACATGTACGAATGGTGTAAAGTTCCTAGATAAATTTATAAATAAACAGAACATGTTTACTAAGTATATAACATGTTGATATTCACATTATAGAAAATATAAAGTTTTTATAACATTTGTTATTCAATATAGCATGCTCATATAGTAAACAATATGTTAATATTCACATGCATAAAATTTGTATAGTCCTTAAAATAATTTTCTGACTTAACACAACATGTTAGTTCAGCATAGTATATTGATATACAAAGTCTTCTTACGGTCGTCTTGGGACAAAGACGACGCGGAGACTCTAAAATGGGCTGCTCTAGACAAGCTCCCAACGTACGACCGTATCAGAAAAGGAATACTAAGCGGAATCAGTAGGGAGCTCAAGAAAGTGACATTCACAAATAGTCAATATCATATTCTCATTCATTCAATAGTCAATATACTAACATTCACAAATAAAAGAAGAATGTTGCTTATTAACATCTGCAAATACAAAAAACATTAAGTTGCCCAATAACATTTCTCTTTCAATTTAGCATGCTCATACATAACAATTAAATTGCATTTGAAATCTTAATTTATGATGAATGAGATGTAAAATTTTTTTAAAGTAATTCTTATACATGTGAGCTTTAGTTAATGAATCAAGTTAAGATTATTTTCACCTTGTAGTTTATTTTAGCATGTGAATTATTGTATTTTTTTATTTTGTAACAATGCTTATTTTCAATAAATAGATAGTTATAAATTTCCCTATACACACTTTCAATAACAAGATACAACTTGGACTATAAGCATTCTAATTTTCAGAAACAGATGATCTACAATTTTCCTGAACATACTAACTCTCAATATAGCAAGCTGATTAAGTAGTAAACATGTTGTTGTTTAGAAATATATAACATGCAATTACCATATACAAATTATCTTTCAATATAGCATCCACAATCACAACTCGAAGTACTAACATCCATAAATAAAAATAAAAATAAAAGTTCCCTTTTAACATTTCTCTGTCAACATAAATAAAAAAGAAAGTTCCCTCTTGTTAGTTTTGTGGAAAAATGGCCACTATATAAACGTTTCTCAATATTGCAACGAAACCATCATTACAAGTCTTTATGTCATTAGTTCTGCTCCAAACAACCATCCAAATTAGCTGCGTCAACAATCACTGATCCCAAATGCCTTAATATCTAAATAAAGCCATGTTTAATAAAAAATTAACAAGATAATTTTTCAAGCACCCTTGTTATGCAAAAAATGGCAGCAGCATAGGATCCGACCCCAATGCTATGAGCATATGATATTTGAAACCGGTAAATTTGGCACATGAAAAAAGAATGAAAAACATAAAAAAGAATGAAAAAAGAATGAAACTATATATAATCATTTATATATATATAAATTTTATAGCAAATGGTTTATATGTTGAAAAATCACTTTAAAATTATTATTTACATCAAACTATTTTATTATGTTGAATTTGTACTATTTTCAAATGGGGTACATATGCATATCCGATTGGAATGAAAATTGATATGATAATAGGATACATTATTCTAAATATAATTGGTGGAGTAGATTATAATTTTATTATCATGTGGGGCTCATTTTGAGTCCATGATGCAGTGGCGCTACACCTGAATATCACTATATATATAGAGAGAGAGAGAGAGAGACAGAGAAAGAGTTGAAACAGTAGTACATTTGCCCAAAAATGAGCCTCACACATATTAGAATGCAATAAAACTTTATACAATCATTTTTTCATATATAAATTTTATAGAAAATGGTTTACATGTTGAAAAAACCACTTTAAAGTTGTTATTTACATCAAACTATTTTAATACGTTGAATTTGTACCATTTTCAGATAGGGTCTATACACATATCCGATTGGGATGAAAAATTGATATGGTAATAGAATACATTATTCTAAATAACAATGAGTATAGTAGATTTTGATTTTATTATCATGTGGGGTCCATTTTAGCGCCACTTCACCGTAATTATGATGCAGTAGCGCTGCACTTGTAAATTTCTCATCTATATATACGTGTGAGGGGTGATTCTTTCAGGCTGGCCAAAAGGCTGGCCAAAGTTAGGCCTTACCAAGGCTAACTCATAAAACATATATTTTTTTATTTTTTTATGAACAGGTAGAGCTAGGTGTATTTAAACCTATAAACCAAGTTGTACCATTTTTAGATGATTTTAAGATTTTTTATTTTCAAACGTAGTGGCATTTTCGTAAATTTTTGAAAAAAAAATTGTTTCAAAAATTTATGAAAATGCCACCGTGTTTAAAAATTAAAAATCTTAAAATTATCTAAAAATAGTAAAACTTAGTTTATAAGTTAAATACACCTAACTCTACGTGTCCATGAAAAAAAAAATTTATTTTGTGGAGGAGGGGGGGGCCACATGAGATCACCCCTCTCTCTATGTGTGTGTGTGTGTGTGTTATATTGTATATGTATATATATGAATACCATAAGTGGTTTAGATTTCAAAAAATCGTATAAGAACTGGAAAACCAAAAACGAACACATATTTTGGAAACTTCTATGTAACATACATGTATTTCCAAATTAATTTTTAAAACTTTTTAACACATAAGTTTCTTGATGAAATGTCTTTTGGCATCAAAAATATATAAATGAGGAATGAGAGTTTTTTGCATTTTAAACTTTTTAACTTTGCCCATTTGCATTTTAAACCCCAAACTTTGGTCATATGCATTTTAAACCCTGATAATTTTGTTCCTTTGCACTTTAAACCCTCCCCGGTAAAAGCGTCACAAAAGATGTGAAATTTCAATCCTTCACACACTTTTTTTTAAAATGACAAAAATAACCTTCAAAATAAGGCTATAACTCTTTATCCACGCATGAGTTCCGACCATTCACATGCTCATTTTTTAGCATGGCTATGGCTGATGAAGCTTTTCTCCATTTCAAGCATCTGTCCAGCGATTTCGAGTTAGGTATTTGATAAATGGAAGATAGTGCTATAGTTATCTAGTGGTGTGCCTTCTTGGTATGACAGGCATGCTGTCTCTTCCTCTGTTTCTTGATTTTTATTTTATTTTTTTCCTGGGGTCACTACGACCTACTATAGTAGAAGGAATTTCATTTGGCTTTGATGGCAACATTTGAAGCAGCTTATGGGCGGCCATGTTTCGTCAATTGTAGCATCCAATTTGTGACAGAATGGGTTTCAGATTTGGGGCAATGACCGGTGGTTGTGATGGTGGGTTTGGCTGCTGTTTATCGAATTTTTCTGACAAAAATCGGGAATTAAGTTGCCGATTTTGGAGTTGTCGGTGGAGGCAGCTGCTGCAAATCTGGTTGATGTGGAGGAAAGGCTGCTACAGTGATTGGAGTTGCAGATTTAATGGGGACTGGAAGCGGTGCTGCAGTCCAAGTGTGGAATTGCACCTTGATGATCGCTGAAATGGGAGGAGGTGATGGATGTCATCAGCACGTGGATTTAATATAGTGGCTGGAGAGGGTTCAAGGCCACTGTGGTGCTTGGTGGTTCGGCATCTATGGCTGTCATGGCCGATGAGCTGCCGTTCGCTGTGGGTAATTGCTGCAGTTGGTGAGTTGGACGCAGGCTGCTTGATTATTAGTGAAAAATCAATGCTGGCTTTGGGGTTTAGGGGGAACCAGTCGCAGCAGCCATAGATGGGAGTTTAGGGAAGACTGTGGAACGCCGAATAAGCTTACTCCGGTGATGCACATGCAACTTTGTCCATGCAATTTAAAAACATTATATCAACATGTAATTTCTCATAGATAATTATAATAGACTCATTAATATTCTCAATTGAATTTTCAAGCCCTATTGAATTAGTTTTGCTTTAATTCAATTGATTTTATATCAAAATATACTTTTTTTATTGTGAATCTCAAAATATACTTATACTCATGTATATGTGTTATGATTTATCCCATTAAATTATTTTATAAATTTTCTTAAATTAAATTAATGGCTAATAAATATTTTTAAATTTATTTTTTAGCATATTCAAGCACGTACGTTTTCATTCCATAGTTTGTTCTGGTTTGCATTTCGTTTTTCAGCGTATAAGGTTAATTATGACATTTCACACAATTCAACTATAGTTTTAAAACACCATTACTATCCAGGATTTAAAATGCGAATGGCCAAAGTTTAAGGTTTAAAATGCAAATAGGCAAAATTAGAAAGTTTAAAATGCAAAAAAACCTAAGGAATGAATAAAAACATATAAAAATAGTTATCCAGATCATTGCTTTTTACGTTTTAAAAAGGGTTTTCAAATTTATTTATATTTATTTCCAATTAATTTTAAAAAATTTTAACACATAAGTTTCTTACCAAAGTGTCATAGGGAGAGAAAGTAGAAAAAGAGAGAGAGAGAGAGGTTAGATAGAAAAGAAAGAAATTAGAGAGAAAAGAGTGGAGAGGTTAGATAGAAAAAGAAAGAAATTAGAGAGAAAAGAGTGGAGAAGGTTGAGAGACCAGAGATAGAGAGAATAGAGAAAAAAGTAGAAAGGAGAGAGAGAGCAGAAAGAGCACAGGAAGAGAGAGATTGTAGGAAGAGATAAAAGAAGAAGGGAAAGGAATTAGAAAGAGAAAGAAGAGAGGAGAGAGAGGAAAATAAATAGAATAAAGAAAGAGAAGGAAAGCGCAATTAATTAACAACAACATAATTTAAATTTAAACTAAGAAAGCAATTAAAGGATTACAGAAATAAAATTTAAACTATGAAAGCAGAAAAGAAATTTGCATTAAATTTAATCTAAAAATTACAAAATATTAAATAAAGCACTAAATCTAATCTACGAATTAAAATTGTTACATTAAGAACTACAAAGCGTTAAAAACTACGAAGCAAAAAAAACTAAAAATTATATCACCCAGATATGAAAAGCAAATTTTCATCTTATGGGAATTTTATTATTGGGCACCACCCACTTAATTAGAGTCCCATAACAAGTACAAGAAGTCTCACCTCAAGGGAGAGAGTGTTTGTTTTTCTTGAAGAGAAGGGCCCATCCTTTTATGCTTGCGGGCAACCGATTGGTAAAATTGGGAATCCAATATGGGATTCCTACAAGTCCCTGCGACTGCCTTTGCCTTTCATTTTCTTGGACACCAACTGCTGAAACAGATGGCGATTTGGCTTGGAGATGGCGGAGAAGAGGTACTTGTACAGAAGAGGCAGGGCCACAGGGGCGGCGATGAATTTGGCCGAGCATTAGGCAGTCCATTAAGGCTGAATCGTGGCTGCAGGTGCGATTGGAGATGTTGCGTAGCTGATGGAGACGCTGCTGATCCAAAATGGGGATTTTCCTTCATCGATTTTTCAAGGATTGCTGCATTTTTTTAATTGCAATTGCCCGATAATTGACGGTTTATGTTGCTAGGGTTGCCAACAGATGCAGATTGGTGAAGTTTGGTTTCCCTGCCCTGCTGAGATTTTCATGCGTCCGTTGGTTGCCTCGGTGATTTTGATGGCAAGGGGCCTATGCACGAATGGTTTTTTTGGAATTTCCATGGCTGCCTCTGCTTGGAAGATGACTGGAGAAGGCTATTTGATTAGCTTGGAAAAGGACTGCCGAATGGAGAAGATGGGTGGCCTGCAATTTTGGTGGCTGGTGGTTGAGTGTGGCCGAAGAAGGCTGCCTTGTTGTTGCTTTCTAATTGGAAGCCCGAGCTGCCAGATTTAATAGAGAGATGGGTGAGCTTGCCTAGCCGCTGACGAAATCAAGCTAGGGAGCAGAAGGGCTGCCCGAAAATTATTGCTGTCGAGTTTCCATAGAGAGGGCGCTGGCAGGAAATTTTTGTGGGCAAAATCTAAAGTGATGCTTGGGAGTTGACGGTTGGTTAAAATGGCTTCAATGGCTGCTGGTTTGGGCATGGTTGGAACATGGGATGGGTGCCGCCTGGTTCAATTTCGTGACTGGCCGGTTAACTTGGAGAAACAGGGGAAGTGGTCGGCCATGGTTGCCAAATTCGGGGAAGATGAGAGCTCGTCTGGCCGGTGGCATGGCATTGCTGATGTTCAAGGGAAAATATGGTGGCGATTTGGAATGGGTTTTCTGCCGTGGTCGCCGGTGACAGTGCTTGTGGTGGTGATTTGGTTCAGATTATGGGAAAGACGGAGACGTGGAGCACCATGGCACTTCCATGCTCCAACAGTGGACCGAACATCTGTGCACATGCAAAATTAAAATATTACAACATTTGTATATTTTTAACAAGCTACAAATATTTCAAAATATTCATTTTTAACCATTTTTGAATTCATTTTATTTATATAATTCTTATTTTGTTATTTTATTTAAGATTACATAATAGTCCACTTTTATCCACGTTTTAAAATTTTTAATTATATATACTTTACCCAATTTAATCATTCTCTAAATTTGCCTGAATTATATCAATAGGTTATACATATTTCAAAATTAATTTTTTTAGCCCATTAAATCTCTTTTAGCTTGTGTAATTATCTACATATTTTATATTTTTCAAAAATATTGCAAAATGACCTATTTTATAAAAAAATTAAGGATTTTATGAAAAATATTATTTTCACAAAATTTCACGTAAAATCTGTATTTAATTAACATTTTTATAGTTAAGGGTGTGAATTTAATATGAATTTATATGAAAAATTTGAGACTTATCATTGATATTGTGAGAAATGGACCTACTACAAGCAGTGAGACTTGATGGCGATGTTGGTAGGCCTTTTTTCAAAAAAAATGAGAAACGATAGGAGAGGAAATTTGTTTGGCCTGCAAAGACTTTATGGACATTGATGGAATAGGAGATTAGATTGGGAAACTTAAACGGATCGACCAACTACTATAGTCTTAATTTCAAAAAATAAAGGAGTCATCAAAGTCATACGATTTAGATATATTAGTCTCTACAATGTATTGTACAAAATCATTGCTAAAGTCCTCACCAACAGATTAAAAACTATCTCCATATGATCATTTTAGAAGAACAGATTTCATCCTCATGAGACTAATAACTAATAATATGCTTATAGCATTTGAAGTAATCCATCAATGAAGAATAGAAAAAAAGGAAGACTTTAGTCTATGACAATCAAGCTGGATATGGCAAAAGCATATGATCGAATGATACGAAAATTTGTCTTGTCAATTATGGAAATGTTAGGGTTTGATAAAAGTGGATTTATTTGATAGAGAGTTGCATGGCATCAATCACATATAAGTAGGGGTGTTAATTAAATAAACGGATTAGGGTTAAGGCTTTGCAACCCGTCAACCGTTTATATAACCCGTTCAACCTGTCCAACCCGTATAACCCGTTTTCAAGATATAATATATTATTATATAAGTGAAATTTTTTCGACCCCAAAATCCCTTCTCGCTCCTCTATCCTGCGCAATGCTCATTCCCACCCATCCTTTTATTGTGCCCTAGCTTTTTGTGGCACACTTCTTCTTCGTGTCATCACGCCACACCTGTCGTCCCCTAAACCTTGCACTCTCTGCCCCCCAACCTTCAATCTTCCCTAATGCCGTTTAATCGTGGCAACCTCTCCCAGCAGCCAGTTGTGCCCTAGCCGTCCCTTCATTATAACCTTCTAATCTTCCTCCAAGTCCCTTAAACTCTCTTTCTCAGTGGACTGCCCTCTCCGTTGTTCGAGCTATGGCATCCAACATTTCAACCTCAATCTCTCCTCTCAGACGGCCCTTGTGTCCGGCATGAGCTTGAAGGTAGGTAAAGTGGTTTCTCTCTTCCGCCCTCCCTCCCTCCCTCCCCCCCTCTCTCTCTCTCTCTCTCTCTCTCTCTCTCTCTCTCCTATTCTCTAACTTTACTTTTGCTTTTCTTAGATCTCCGGCTACTGTTCACCAAGCGTTGCTGTTTTCCAACCCGTCGCAGGTATATATATTTTTTCTATTTTGAAGCTTCTCCTTTGATGGCCTTGTGTTGACATGTGAATAATCAAATGGTTATGAATACTAGAAATTATGGTTGTTTCACATAAATTACATTATCATGTCATGGTTGTATAATCTATGCTTTGTATTGTTGCATCTAATATATAATTAGGTATTGCATATGGTTGAAGAGTATTTGAGAATTGATCAACCCACCCCTAAATCCCAAGTTGCTTCAACATTTGTGATTGAATCTAAGGCAAAAAGGGTTAGGAAGTTAACTTCAGCGATGTGGAACATTTTACTAAAGATAAAGATGAAAATAGAATCTTTTAGGGACATGCAAATGCAACTATTGCAAAAAATCATATGAATGCAACAATGGTCATGGTACAACAACACTTAAAAAACACTTGGATATTCAATGCCCCAAGTATCCCCATAGTGTTAGAGATAAAAAAACAGTAGTTATTGACATTTTCAACTAGTGCAGGATCAGGAAGTGATGGAAATATTTTAAGTAACTGGAAATTTGATCAAGACCTCTTTAGGATAGCAATGACACGCATGATCATTGAGGATGAATTACCTTTTATGTTTGTTGAAAAGAATGGCTTTCGTCAATTTTGTAAATCTTTGCAACCAAGATTTAACATTTGTCATAAGAGGTATAATTACTAAAGATTGTGTGGATATTTATATGTCAGAAAGGAAAAGCTAGAAAATTTTTTTCAATAATCGGTTAATCGTATTTCCATGACTACTGATTTATGGACTTTCAACCAATCAAGGATATTTATCTCGTACTGCACATTACATTAATGTAAATTGGAAGATAAGGAAGAGGATTATTTTCTTCGGTATTCTTCCATCACCACACTCCGGGGATATTATTATACAATCTCTTAAGTTTGGTCTTAAAAGTTGAGGCATTAAGAAAATCTGCAATGTCATTGTGGATAATGCTTCTTCCAATGATATTGCTATAAAAAATTTTGGGAGAAAAATGTTAGAAAAGAATGTTTTGCTATGTGGTAGGGAATATTTGCATGTTAAATGTGCTGCACATATTATAAATTTAATTATAAAAGATGATATCAAAGATTCAATACTTCGAATTCAGTTTATTGTTAGATATGTGAAGTTCTCCAAGTAGGCTCCAAAAATTCAAAATGTATATTGAGGAGGAAGAAATTACATGTCAACATTCTTTATGCTTGAATTTACTAACTCATTGGAACTCTACATATTTAATGTTGAAATCTGCTTTAAAATAGCAAAGGGCATTTGATTGCCTTGCTGATAAAGATAATGTTTTTAGATCAGACGGTCTTCCAACTAATGAAGATTAAGAGAATGCTAGAGTAATTTGTAAATTTTTAGAGAAGCTTTATCACATCACTACTCATGTATCTGGCTCTTTGTATTGCACTTCAAATATTTATTTTGTGGATGTTTGTAAGATTGGAAGGCTCTCCCTCTCTCTTCAAAAGTCACGTGATGTGAACCTTAGGCAAATGTCTATAAAAATGAAAGACAAATTTGATAAGTATTGGGGGACTTTTGAGAAGATGAACATTTTGTTAATCATTGTTGTGATGTTAGATCCACGCAACAAATTAGGATATGTTGAATGGTGTTATGAAATGAGTTATGGATTAGAGAAAGCATTAGAAATTTGTGAGAAAGTGAAGGAAAAATTGTATGAGTTGTATAACTTTTATGAAGCTGAGCTTGATGAGACTATATCTAAAGATGCCAATAGTGATGAGGTAGCTGAGGTTAATATGAACTCAAAAGATGTTGGTGAAGATGATGCATGCTATCAATGTGATTGGTCCTCAAAGCGTGAACACTCAAAAACAGAAGTGAATCAATATCTAGAAGAAGCGAGGGTGGGCAAGGCACCTGGGTTTGATATTTTGACATGGTGGTCTAAAAATAAGGACTACAAAATATTACCTTATCTAGCATGAGATATTTTGACAATTCCAGTGTCTACAGTTGCTTTGGAATTAGCTTTTAGCATAGGTAGACTTGTACTTGATCAATTTAGAAGTTCGCTAATACCACAACTTGTAAAGATTTTGGTATGTACACAACACTGGATCAAAGCACCAACACAACCCATATGAGTTGGGGAGAACTTAATAGAAATTGAATCAACTGAATCAAGCAATTACTTTTTTATCTTTTTTAACTAATTTTCATACTTTATACTATACTATTTTATTTATGTTCACATATTGATTGACATTTTTCGATAATTTTTTAGCTATAACAACTTCTGTTAATGTTAAGATGAGTATTGATTTTCTCAAACAGTTGGATCTTAATTAAGATAATAATTAATTTAGACAACTTATATAGTTCTTTAATCTTTTACAAATTAGTTTTATATGTTTAACTATTTTTTAATATCTATTTATTTTACTATACTTTTTTAGGACTAAAATGATATTGCATAAAAGGGAAAAAATGGATAAAGAACTATCAAGTTTGGAGAGCATAAGATAATTATTTTTTATTTTTTATTTTTATATTGAAGTTGCTTGAACTTTGAACTCTACTCATTGTTTTGTATCTTAAGACAATGATGTGTAACAATATGTGATATTTGAACTTTTGAAGTGCGATTGTTTGAGTTTATTATAATGAAAGCCTTACTTTCTTAATGGAAGTCTTACTTGGTATTTCTCAAATGCATGTTTATAAGTTCCACATTTATAATGTTAATTGAATTGTTAGATAGAAATAAAATATGTTGTATTTTGAAACAGGAATTGGTATTAAAGAGATGACCTAAGATTGGAGCTCATGTTTTTAAGCCAAAATAGATTAAATTCAGGTATGTTAACTTTGAGTTATTTAATTTATTTCATTTTATAGACTTTATTGAATATTTTTAGCACGAAAATTAGTAATAAACACAACCTGTTACAACTCATCAACCCGTTTATTAAATGGGTTGTAAATAGGTTAGAGTTAAAGTTTTTTAAATTGGTTAATAAATATATTAGGGTTTAAAAATTTTAAATGGGTTACGATTATGATTAGGCTCCAACCCGTTTAACTTGATTCGTTAAAACCTCTACATATAAGGTGATGATGAATGGATTCTTAATTGATATACTACATCCAAGCAAAGGATTAAGGTAGGGAGACTTATTGCTCATTTATCTATTACTTTTTTATTTGCAAGGGTTATTAGTACTGATTAAAAATGCTTATATAGGGGGAAGGTTAATGGGTGACAAGATCTGTAGGAATAGTCCCCTAGATAACCCACTTGTTCTTTACTGATGATACTCTTGTATTCCTGAATGCC
Source organism: Annona cherimola (assembly GCA_030490835.1). Taxonomy (NCBI): domain Eukaryota; kingdom Viridiplantae; phylum Streptophyta; class Magnoliopsida; order Magnoliales; family Annonaceae; genus Annona; species Annona cherimola. The sequence goes on along the minus strand of CM059973.1, from coordinate 9,829,973 downwards.
AAGGTAACAGTTGAGTAGCTATTACAGATCCTTAGATTCTATGGAAAAGCTTTCAATTAGAAAGTAAATATGGAAAAAACAGCCACCTTCTTCAGCGAAAACACAAGCAATGACAAAAAAAAGAACCATGGAAACCATGATGAGATCCTCAGATCCTCAGATAATCAAATAGCTATCTATTTGGGGTTGCTAATGTGGTTGAGAAAAACAAGGCAAAGACTTTTTAGAGTGTCAAGGAAAAGATGTAGAAAAAAGTTCAAGGTTGGCAAAATAAGTTATTATCATGCAGGAGAAAGGAGATTCTTATCAAGGCAATAGTTCAAGTTGTTCCTATGTATACTATGAACCTATTTTTACTTTCGAAGCGAGTATGTCATGAACTCAATTCCATTTGTAGTCGATATTGATGGAGAGAAAGAAATGATAAAAGAAAATTAAGGAAACTTGATAAAAGAACAATAAGTTGAGTTTCCTGGGAGAAACTATATTTATCTAAGGAAAGTAGAGGATTGGGGTTCCAAGAATTATTTGCATTCAATATAGCTTTGGTAGCTAAACAGGTGTAGAGGTTGATTACCGAACCAAGCTCGCTAAGTATAAACATTTTCAAGTCAAAATATTACCCCATTAAGGATTTGTGGAACTCTTCATTGCATCCTAACTCTTCATATGTTTGGAGAAGTCTCTGTAAAGCACTATAATTGCTAAAACAAGGATATAGATGGAGAGATGAGAATGGTAAAAAAAAATTAGATTCCTCAAGGATTACTGGACACAAAACAAACTTCATAATGTTGGTCCCCTTCCTGAAGACGTGTGAAGATGTAGTGGTTATGCAATTCAACAATCATATGTTAAGGGACTAGAAAAAAAATGAATTAAAATGTATTGTGAGAGAGAATGGATGGAATTAGATAAAAAAAAAATGGCTTCCAGGAGAGAAGAGGAAGATTCAATGTTCTAGAGCCTTAAGGCTAATAGTAAATTCTTTATAACAGCAACCTATAGGCTATTTTTGAAGGAGAATATGAGTCAGAATGAGCAGAAATTACAAAATATAAATGGTCAATTAGCAAAAAATTTTAAAACAATGTGGAGTAGTAACTTGGAAAAGAGGGGAATCCAAGGAAGGACTCACTGCCACATCTATAATAAAGACGATAATGAGGAAAATGAATTGCATGTTTTTTGAAAGTGCAACAAAGTTAAAGAATTGTCCAGCCATCTATTTAATGCAATTTTAGGAAGAGCGTTCCATAATATACAAGAGATTCTCATTCCGTTGGTTAAAGACGAACATAAGTATCTTTTCATGCTTTTCCTAATCATATGTTGAAGATTTTGAATCTTAAAAAATTGTTGGCTATCAGAAGGCATCCCCAATAATTTTCATAATATTGTTATGTTTATTAAAAAATTCTTACATTTTATTCACACATCTAAATCTTATCTGCAAGGTTCACTCACTCTAATGAATAGTCTAGCCAAATGGATCAAACCAAGTTTAGTTTTGCAAAAGCGAATATGGACGCTAGAATTTTAGATTCTCTAAATGCCATGGGGTTTAAGGCCATTATTAGAGACAACTTGGGCTCTTTTGTGGTAGCTAATTGCTATAAAATTTTACGCTGCTCTTCCCTAGCTTCGATGGAGCCCATGTTATGCTATTAGGATTGAAATGGTTAATGCATTTAGGGGTGCATATGGTAGAACGTGAGAGTGGTTCACTTTTTTGATTAACTAGTTAAGAGAGGATGAAGTTGTGAAATCAAGTTTGGGAGTACTAACAAATGAAATCAAATATTTGAAGGGTCATTTTGAACAAATTCTCTTTCTTCATGTCCTAAGATTCGGAAATCAGTGTGCTCATAACTTTTCCAAATGAGTTTCCTTGTAAGCGAATGGTTCTTACACATGGAGGAATAAACTTCTAAATTGTACAAAAGAAATCATTTGTAAAGAAGTTTATTTTTTGTTTGAGGAGAGGATCCCCTCCATAAGCCTCTAAAATTGGATGGGCATATGGGGTTACAACCTTCTCCTTTACTTCTCAAACTGTGTATGTTTCCATCACAAAATACAAAATATTACACCATAACATACAAGTAATTCTATTTGATAAAGTAAAAGATAATTTCACATTAGAAATGATCCAATAATTAGAAAGGAATATGATGAAATGAGATTTCTCATTTTCAAGAAAATTTTCAATTTCAAACATAATTTTTATTTCTAATATGATTTTTTACATTTGTAACACTAATTTTTCCATTTTTAGTACACAATATCATCTCCGCATCCCATTCTGATCATGGCCTTATCCCTTAGATCATTTTATATAGGCCCCTAGGTATTTTGATACATGGGCAAAATTGAAGACTTTGTTATTTGTCTCAAGTAGGAGTGTTAATGGTCATGGTCAACCTGTCAACCCGCTCATCCAACCAGTTTATAAATGAGCTTGGGTTGGAATTTTTGAATAATGGGTTATGATCCGCCAATCCGTTTAACCATTTAATTAAATAAATGGATTAAGATTGAGATTTTATAACTCTTCAACCCGTTTAATAACCCATTTAACCCATATAACATATTCAACCTGTTTAATTTGTTCAACTCATTTAACTCGCTTAACTCATTAAAGTTATATATATATATACATATATAAACCCTTCGGTTATTTTCATTCTTTAAGTCTTCCTCCAATCACCTAATTTTCATTTTTCCACTGCTGCCATAATTTCATTTTTTCATTACTGCTCTTTTTTCATTTTCCCTGCGCTGAAAACACCCTCTTGTCTCTCCCTGCGAGATCATCATCTACTAGAGTCAAGGCTTTCGGGTTATTAGTTATACAACTCGTTAACAACCCACCAATCCGTTTATTAAATTGGCGTAAATGGGTTAGGATTGAGGTTTTTAAAATGGGTTAATAAACGGATTTGGGTTGAGATATTTTAAATCGGTTAGGATTAGGATTAGGCTCCAACCCATCCAACCAGATCTATTAACACCCCTAGTCTCAAGTTATTAGCTTAACCTAAGAGGAGATGGGTGAATTAGATTATTACAATTTCTTGGACAGTTAAAACTTAACTCTAGATTGGCTTAATCCTTTTGAATAAAACAAATAGAGCGAGTGAGAGATCAATAAACAAAAAAAATACACAAAGTATACAAAAAATTATACTGATTTGGACAACACCCCTACTCCATTCTTCTAATCACACACTTTCTTATAGATTCTAACTCTAGGAAACCATTACAATAATAAACCAGTAGTCCGTGAGTTCCAATCCAACTAAACACTACTTGTTGCTCACCTTGGTATTGTCTTCAATACTAGGCTAAGTGGCTAGATATAACAATAAAATTGAAAAAGAAATGAATCTACACATTACACAAGAGTGTAAAATAATGACGTACAACAGCAAGCTTTGAAAATTTTGAAGAAAATGAAAGAGTTGAAGTTCTTACAGTATCCTTAAGAGATTTGCTTGAAAATCACTCAATGAAAGCTTAAATGCATGTAAGTAGGAAGGTTGAAGCTCATTCAATTCTCTAGCTAACCGCTTGAATTCTACTCTAGTCTCTTAAATAGATAAGAAGGAAATTTGAACATTATGTGGTTGGCAACACGCATTAAATGCACTAACGTTCAAGAATTTATGATCGTTACAACCCAAGTTACATTTGGAACCAACTTGGCTTATGACTTCGGTCCACCAAATGCTTCCAGAGAGTTTTCTTTTAGTCTTTAATGCCAAGTTCCTCATAGAATCGACTTAGGACTCGAGACTTTATCCAAGTCGCGCGTGAAATTGACTTGGCCTTCGACTTCACTATTTGTTGGGGTTTCAAAACTTCAAAATTTTCTTTCTTCAGATTCTCTTCCCTTCAAGGCTTGCTTCCTCGTTGACTTTATATAAAACTTGACCCAAGTTGTAAGTGAAATCGACTTGGAATTCTAATTTTACGTCTAATACATAGAAAAATTTATAGTTTTTCACATAATCTCTCAAGTCTCATGCTTTAGGTCGACTTTGGATTTAGCTTTACCCAAGTCGCAAGTGGCATCAACTTGGGGTTACGACTTTAGTCTTCAAGTTACATTCGGAGAAACCTTCAGGCAGTTGATGGCCCTCAAGTCGTAGTTTGAGTCAACTTCGGTTTGCGACTTCACCCATGTCATATACTAAGTTGACTCGGGATGCAATTTCGGATGTGAAAATCCTCAACTCAAGTCTCTGTCTACTTGAAGTCAATCCTAAAGTCGACTTGGGTTTGCGACTTGACCTTAGTTGATCTTAGAGTCGACTTGACTTTGCAACTTCAGCTGAAACACCTTTAGATTTAAAATTTCTAACTTCCATCATAAAATTAAAATTCATTAATAGCCTTTATTATATTAAATTGATTGTCAATCATCAAAACTTGGATGAATCTTGATTTGCAATTTGGCTAATTGAGTTCACACTTATTATATTCATAAATATGGGGAAAATGTATAGTTATTTTGTAATTTTGATAGATTTACAATCGTATACAAAAATGTGATAAATTTTTTACCATATTTGGAATTAAATTTTTTATATAAATTCAAATTTTAGCAAATAATATTTTAGTAAATTAAAACATATTGGCAAAAATGTTGTACTTGGAAAATGTTTAAAAAGTGTATGCTTATATTCGGTATTTATAAATGTTTGATCCCTATTAATGGATATAACTTGTAGCCATATATGGAATTAACCCCATAATAAGTTAGGTGCATAATTTCAATGTGTGTTTCATAATAAGTAAAAAGGGAAAAAAGGAAAATCTAAAAAAACGAGTATGTGTGATGGGGTAATGATTAAAGGTAAAGAAAATAAGGATAAAATAAATATGATAGTTGTACGAAAATGCAAAAAAAATTAGAAATATAGATAATATGGACTTAATTTTTGCTATAGTTTTCAGCTTACTTAAGCTACAATAATTGCATTCATGTTGTTAAAATTAGGCTAATGAGGAGAGTCGTTGGATGCTCATTTAACGATATGGTACAAAAAAACTTACGCTAACGTGGAGGGGTCCATTCATTGAGTAGAGAGGAGAGAGAATATTGTTTCTTCGAAAAATCTCTAGCCAATGGAGAGAGACGATGAGCAAGAGGGTTTTTTTGAAGTGAATGGAGGGAGAAAGAAACTCTCGTTGAATGATCAAACGGAGAATTCAAGCCTAGCTACCGCGGAGAAGAGAGGGTTTCATTGGCATACAATTATTAGGGTTTTGCACAAATTTTGTTTTTTGTGAGGATTTTGATGGTGTAAAGGCTAGGATGAAGAATTGGAGATGGGTGGAGGGAGGGCTATCGGTGTTCTTGAGAAAGGAGAAAATTTGTATATATTTTCATTGCCTTTTATTTTAATTTTTAGAGATTGTAGAGTATTCTAATTAGAAGCTTTTAGCGAGAAAGGATTTTCCATTTACATTATTTTTTCTTGTTATTATTGTTGAATTCTTATTGTTATTGTCAATTGTGGTTTTGAGTAATTTATGTGAAAGAAATTTGGTGGTTTTGGTGGAATTTTATGCACTTTGATTCTTATTTCTATTCTACAAATGCATTGGGGTTTCGGGTCTTTGTTATCTTGAATCTTTGTCTCTCTCTATCAAGTACATGATATTTTACATTTTCATGGGTTTTTTCATCTAAAGTTTTGATGGAAATGAGATTTTATTTTTTGGCTTCTTCAAGGTTTTAATGGGGGCCAAAATCCTATTGCATCTACAGAGTATAAACAAGAATTGAAGAACACAAAAATTTTACCAAAATCTCTCTCCCTTGCAATGAATTCCTCATAACTACAACTAGTCAATAACATAAATGAATTCCTCAAAACTACAACTAGTCAATAACATAAATGAATTCCTCAAAGCCACAACTATTCCATAATATCAAGAATTTAAAAAATAATGACAAGAAAATATAATGCGAATGGAAAATTCTATCCCACCAAAACCTTCCAATTAAAACACTCTAAAATCTCCAAAAATCAAAATAAAAGGCGGCGATGAAAATATATACAAATTTAGTCATCTCTTAAGAATGCCAATAGCCCTCCTCTTTGCCCATAGTCCCCTCTCCATCCACAATTCTCTTCATCATCAATATCCCAAAAAAAAGAAAATCTATGCAAAACCCTCATACGTGTACACCGACAAAACTCTTTCTATTCTACAACAACTAGGCTTTGACCCTTCTCTACATCCAATTCTAAAAAGCTCCTCTCCCTCATTGTTTCTCTCCATCTAACTAGGGATTTTTTGAAAAAAGTAATATTCTTTCTCTCCTTGACTCAATGAATGCGCCCCTCCGCATTAGCAAATGCTTGCTTTTTCATACTACAACATTAAATGAGCATCCAACGAATCTCCTCATCCCCCTAATTTCAACATCATGAATGCAATTATCGCAGCTTAAGTAAGCTTAATCTGTTTGGCCATGCATTTACATCCATCAATCATACTTATTTCAACCAAAACGCAGTTTTCCAGGATTTCGCTGGTGTTTAGCAAACATTTTAAAATCGATTATACGAGTCTTAATCGCAAAAAATTGCGATCTGAAGAAGCATGAATTCAACATTTATTTAAATTGCATAAGCCTATCATAGACATTCACAATGAAAAGACAAAATTACCCACATAAAATTAATTGAAACTCATTGACTTTCTACACTCACCAATAATCTTCTTTGTTCAAGTAAATATAGTAATTCTTTTATGTTTTTTGATGGTTTACAATTTACATTTAAACATACAAGATTTGAAATTCTATATATGTAGATCATATGTTTGCTTTAAGAAAGATTAATTTGATTTTAATGATTAACAACACATTGAAATATCATTAAAAATGATCTAATGAATATGTGTAAGTGTACTTAGATATTATGACTCCAATTATATGTATAAAAATGAAAGGAGCAAAGTTTCAAAGTGCAAACGGGACAAGTTGCAGACCCAAGTCTACTAAGACTGCGACTTGGGTGAAGTTCCATAGCCAAGTTGACTCAGGGGTCGTATATTTCTACTGACTGGTTCAACCATAGGTGAAGTCTCAGCCTAAGTCAACTTCACCTGCAACTTCAAAGAGACAACAAAGTGAAGTCTCAACCCAAGTCCACTTCGCCTGCAACATCGAAGGCAAAAAAGTAGACAGCAAGTGGATAGTAAATTTTAATTAAAGTGAAGTTGCAACCTAAGTCGACTACACTCATCCCAAATTGACTCGACTCATCCAAGTCGACTCCACTTGCGACTTTAAGTTATAATAGTCGAAAATTCGAACGTTGGAGCATTAAATGAATGACAACTATCACTCCAATGGTTAGACTTTCTTTTCCTCTATAAATGTCATTGAAGTATGAACGGGAAAGTGGTTGAGAAACATAAGATGAGCTTACACCTTTTAATATTCAAAAGTGTTGATGTTATTTTAACAAATATTAAAGCTTCAAGTGTTACTACTTTAAATGAGCTTACAAGATCATCTTCTTCATATAACAAGTAGCTTCCGGAGCATATTGAATACACATTGTAAAGTATAAATTTTTTTATCTATTTTATTTTGAGTTGTTACATTGGATCAATGTTAGAGGCCAAATTCAAGAAGAAGCAAAATAAGGTGTTGGTTAGAGTTTGTCTCATTGATGGGTTTTACTTGATTGGTTTGAGTTTATCTCACTAATGGATTAGATTTGGTTGGTTGGAGTTGGTCTCACCAACAAGTGATTATTGTATATGCCCCTAGAGTTAAGAGTCTAAAAGAGAGTCAATGCTCTAAATTGTATTGGATATACAATAGTGGAATCTAAGACACAATGGATATGTGCTTGGAAGAGTGGAATAAGAAATATATTGTTTGAACCACTATATATTGTTGTCTCTTGTGTGGTTTAATTGCTTTCGTTTTATATTATATTTGCATTGTCTCATTCTCCCTTAACACGTTTCATCATAGGGGATTGAACTCACAAGGGGTTAAGTTTTAAAGTACTAAAGATTTTTTAAAGAATCTAATTCACCCCTCCCTTCTTAGGTTTTGCCATAAACTTGGGATCAATAATATATTCATTTGATTTTTTGTTGTTAAAATCATTCTAATTTACACAATTTATTAATAAAAATTGGCCCATCATTTTTAATATTAATATCATTAAAAACATTTTAATACTATTATATAGTATTTATTCTAAATCTAATTTATTATATTTTTGAATAACTCAATATTAGTTAAATCAAGTTCCGTCTAATTTGTTTTGAGCGTTTCAAATAGAAATGGATATATACATTATTTTAAAATTCAAATAAATAAATTTTGAACATATATTTCTAGGAAATTAAATAAATATTGACCTCTTTTACGTTTTAATACTAAGTTAGTGGTGAAAGAATATCAAGAAAATATAAGTAGCAATAAGATTTGAATGTCATTGTTAAAAAATTCATGTTAAAGTATCTATATGCTCATTATTAAAAAATTACATTAAAATATCCATTAATAAAAAATTAGCATGTATTGTGTAATAAATTAACGTTAAATACTTAGATTGTATTTTTAATTATTATATCAATAAAATAGAATATTTGTTATATATGTTAATAATTTTTAAATGAGTGTTACTAATAAAAGATTTTTTACGGAAAAATAATATAAAATTTTCTCTTTAGCTTAATTAAGAAAAAACTAGATAATATAATTATATCAACAAAATATAATATTCGTGATATATTAATAATTTTTAAATGAGTGTTAATAATATAAATTTTTTTATGGAAAAATAATATAAGATTTTCTCTTTAGCTTAATTAAGATAAACATAGATAATATAAAATTTTCTATTTATTTCAACCTTTAATATTTTTAAATTAAAAGTAATATTTGCGGCCTCGAGATTTTTTTGTGTAACTCCATTCTTTTTATCAAGTCTTTTAATCAACAATTACATTATAACAATATAAAGAAGGTAATATATGACATTACATATACTTGTTGTTATTTATTTTACTAAAATAACATATTTTAGTAGAAAAATTTAGGTATATAGTTACTATAAAAAGGTTATATTAGTCTTATAAAAAAAAGGTTATATTATAAAAATATAAATTTATTTTAGAAATATTTTAAAATTACTAAAAACTTAAACTTTTAAATCATATAAAAGTAATAGTTCAAAGAAATAAATATTTACCTAATCTTTTATAAAATTTAAAATTTATTTAAAAGTCTCTTCGAGGTTTCAATAACAATATTTATTTTAATAATATGTAAGAAACATCTTTTGTCGGTAAAATAATTTCTATGTAATAATATAAAATGGATTAGGAATACTTCTTTTATCCTTATTGGTCATTCTACATGTCCATTGACACTTTTATCTTTTAGGATAAACACTAAAATATTACTAAAAGTGCTTTTTAAGTTATAAAGCCAAACACTTTTTAAGTTTTTGTCATCGCACTTTTTATAAAAGTTTCATTTGTAATCAGACTTTTTTAAATAGTTGAAATTTAAAAGTTCAGCCAAACAAAGCTTACAACTCACATAAAAATCAGGCTCCTAGATAATAAGAAAGAAATAGAATATTACATACTTAAGAGGTTAAATCACAATGCTAAGTACGCATAAAAGAATGAAAATTATTTTCATGATACCAAATGTAACTTTAATATCTACTTTTTCTTGTTTGGTAATTTGGAAAGAATCGAGAAAAAATAAGAAAAAATTTTGCAGAAAAAGAGAGGATGATAATGTGATAAGGGTAGCAATTAAAAAGGAAATGATTCTACCATCGAAAAAAAAAGGAAATGACCCAATATGCATTGAGCTTCTATAATGAAAAGATCACATGCTATTAAAATAAGGGTTAATTCCAAATATGACCACAACTTATAGTCATATTTATTTATATGATCATGAAGTTATAAAAATTGTATAGATGACCACATATTTATACCTAAATTCCAAATAAGACAATGTAGTTAAGTTTTACTAGATAACGAGTAAAATTTTTAAAATGATAGAATTGTCCAAGTCATTTTTTTGAAAGGGATAATGTATACACTAGGAGTGGTTGAGTCCACTTTTACTTTTGTATTTTTATATCATTTCATTCAATTTTTTGTGATATCTTATTAGAACAACTTCTTTTTACTTTTGTTAGGGGTAATATTTCGGAACTTTATATCACTTTAATGGTTAAAAACATTGTTATATTTTGAGTTAAGGTTAAAATATGTTTTTATACATGCCATTTTTACATATTTATAGTCATATTTTGGAACTAACTATTAAAATAAATATAGATAAGAATTAAAAATAATATAAATGACACAACAAAAGAGTTTACCTTTTTATCATGTTACCCACATATGATGGAAGTGTACTTCAAGGCGAGTTGGGGTTGGGGAAAGTTGACCCATGACCCCTTGACATAACCCTTTTTGGCTAGGCAAAATCAACTTTTTTTAACCCGATACATACAGATATGAGTTAGAAATTTTAGTCTACATTCAAAATTATCAATTTTATGTGGATAAATAATTTTATAAAGTATTATTATATTCTAATATAAATGTGAATGGATCTAGGCATTTTTCCCAATTTACATACAAAAATACCTATTTTTGAGCAAATGTGGCTTATACACATATTTGATTTTGATGAAACTTGGTCTTTTAGATAAATAAATAAAGTTAAATGCCATGAATAAATTAAATTTTCATCAAACATAAAAAAAATTTAAAATTTTAAGGGGTTATAAGGTTATATGGAGTTACTTTTATGTAACATGGTTACATAGAAGCAATCCAGAGAAAATACAATTAAAATTAATATGATAGTTGTATGGATAATTGTGAAGGAATGATTAAAAAGTAGATAGTTATATTGAAAGATACTTTCAAGTAACGTGTCTTAGGATTGCTCCAAATTTTGAAAGGGTTATTTGCACTTCTATCTCCAATTTTTGCCAAAATTATACATTTACCAATATTTTTAAAATAATTTACAATCTGACAACATTTTATAAAACTTATTTACTTGATAGTACATTGATATAAAGAAAATATGTTTCACAAAACATTGATGTATTATAAATTATTTTCAAAATAATGGTAAAAATATAATTTTAAGAAAAACTTGGTAAAGTGAAAATAAGCCAATTTTGAAATGATCCATCAAAGTACTCACTCAAGGTATTTTTTAAATTTTAACTAAAAGATTATTAAGGACTAGTTTGCCTAAAGTGGAACCCAAATACAATTAATGAATAGAAATATCAGATAAATGATTTAAAATAGAAATAATGATAAAAAAGAATAGGAGTGTCATAGACGTGTAGTACCATGCATTAGTATATGAGATTTTATATTAGAAGAAGAGATTTTCTATTTTAAAAAGTTGCAGAAATACTATGGAAATTTTTTGAAATAGTGTGTATGTGATATGATTTAATAGGAATAATGACTAGAAAATAAAAGGCGTAAAAATAAAATAGAAAGGATAGTTGAATTAAATGGCATCAAAAATTATTGTAATGTAAAAATAATAATAGAAACATTGTGGTACTTGGATAATTGAGATCTTAAATTACATCAAAATGGATGATGAATGAAGTCTAAAATTCTTTACTCTTTTACCAAATATCAAAGGTACCCCAAAAGTCAAATTTGCCTAGTTTTTTTTTTTAAAAAAAAAGCCAAGTTTAAGTAAACAAACATGCTTGAAAAATAGGAGTACAACTTGGGTCAAGTTGCACCGGGTATGAATGAACCAAAATCCTAAATATACTAGGTTTATATTAACCCAAACTCTCATATTAGAATCGAGGTTTGGACTAGATTTGCATTAGTTTTGGTCTTAGTTTCAGGTTGAAATTTATGTTACTTTTAAATCAATAGAAATTGAAATTACCAATATAGATAACGAATTTTTTAACATTATTGCATTCACACATAAATATATTTATATGACCTATTATTTCTTTGGTTTGGACAAAAGTTGGTATTTTAATTAAAAGATAATTCTAAATACAATGACCGAAATGAGTTTACAAATAACAATCAAAGTAAGAGAATAAATAAGATTACATAAAATCACTATCTAAAATTTAATAAAAGTAAAACTTATATATCTCATAGTTAATTAATATATATGCAATAATTTTAAAAAATTTGTATATTCATAATTATTTACAAATAAAGTTAATATAGATGTAATATATTCAACTTTTATGGAATACTTTTAACACAATTATAGTTGAAATACTTAACACATAAATAAATATAATTATTTTAATAAATTAAGGAGAATATTGAGTTAGGTTTTGGTAGCGAGTAGATGCAAATCCTATATTGGTTTCGAGTTTTCTTGGGTCAGGTTGAAATTAAATCTAATTTGAAAAAAATTTCAAAAATAAAATCCAAACTTGATTTTGAAATAGAGTCAGGTCAAGCGGGTTTAGATCGACCCGGTACTAAGTTGCACCCCTACTAAAAAACCATACACAATTAGAGTACTGCCTTGTTGTTATGTAGACCCATTACAAATACTCTATTATTGTTAGCTAAGCTAAGGCCTAAGGATGAACAAACCCATGATATATTTTTCCTCTGATAAGTTGATAGGATCTTAGAGTTACGTTCTCATGCTGAAATAACCTTGGCTGATGAAGTATTAATAAAACTTTGAATACTTGTTCATGTTCTGGCTCAAGAAGTAGAAAACTCTTAAAATGGTTGTTGAAATCTTAATGTTGTGTAAATGTTAGTTCAAAATCTCTACGTTTGTTTCTATATGCTACTTGCACCTCATAGAGACGTTGGTAAAGAGGCTAGCTAATAGTTAATTAAGTATTAAGTGAAATATTGTCATTGCAATAACTTTGCACTAACCTTTCAAATGATGCCTATGCTAGGCATATTTGAATTTGTAGGCCACTTCAATAGGTTGATTTTGTAAGCATAAAAACAACTTTAATGAAGTCTAATTTGCATGAAATTTGTTGTGGACCTTCTTGAGTAATTCAATTAAACATATCAATCTTCAATTTTGCTAAAGGAACTTTCAAAAATTTAGAAATCAAAGTCACTATTTCAATGCATCCCACTACTTCTGTATATTTCTGAAACTGCTTCAGCGCATCTTTCGTATGCAACTTCTATATACTTGAAACTCACTTTAATAAAGTCCAATTTTGTTGAAACTGGGTCTAAATAATCTTGAGCACTTGAACTAAATGTTACAATTCTTAATCTGCAAAAAATAACACACAATTTTAAGTAATGAATCAATCTAGTCACTTTTTCAACTTATATTTTTACTTTTATGTAGCTACTATCTTGCTTCTATAAGCTCAATAATCATTTTTAATACTTCCAAATTTGATCAAAGCTTAATTTGATACTTGAAACATTCTTTATTCATCTTATCAAGGTGTGTAAAATATACAAAATTATTTTAATCACTTAATAAGATTTACAACGTCGCATCTTTTGTAAGAATTATATCAACTTCTATAAATTTTTAAAACTTATAGTTTGACTTTGAATTCTTTTACAATTATCATGTAACTTAATGTTCAATTAAGTAACCTCACACAATGACTAATAATCTATAAAACATATACATTTAAAAATATTAGTTCTTCAAATGTAATTCGATCTTTCATTAATTATCAAAACAATTAGGGTGTTTGGTATTTGATAAAAATTTTGAAAGAAAAGTATTCTATGTAAAAAACTTTTAAGTGAGAGAAGTGATTTGATATGATAAAGGAAATAACAAATAGTAAAGAAAATAAAATTAAAATAGATACGGTAATTATAAAGGTAGTTGTTGATAAATGATTGAAAAGTACAGTAATTATATAGAAGAATGTGAAAAGATAATTATAAAAATAAAATAATTATGGAAGTAAAAAATTTTAGATTAAGATATTTAATGAAATGCCAAACACACTCTTATACTTAAACTATTTCACTTACGATCAGTAACGTGAACTCATGTTTTTTTTTTCTTTTTCTTTTTTTGATTGGGTCAGTGACAACTCACGTGAACTCATGTTTAGAACCAATATTTTATAGTAGTTATGGAAGCGTCATTAGAAGCCAATTTTTGAAGAAAAGGAATGGAGTGGATCAAAATTTTCTTAGATTATTCATCGATCATACAAAAATTTTGTCGTAAATGGACAACATATAAATCTTAATACCACATGATAGAAATAAGCTTCATGTATATTGGGTAGCTCGTTCTTATAGGGTTTGTTATGTTTTAATATAAATGGTGCATCGAAACAAGTTCTGAAGGATTACTTTAAGAGCATGCAGGTAGATGATGGTTTGTTGGCTTTGCTCACAACGTTAGTATCTGCTGAGAATTTAAGGGAGAATTATGGGCTTTACGTAATGGACCTCTTTCATGGGATTTGAGAGTTCGAGAAGCAATAAGTAAGGTCGAGCTGTAGCAGCATAAAGTTGAGATTTGAAACAAGATATGACCACCTTACATCCATACAGAATGTTACAGAGTGAGTGTAAAGCTTTGCTTGATCGAGATTGACATAGCAAATTAATCATGTGTTCAAAGAAAGAAACTGAACATCCCTCGCCAAAAAAAAAAAAAAAAAGAGAGAGAGAGAGGAACTGAACAGAGGATTTATCATTAGTAAATTCTGTATTTTTTTTTTAGCTCTTAGGGTGCCATAAGACTTTCAGAAACTCTTGTATCGGTATGTTTTGATTCTTTATTTGAACAAAGTTATGGGGCTAAGTTCGATTCAGACAAAAAAATCTTTACTAACTTATCATTCCCTTGTCAAATATTTGTAAATGAACAGAAGTTATGTTGGCTGCAACTAGCGTGGCCAAACTTTTGTGGCATTCATTGCCACTGCCGAAAACGAAGAATGTAAGCCATACCAAGACCAAACCAACTGCCATACAAAGGTATGTAGCATTAAAACCCATTCAATGTCTAAGGCAAAGGCAGATTTGAGCTGTCATTGAGATTTCCAAGGAACCGAAATTTTGTAAATTAGTACTTCAGGATTCAGGTGCCGTCATTTAAGATCTTTTTGGGCAAATTGGCAAAACAAGAACTATTATATGTCAATGTAATAAAAATATGTATATTAAATAAAGTAAACAAATTAAAATAAGTAGACAAATACGAATTATACGATTGAAAAATACAATCACGGAGGAAAAGTTGAACGCATATTAATTTGTTAGCTATATGCAACCCATGCCACTGAAGTCTTTAATGTTCTGACACATTTTGGCGCAATTGATAATTAAATTAAAATTTAATTTTCTCATTTTGTTTAAAATTATTTATTTTATGATATTACTAAATATCAATTTGGATCGCATCTAATTAAACATATTTATAATTATATGTCAAATATGAAAACCACCTAGATTTATTTACGAATTTATTGGACTGTTATAATAGTTTATTAGATTATTTATCCAGAGAAGACAATAATTAAGATGGTATAGAAGTTGAATGAAAAGTTTTAAAATAGATATATAAATTAAATAATTGTATTATATTGACTTTATATTTTTTGGTTTTATCAAATGGGTCTAACGCAAATATTTGACCTGAAGGAAACTGAATGTTATAGTTGAAAATAATTTTAAATATATAGGCAAACTGAATTTTAATTTAGCCGTTAAAATATCCCAAAAATGAAACAACGATACCAAAATTTCGATGGTATAGATTGCATAGAAACTAAAAGCAATTTATTAGACAATTTCATTTTATCCAAATGATACCTATTTTATTTTTAAATATAAATAAAAAAATTTATTATTGGTTTTATGTTTTTCTCATTTACTTATTTTCGAAGAAAAATTATGTTTTTCACTTTCGATTATAAACGATATCCAATTGTTGTCATGTATAAGGAAATAAATCCTAACGTTTGGGAAGTATATTTATGCTAGTGAAAAAGAAATTTTCGATCTACAAAATTAAAAATAAAAATTAGGATGGAAAATATAAGTTGTACCTTCTAGGCCGGATAGCATTGCCTCCAACTCACAAAAATGATTTCACAGCTAAACAACCAAAATCTATTTTATATACATAATTTATTCCATGATTGCTTTCCTAGCGAAATAAGCTTGAATTCAAGTCTCAAAGGGACAGTTTATGAATTTTGAGCAATGTCTTCGTAGCTATACTGTTAGTAATATTTCTTACACTTCTAGAATTAAAAAAATTCAAAAAATATATACCCGGGTTAAGTTGTAAATACAAAAAATAAAAAAGTGCTCAGGTACACGTATAAGTTAGAAATAATAATAATTTACTATTTACATTTTAGTTATCCCTATCATACCTAAGTCCAAGTTTGACCACCAATCTACTTTTGAGTTGTTTAGCATAAAGAATACCAGCGCAGTATCTAAAGCACAGGCTGAACGACAATTCTGATAGAGACTTAAGAGTTGAGAGTTGAGACCCCCTGAAATTTTGAAAATTGTATTATTATCCTTAAAATAAAAAATCAAAATAGTTTTAACTGTACCGTAATTATCTCCCTTCTCCATGTAATTAACACCATACCAAAGGCCTTGGATTCGCCCATGTTCTAAAAATCATGTTCCATGACTTAAAATGAGATCAAAGTTGAAAATAAGAGTATTTTTGTGAATAAAGTTCACAAATGGGGACTTTTTTGCAAAAATAATATCCAGAAGTTAAATTTTTAAAATTGCAAAAGAGTGAATTAAAAAACGCTGGCGATCTTAGTTCTTAGGCTTAACATAGCCCCCGGCAATCCGGGTGTAACACGAGTGGCTGGAAAAAATATTTATTATTTTTATAAATTTTTGGGCTTACCAAGATCTTCTTTTTTATAAATTTCTAAGATTATTTTTATATTTTATTTCATTTCGAAAAAAATAAAATTGGAGCGGAATATGCACAACTATGCATACCATTTTATTAATTTTTAAAACTTAAAATAAAATATCAAATGAATTTTAAAATTTGTCAAATTTCGATAGAAGGAACATTTAAGTAGGAATAGGATCCACATATTTATAAAATACATAAAAAATTACAGGCCGCTGCACATTAGAATAACTGGAAGCAACTAGCATGCCTGCCTACCTCTATGGAAGAAAAATTTTTGTCTGCACATTTTTTGGGGATTATAGTTGCATTCTTTCTTAAAAATCCCATACACGACTTGTGCTTACAGTTGGCTAATGTGCCAACTGCAATTTTGGTGCGCAGATTTTGTGGGATACTAAATCTAACCATATTTACCACCTAATAAAAAAAATGTTGATTTCAAATATACTCATTTCATTTATCATTAATTACAATTATACTCACTAATTTGAAATGTTTCACATATACTCATTAATTATTTCATTAATTTCAAATATATTTAATGTAATAATTAGAAACATTTAATAATTTTAAAATCTCAACATATCCCTAATTAACCAAGATTTCATTGTCATTTGTGTCATATTCGAACCTTTAACACTTATTCTGCCTAGCTTTTCTTTTTAGTTGGATGAACTTTTATCATATTGTTCAACTTCTATCATGATTAAATGACTATTATTATTAAATAATAAGGAGCAATTTAGATATTCATATGATGAATGACTTATTATTTTATTGTAGCTGACGGAATGAGTATAAATAAAAAATTTTCCATACTTAGTAGGTAATATGAAGGTTTTAAAGCTTAGTAAGTATATTTATAATTAAGGACACATATAGTGAGTATATTTGAAATTAATCTAAAAAATCAAGGTGGACCGTAAATCCAATATCCATGTACGGCGAATCACCCAAAGAGATGCTCCTGCGTACACCGGAAAAACAACTCGTACAAGAGAACGCAAAGCGTAATAAAGACACACGGCCCAAAAAAGACGCAAATCCGCCTGTTTTCACGCAGCCTTTAAAAATGGGGGGCTAAAAAATGTTCTTTCTGCGGTGCCTTCCGTAACTTTTTAACTTTTCAGTTTATAGTTTATACCCGAAAATGTTATTTTTGCAAATAATCTCTGCTTTAGGTGTTTTCTTTGAATAATTACCTCACATATGATTTTCTGATCCGTTATCAAAATCTTATGGGAATTCTTATTTTTTCGTAGTCATTTTAATTGATAAAACTGAGCAAAACAATTTTCAGTTTAATCTAGATTCATTTTTGTAACACTCACGTGTGGACTTTATTTGTCACACTCAATTCTCATTTGCTATGCCCGTCAGAATTTCATGCCAAGCTTCATGTCTGTCATAACTTGGATGAGATGAAGATAATATTGAATCTTCTCTTTTTGAAAAACACTTTTCTTATTCTAAAAATAATATATTATTTTTCTAATTTTCAATACAGCTATTTCTAATTTACGTACAACTTTACCAATTTATAATATAAAAGAACACTTTTTTTCATCTTATATCTTATCAGGATGTGTTTGAAAAATGATAAAAAAAAAATTATTAAAATACTTTTAGTGTAAAAGTTGTTAAAATGAGAGAAAATTATGTAACATGATAGGGATAATAAGGAGAGATAAAGAGAATAAAAGTTAAAATAAATAAGTTAGTTGTATTGATAATTGTGTAAAAATAATTAAAAATATAGTTATTTGTATAGGAAGATGTGAAAAAATAATTAAAAATTTAGATAATTATGAATAATAATAAGTTTTTTATTGAAAATTTTTGTATAAAAAGTTTATTAAAAACAAACACACCCCCTACTTTCATATAATCCAAGTGGTGAATAAAAACTTTTACTTCAAAGTTAAACTAGTGGACATGATAATACCTAATTATAAATTAATGAAAAAGCATAATTTATAAAATCAACATAACCCTCACCTCGAGTAAAGATGATTACAGTACTTAAACATGATAACATGCTAAGTAATTGACTAGATTCAAAAGTTTTATTAGGTATAACAATTTTCTTCAACTAGTCCTACTCAAGATTTGGATTGGATGAGAATGGGATGAAGACATGACATGAAAAATTGTTATTGTGCATTGAAAATAATAAAATTTGTATGAAAAGTAAGAAAAATTATATAAAAAATGAGAAAAATCTCATCTACGCTAGGACAAGCCCAACAATGAAAATAAAGGGTGTGTTTGGCAATGAGTATAAAATGTCAAGTTAAAACTTTTCAATTTAAAACTTTTCACTCTTCATAACTACTATATTTTTTTAATCATTTTTTTACATTTTCCTATACAACCACCCTATTTTTCAATCATTTCTATACAATTACCTATACAACTAACCTATCTATTTCAACTTTATCTTCTTTACTCTTCATTATTACCCCTATTATATCATATCATTTGACAACTTTTACTCTTCAAAACTTTTCATTAAAAGTTTTATCCATTCCCAAATACACTCAAAATTTGTTGACAATACTTTTTAACGTTTGGGCCAAGTAACTACAAACGAGAGAGTTTTACATGAATTATAAAAAAAAAATGGGACATACATGTAAAAGGCCCAGAAAACAAAGAGGAAAAAATAAATGATGTGTTTGGCAATCCACAAAAAATATCAAGTTAAAACTTTTCAATCTAAAACTTTTCACTCTCCATAACTATCATTTTTTTAATCATTTTTTTCACATTTTCCTATACAACTACCCTACTTTTCAATCATTTCTACACAACTATCCACACAACTAACCTATCTATTTTAACTTTATTCTCTTTACTATTCATCATTACCCCTATTATATCACATCATTTGACAACTTTTACTTTCTAAAACTTTTCATCAAAAGTTTTATTCATTACCAAACACACCCTTTATCATTTCGGTAATCCGTAGCAATACCGGGTTCTGGTTTTTTGCTCCCGGGAGCAAAAAACCAAAACTGCTCCCGGGTGCAAAAAACCCATTTTTTTTTATTTTTTTTTTGAACTTTTTTTCATAGAACTGTTAATCTAGGTGTAACTAATACGTGTATAAATTTTTAACATTTTTGGAGTATTTTAGATATTTATTTTTGATTTTTGAAAAACAGTGGCATTTTAGGTAATTTTAAATTACGAAAATGCCACTGATTTTCAAAAATAAAAAATAAATATCTAAAATACCCCAAAAATGGTAAAAATTTATACACGTGTTAGGTACACCTAGATTAAGAATGTTAAAAAAAAAAGTTCAAAAAAAAATAAAAAAAAATGGGTTTTTTGCACCCGGGAGCAGTTTTGGTTTTTTGCTCCCGGGAGCAAAAAACCAGAACCCAGCAATACCAAGCCCCAGTCCTCACGGATAGATCTCGCTCACGCACCGCGGCCCCACACGCCCGCTCTTTCAATCAAGGAATCCGGTACCATGACTCCATGAGCTGGTGGAGCCGGCGTATGGCGTAGCCGACGCTCCCGTCTAACTCGATGGACGAGGAGCGGAGATCCCTGGCTCTGAACCGTTGTATCAAGTGGGCCACGTGATGGATGGTCGATATCTCAACCACCACTTCAACTGCAGAACCTTGCCCTTCTTTACCATTTTGCCAGCAGCGACTGCTCTCCCGTCGTTTTCTATTTTTATCTTCAGCCGTCGCTTTCGAGGTGGCTTTCGTAGGTAAATAAGATATTTCCTTGTCGACCAACCATGATGAATAAGCTAATAACTATGTAAGCCAGTTGATTTTTTATTTTTTATTAATATTTTTTCTTGTTATTTATATTATTTTATTCAGCTGAAATCCATCAATTGAACCAATCGTATTCCTACGTTCGCCAGGGCAGTGGACATTGCCCGTGCCTTGAAGATTCGCATGTAAATTTACTTGTGGAAATTAAGTTTTGGGATCATCCACATCAAATATTTGCATCTCCCATAAAAATATAAAATTAATAAAATAAAATTATTTGATTTATATATCTTTTTTAAAACTAATAATTTAACATCTATGTCATTTAAAATATTGTCTATACGGAGATAAATGATTGTATGAATCATAATAACATTTCGATAAATTCGTGAAGTTAATAAAATAAAACTATTTAATTTATATATTCTATTTTAAAGCTAGTAATTCAACATTTGTGTCATTTAAAACACTGTCTCTATACAGATAAATAATTTTATAAATTATAATAAAATTTACGCAAATTCACTAATAAGTATCTAAGTAATTTTTTATGTTTTACATATGCTTATAAATATCTTAAAGCAAGTATGGCTGAGCTAAAACTTTATTTGGAATGATTTTTGGTAAAATAATATGAAGTGTTTTTAAGTAAAATGAGTGAATTAAGCCAAAACAGTGTAGCAAGTCTGAAGATTTTTGTTATGCAGGCTCTACCATAGTATTTCCTATGCTTATATATGTCTTTTCATTTGGGGTGGGTTTTGCTTGTCAGTTGCTTGAATAATCTGTTTTTTGGCAATTTGCAAAATAAGCACTTTAAGTTTGAAATTTTTCACAAAATAAATCTTATGTGATTGTATTATCAAGTGGATGAGAAAGAAAAAAAAATTGCGATCCTGTGCATTTATGTGCAAAAGTCTATTTTTAATTTTTTTGAAATTTTCTTATAAAACTGTTAATCAAGTGTCAATTTTTACCTTTTTTTGATTTCTGAACATATTTTTTAATTTTAAAAAAGGATATTTTATCATTCAACAATGACTAAAATGTTCCTATTTTTATAAAATTAAAAAATATATAGAAATATCCAAAAATAATAAAGCTTAATACACATGTTAAATTAATAAAATAGGTTAACAATTCTATAAAAAAATTTTAAAAATTAATAAAATAAGTTTTTACACATAGGTGCATTGAAGTTTCATGGACCAATGTGCATAGGATCACAACTCAAAGAAAAATACCTTTAAAAGGGTAGCTACTTAACACTTATTATAAGTATGGAGGTGTTGACACCCCTCCCTCAAGCACAAAATGTACAACACGTGGAAAAGGTCCAAGCCCAAACAAATTCAAAGCAAAAGGAGGTTCAAGCAAGCTAAGCAGACCCTTTCGAACTCAGCCCACAGGAGCGAAGCTCCACCAAGCCTCGAAGCAGGCTTTTCAACAAACCAGATCCGACCCACAAGAGCGAAGCTCCTACAGGCCACCTTAACGGGCTTCACAAAGCAGCCCACCAGACGCAGCAAATGGGCTTAGTCAAGCTTTAGCCCACCAGATCCAGCCCGCCAAGCCTCAGAAGCAGGCTTCTCTACAACTTTGGGCCTCTACAACGGCCCACCCAAAGCGACGGGCTTAGCAAAGCTCTAGCCCACGAAGTTCAAGCCTATGGACCAAGTCCAACACTTCAAGTGGCTCAAGGCCCATACTCTCACCTCAGGCTCTAGCCCATCAAGCTCAAGCCCATGGACCAAGTCCAATCCTTCAAGGGGCCCAAAGCCCATGATCCCACCTCAAGTTCAAGCCCATGGACCAAGTCCATGACCCCAAGTTGCCCAAAGCTTACTCCAACATCTATAAAAGGAGGAGCACCCCCCTCACTTGAAAACACACTTGGAGAGGCATCCCAGAGGGGAGGACGGGAGTCTGCAGCAACATCCCGGCGTCCCGATTTTTCCTGCTTTACGAGCTCCAAGCTTCTCTTCCACGCCTCTTTTCCATCTCTCTCATTCTCTCAAGTCTTTCATTTTTCCCATTTTCACGCCCATGTAAACCGCCTCGGGTTGGCAGATTTTGCCATATTTGCTTCAACCCGAAGGTCGGAACCCGAACTCTGTACGACTAGTGCCTTATTTCATTAAACAGGGGCTGATCTCCCTTTAAAGATCAGTGGCGACTCCATTTTTTTTCTTTATTTTTGCGTGCATGTTTAAGTTAACGCCCCGGCAAGGCGGGTGCACGCGGGTGCACGGATTCCAGCATAATACGCTGCCGTTATGCTGCCGGATTTGTGACTTGATCCGTGTACGGAAAGCCCCGTCTTAGCCGTTATGTTGCCGAAATCACAAGAAAACGCCCATATGCCAGATTTATCTAAAAACTGTGAATCCTAACACGTTTTACCCCATGTAGATGCAGGAAAACTAAGCCCACACTGCTGTCTTGGAGGCGTTGAAAACCCATCCAACACGATCCAGATTTCCAAGGCTCAGGAAACCATTCCGAGTCCATCATAGCGCTCGCGGCGGGTGCTACAGGAGGTTTCATGCTTATCATTTGTTTTAAATTTAAAATATATTTTCTTACATCTATACTATTTATTATGATTAACATATCTTGTTTTATACATCATCAAAAAAATTTATTTCAAAAATTATATTTTGCAAAACTATCATTTTTAGAGTAAATATATAACTATTATATTTAAAAATATATAGTACATATAATATACATAATTGTGCAATTTGTATAATCATAAATAAATATACTTTAGATTTAAAAATATATTTTATAATTACAAATCAAATGTAAGCAAGAAGCCTAGAATCTATATCACTTTTCGTTC
This sequence comes from Annona cherimola, assembly GCA_030490835.1. NCBI lineage: Eukaryota > Viridiplantae > Streptophyta > Magnoliopsida > Magnoliales > Annonaceae > Annona > Annona cherimola. The sequence continues at coordinate 9,806,455 of CM059973.1, read as the reverse complement.
ATTTGGGGCTTTGTATTTGAGCCATGAGGTTCATTAATTATGGGGATAACTTTTGCAAATTAACAATTATACGGTTAAAGTTATAAAGTCAGCCCTTCTTTTTTACTAAATAATTGGTCCTCGTAGAAAGTTCATTTCGTATAGAATCATCAACTTCACTCAATCAAATGCACACATGATTGAATCTGAACCTATGGATGCAACGGGATGAGAACCGAATAACAGGATGACATGAAAAAGCATTGTATTGTATTAGAATTTGAGAAAATCTATTTAAAACGGAAAAAATTTTAAAATTGGAGAAATATAATAAATAAGAAAAATAAGTTATTGAAAAAATATTTTTTAGAAAGGAAATAGCCAACTTATTATGATTAGCATCTCCACCTCATTCCATCACATTCATTATCAGGATAAGGTATAGATGTGCTCCAACCGATTTACCATCCCTAAATTATGCTAGTGATGTGATAGATCGGAGCCGTCCATGAGGTGGGACAAACAAGCAAACGCAATTTGTCTTCAAGTTTCGGTTGCGCGCAATGAGTCTGTCGAGAACTCTCTTCATATCATACACATGCCATGCTATGCGGCTGCGGCTGTTGTTGATTTTTATGCCAAGGCCTTGTCCACTTCACAAGAGTACGACACTAATCAATTGCTCCGAAATTCTGATTATTTCTTCGGATCCCGCAAAAAGCTTGCCACGTTTGCAATTTTCGCGCGACTTGCCCGCCCAACCTCTCCTCGCACGAGTCGCCGGTCCCTTTTCGTCCTCCTGCACCAGCATTGCCATTCGGCAACGGAGAGTGGATAACGTACAGACAGATTCAGGATCCCTGTTGCCTGCTTTGGGGAGCACTGAGCATACAATCTTTTTTTAAAAAAATTCTTTTTTACACAAACGTTAATCTAAATATTAAATTATTAAAATTTCACTGATTTTTAAAAATTTTAAAAAATCTAAAAATAATAAAAATTGACACACAGTTAAATACACTTAGGGTGTGTTTGACAATGAGTATAAAATGTCAAGTTAAAACTTTTCAATTTAAAACTTTTCACTCTCAACAGTTACCATATGTTTTAATTATTTTTCACATTTTTTTATATAACTACCTTATTTTTCAATCATTTTTACACAACTACCCATACAACTAACTTGTCTATTGTAACTTTATCCTAATCATTATTCCTATCATATTGCATCACTTGATAACTTTTTCTCTTTAAAACTTTTCATCAAAAATTTTATTTATTCTCAAACACAACTTTAGATTAACAATTTTATGAAAAAAGTTTTAAAAATAAATTTAAAAAATTAAGTATATCCACATAGAACATTGAAGCCTCAATGCTCCCAAGAACATAGAATTGAACTTAACATAAGATCCTGTTGCACGCTTTTCTTTTGTCCAGCTCTGAAATTTTTGTCTCTACGGTCACCCATATGTTCAAGCACCTACTAAGATACACAGTAAGGGATCCATGCCCCAGTTCACCGCTTCATCTCAAGCCTCTCACCCATGCTAGTTTTTTATGGGAAGTGATGTAACTCTTTTAAAGTTAAAATTTTAATTCTTGATGAAAATTTTTATCCATTTTTTGTTTATCTAGGAAATTAAGTTCCATCACAATCAAATATGTTTATCGGTCACATTTATTGAAAAATATATATTCACGCGTAAATTTTGAAAAATGTTAAAATATTAATTTTAAAGTAGTATTTTTGACATTTAAACCGTTCAAAATATTATTTTTATGTAAGCAAATGATTTTATAAAGTATTACTATATTCTAATATATGTGTACATGAATTTAAGCATTTTTCATAATTTAAACATTTTAATATATATCTTTTAACAAATGTGACTTATAAACATATTTGATCGGGATGAAATTTAGTCTCTTAAATAAATAAATGATATTAAAACAATGAATGAATTAAAATTTTCATCAATGACTAAAATTTTAAATTTTGAAGGAATTACATGACTCTACTACTTCTACGTAAGTTATTACATTTACATAGAAACGAGACCGCTCCTTTATATACTCATATACTTATGTTAGCTCGCTTGAACATTGAAGACTTGAAGTGGTGATTCTGACATTGAATTTCTATACCAAACCATACAAAAATCTGACATTGAATTTCTATACCAAACCATACAAAAATCAATTTCGTGAATCGGAAGAAAAAAATCTTTTGTAAAGCTAATCTCTAGTTGAATCATTTTGGTGGGGTTTATAAAAAATGTTCATCTCAATTGTCCGAATCAAATAAAGACTATATTGGATGAGTCTAAATTATATAGAAAGAGTTTCATGTAATTCCTTTAATATATTTTCACCTTGATAATTAATAGTAAATTTATTTTATTCTTTGTATTTAACATTAAATTTTTAATTAGCGGATTAAAGGTGGGTTCCATATTTGATGAAAAGTTTTTAGTAGAAAATTTTTTGAAATAGAAAAAAATAATAATATGATAGACATAATTACGAGTAGCAAAAGAATAAATTTAAAAATAATATAATAATTTTATGAAAAGTAAATAAATGATTGAAAAAGTCGGATAATTTAATATGAAGATATCAAAAAAATAATTAGAAAATATGATAGTTATATAAAAATAAAAGTTTTAGATAAAAAGTCTTATTAAAAACAAATCACACTTTAAGTTTCATCCAAACCAAAAATGTGCATGGGTCATATTTACTTGAATAAATATTTTTATGTAAATTATGAAAATATTTAAATCCATTCACGTATGCATTAGAATGTAATTATAATTGATGGAATCATTATTCCGCATAATAATAATATTTTAGATAGTTTAAATGTTAAAAATATAATTTTAAATTTGATATTGAGTGTTAAATCATTTTATTATGTCAATTTTATATATTTATAAATGTGGTTATTCACACTAATATTAGATAAATGATGAAATTTTTATTACAATCAAAATAACACTATATACGATAGAGAAAGTGTATTTTCTATTCATTAAGTTAAAAACAGATACGGTTATAAAAGGTGGGTTTTACATGAGAAAATTCAAATTTAATCACCATTTCATTTGACATTGAAACGTATCCATTTTTTTGGTTTCATAATTCATAAGAAGAAATTTTTTATTAAAAATATGGAATTTGGGTATATATTTTGTAATGTATTTTAAGTTAGAATACATTATTCATTTTTATAATCAGTTACATTTCTTATTTTCTGTTCATAAACAAGTTTTCTAAGTGTTTTTAATGTATATGCAAAGTGCTGCAATTTACGATACTTGTATATATACATATTTTAAAAAATAATCCTTTAAAGGGTGGAAAATGACTTTTTTTAGTGCAGGCGTGAAAATGACTTAAAATGCCTCTAAAATTAATATTTTTAAAATAAAATATAAAATATTGTAAAATAGCAAACTTAGGAAAATGTATTTACAAAAAAATAAAAATAAAAAGAATAATATATCTTAGCTTAAAATACATTACAATGTATATAATCGGATTTTAAAGAAAATAATAATAGCTACTGTTACTTCGGCACATTGGTAGCAATACGGCCCCATCTACGGATGCATGGGTGCTGGAATCTCCTTTCCCGCAAAAGAGTTTTTACCGGTTAGTCCTCCTGACATGGGGATTTTATAATTTTCCCCCTTATGTGGGGTTTTTACAAATTTTCCCTTAGGATTAAGGTTTATTGGAAAAAAATTCTTCTGTGGTGTGAGAGCGTGAATGTGCTACGTTATAATATCGCCATGTTAATGTATAAAGTATAAAAAAAAAAGTACCAGTAACAGAAGTATAAAAAATAATAAAATATCGCGGAGACTTTCAAAGCCACGGTACTTCGAGATGTACGTGAGGAGTACTCATTCGAGATTTGGGGGCTTGTTGCTATGCTCTCCGGTAAAAGGCAGGTCGACTTCTCTTTCGTTCACTTTTTTGTTTCTGCTATGGGACAAGAAACTGCGCGGAACTTCGCGCGCTTGTTGCTAGAAACGAGCCAACATCGTTGCACTTGCGTAGATCAGTAGAATGTCGACACACATCTGATCTCTTCTTTCACTTTTATCTGCCAGCTTATTTGGTTTCTTTCAATTCACCCCACCAAAGAGAAAAAAAAAGGAAAAAATCACATTTTGTAAGAAAGACTTCCTTTTTTCTACAATACACGTTTTGTTTATTATCTTCAACTATTTGGAAATTGTTAAATTGATGGGAATAATAAAGTTAGCAACAAGATATGTTTTGCGTGGCAGTAGTACAACGGGAATAGATAAAATAATTATATAAAAAGTTGTAAACTTGCCATAGGGTAGTTGGTTTTATACATAGGTATACTTGTCCCAAGATCCTGGTATCGAATCTTGCAGGCTCCGCAGGCGACTACAGCCATCACGTTTAAGAGCTGGGCTCTAACCAAAAAATAGAAAAGATTATACAAAAACATACGAGAAAACAATGAAAATATGAATAATAGTGGAAAAATAGCATAATTAAATAATTAAAATATTTTCATATCATTTACTTGTTCGTTGATAGGATGAGATGTAAAACGAGATGAAAATATTATTGTGTTGTAGATGAGAAAATTTCTATGAAAATTAGGAAAACTAGATTGTTATTTTTAAATATAATTTTTTTTAGAGATGACATGCTTGGATACATAAAAAATTTTAAATTAAAACTTTTCATTGTCTATAGTTATCATATTTTTTAATTATTTCTTCGCATTTTACTATTCTAATTTTGAATCATTTGTACATAATTATCTATATAACTAAACTATTTATTTTAACTTTATTCTTTTCATTCTTCATCATTATGCATCTCATGTCATTGATTTTCTATTTTTTCAAGAACTTTAAGGACAAAAAATTTTAATTTAAAAATTTTATCACTTTTCAAGTACACTTGGAATAAAAAATTTCATATCGTCTTCAGTGTATCACGTTCTTAAACAGGCATAAGTTTTTTTTAATGAAAAGGCTTATATATATATATGTTATTGTGCGGGTTTACAGATGCGCAGGAAATGCAATGCGGCGTGGGATGGTATGAAATTCTGACGCGCGCGAGGGGCGGGAGAAGCGCAGCAGCCCAAGCGCAGGAGGAGGGTCGGACAGAATCTAGAAAATGCCATCTCTATCCTTTCCTCGCATGGGAGTCACATGATACTCATGCAGCGACTGACGCTTGATACGCTGCCACTCGTAATTATACACGTGGCCTATGCATACGTAAACCAAAACGGATTGATTCCGCTGCACCTTATTTGCTCCCTTCATAATAATCAATAATCACTCATAAACTCAAATAACAAAAAAATTGCAAAAATATACGTTTTTAAATTTCTGAAAATTATTAAAGAAAATAGCGCGAGTTTTCTGAGACGTGTAAGTGTAACGTACTGACTGTGGTGGATATGTGGATTTTCTTGTGATTTGCTTCGGTTGGGGTATGCAGCGCCAGCGTATCACGGGATCCGGCCAAGCAGCGAGAGTAGACACGAATATCTGTTCCTCGAATGCCCATAAATCCCATCAAAGCTTTTCTTTTTTAAAAAAATAAACAAATTTTTTTTTTTTAAAATGAGAAATGAAAGCAAATTAAAAAAATGTAGGAAAATCACAGGAGAGAGAGGAGGAGGAATAAAGAGGACCGGATGTTGACAAATTCCATGTCACTGTTCTTGGAAGAGGGAGAGATTTTCTTATCTGGGATCTCTCTCTCTTCTCTCTCTTTCGTCTTTCTAGAGAGAGAGAGAGCGAGACATGGCCCAGCGGATCCAAATTCCTGCGGCCGTCCGTTCCTTCCAAGCCCTGACGACCACCTGACCTGGCCGCAGTTCCTCCTCCTCCTCCTCCAATGGCATCATCGTCTCACACTAGTCCACTTGTCGCCTTCGTTCCTGCTCCTCCTCCTCTTCCCTCTTCCTCTCTGTTGAAGACCTGATCTTTCCGTGGTCTGCGTCTCGTTCTTTGCTCTTTCTTATGGTTGCCGCCGCTCATCCGAGTGAAAAGTTGCTGCTAATTTGGTCTTGCAGTGGAGGATTTGTAGGTGGATTGGGGAGTTGGGTGAGTGTGGGTTTTAGGTAATTCTTCTTTTATGTATGTGGGTACTTTTCCTTTTTGTTCTTTAATTTTTCGTTTTTTTCATCTAGTTTTTCTTGTGTTTGGTTTTGTGGGAATTTGCCTGTAGATGGGTTAGCAAGTTTAATTCTTTTTAATGGACTTTCCTTTGTGTGTGTGGGGGGTGGGTCTGATGGGATTTTTTTTATAAAAAATTCTATTTGGGCTTTGGGGTTTTTCCTCTTAATTTTTTGACAACTAAATTGGTCTGCTTTCGAACTGTGGTTTTTTAGTAATTGGGGGATTATGATCATGTCATGTCGGTCCCTCATTGCTGCCCTTGTGCTGAGATCTTTCCCCGCGATTGTTGATTACTCGAGTAGCATTTTACCTCAAAATGCATGGTTTTTGCAATCTGCATCTGTAGATGGATTTACACGATTGAAACATTTTCGCGGCCGAATTCCAAAGCTGAAGATTATAGGTATGGCTGATCACTGCAGAAGTATTATGGAACTGGTGGTTAAGAGCATGGGCAGTTCCAACTCATTGGATTGTCCGAGCTGAGCACATGGGCTGCACGGAGCTTCGTTTGGCTCCGCATCGAATGATTGTTGGTTTTCTGTAGGAAACGTTTTATGGAAGATCAACTATAATTGTCATGTATCTGGTTATTCCGCTATTTTGAGAAAGATGGATCTAATTGCTTGGGTAATGCTAAGTATAGATTTTAACTGAATTTAGTTTGCTTGTATTGTTTATTGTAATTGGTAGTTTCTATACTAATGTCTTCTGCATGAATTGAACGAATGGAGTACCATCCAAGAATTTGGGTACTGCTTACTGCTTGAACAATCCACACTAAATCTATAATGGCACTTCCATTCTGTGTTGTTGCCTATCTGCATTTAAGCTCCTTTTCATGATCCAAGATTGATTTTCACTGTTGCTACTGTTTCAACTGACAAGTTATGGTTTTTCTGCTGTTTGAAGCTCGTCTTATTGGGATTCGCGGCACCTTGTAGATATTGACTGAGGATTAGTTTGGGACCATCAATTAGTTGTTTCTCACCCTTTGCTTCTATGCAGTTGCATCTAATGCATGTGTTCTTCCTCTTGGTTTGTGTTTTGTATGCTGTCCATTAAGTTTTCATTTCTCACTATTTAATGCTATGCAGTTGCCTCTTGTGCATGCATTGTTCATCTTATTATCTGTTCTGTATGCATGAGGCTCCTGTCGACAGGGAGTGTGAGATGTATGCAGTCTTATCTCCATTTCACAGAGAGGTAGGATTGCATGAGGCTCCAGTGAATGCAGGGTCTGGGGAGAGTGAGATGTATGCAGCCTTAGCTTCATTTCCTAGAGAAACTATTCCCATAACTTGAACCCACACCACCAAGGATGCAGGCGAAAAGCTTTACCATTGTGCTAGGCCACTCCAACTCCACCACTATTTATCTTTTCTATAAAATTTCAGGCAAAATGGATTTTCTTCCATAGTGGGAACTATTATTGGAACTAAATCGGTGCTCTGTCTGCTCAAGAGCTGCTAAATGTTAACAAAATTAGTCAATTTCTCATAGGAGCAGTGCACTTGATGAAATGACTTATCATCATATGGCTAATAATTTTGACCAATTAACAAGGAGCTTGCTCTATGATTCAGTTTGCTTTATTTGCATGCTGTCATATCTGGGGTTTGAAATGAGGATTTTCCTAATACCACAATGAAGGTATTAGATTTTTCTGTCAAAGTTTGGGAGTTGAAGCAAACAATTGGGCTTAACCTATTTATCTTTGAATCAATTACAATCTCCACTTTTTGGATTCATGCATGTACAAGTCTTTCTTGTGTGAACTGATGACATAGAAAATACCAAAAAATTATCTGATTTTGGATGTTTTGCGTCCTCTTAATATGTTTTTTGTAGACAGAAAAACAATAGTAATGGTCAAAAAATGGTAAAGAAAATCTCAAAGTGCCATGTCTTTTATTTTGATATGTTTTTTATATACAGCAAAAACAATAGTAATGGTTAAAAAATGGTAAAGAAAATCTCAAAGTACCATGTCTTTTATTTGGATATATTTGCATAGTTTTTCTTCTACTCTGGTTAAGTATCATGTATGGTTTTGTTTTGTATCCTTGAATCATAAATTCTGTACTATCTATGTTGTATGGCTTTCGTGATTCCGATTGTTGTTTAGGGGTGCAACTCGGGCTTATGAAATTTGAGTTTACCTCAACCTTTATCTTAACCCTATTTATAAAACCTAAACCCTAACTCTTTTTGAAAATCGGGTTCAGGTTTAGTTTTGGATTGGAATTTAGGTTAATGAATTTACATTTTATTTAAGAGTAATAAGTTTAGAATTTCATATGATATATAATAATAATAAATCATGTAAGTAAACATAATAATATATAGTCAAACTATAGATTTTTTAAGAATATACCAATATAAAGAATTTTTTTATAAAAAAATTTAACATAAAAAACAAGATAAAGGAAAAAATTGATGGATGTAAAAGTTAATGATAAAAAAAGATAAATATAAATGAAAATAATATATTGTATTCATAATATAATTACAATATGCCAAACATGTATTCAAATATTAATATAAATAACATAAAATACACAAAATATAAAGAAATATTGTTTGTATATTATGTATAAAATATATTTTATAATAAATATAAAATGAGAAATTGAGTTCAGGATCTCTATATTCGAATTCACTTGAACCATAACTCTATCATATGTACAAATCAGGTTCTTCGGGTTCGATGGGCTAGGTTTGGGCTCGATCCAACCTGACTTGCACCCCTATTTTTTTTTGTTTGAGTTATGATTTTATATTGAGAGAATTTGTTTTTACTTTTATTGTTTTTTGTTGATTTTCATAAATTTGCAGGAATGGGAACAAAAGTACAGTGTAAGAGTTACTTTCCTGGATATTATTCGATGAGAGATCTTAATGAGGACACAAAAAATGGCACTTGGCCACCTTTTTATGATGAGAAAATGTTGAACAGCAGTCAATATTACAACTATTTCACTGCAAGGCCTTTGAATGGATATTCAGAGTATGACAAGGAAGTACTAAAGCAGACCATGCTTAAGCATGAAGCCACATTCAGGAATCAGGTTTGCTGATTTTGTAGCATTATTTTTAGTCTTCACTTGGCTATGAAAGAGTAAAAGGTTTTAGTTTGTAATACTGTTCTTATCTATAATGATTGCTAGAAATGGCATTTTTTCTTTGAGCCATTACTGCTCCAACATGCGTCTGAATATGTTTTTTTGACTTGGAATATGTCAATGCAGGACAAATGTATCTAGAAACTAAATTGAAACTAGAATGATAAATAAAGCCTACTTATATCATTTTAGATTCATGTGTGACTAGCACTTAATAGCACTTATAAATCCTTCAGTAGAATCCTGGTTGCATTTGCACCATGTTATAGAGGTGTTGGTTTGGTGGGCCTGGGCTTATTAATGACCTAAGAACATGAATGCTTTTTCCTACTTTCTTATTTTGATGATTTACATAACAAATAGTTATCAAATTTACGTTCATATTTGAAATGCATGATTAATGAATGATCCCCCTTTCACTAATTTAGAAACTTGTATGACGTGAATCCCTTGATTCAATTTGTAGTCCCAACTTATTATGCAAATTCTACTTGTACACGTATGTCATTCTTTCATTTCAAATTGGAGGAAACTTGTTGAATTGAGGCAGTAATTTGTCAATGACTTGTCTGAGGGGTGTCTTGTTGACCTGCATGTTAGGATTTGACTTCAGCTTGAGATCTTTGACTTTCCTTTAATGTATTTTTATATCTTGAATCCAGTATTTGTTTTCTGGTATTCTGATTTTCTGAGTTCAGATTGCATGTGGTGATGGAAAGTGAAAACTGCTAAAGGGCTTTTTGAATGTCTCATAACCGCAGTCTGTAACTTTGAATCAAAACATTCAGCATCTTTTTCTGTGGTGAAAAGTATACTGCATGAGTACAGTAGCAGCACTTAAGGAGACTGTAGATTTATTGTTCAACCCAACATTCATGGGAATGGATGATTATGCAGTTTTCAAATAGCTACTTTTGTGTCTTTAGACTTTCAAGACTTTTGGATAGCTACGACTTGGCAGCTCATTCTCTTGATAATGTTCTGGTCTGGGTTGTAATTATTTACTTCCAGAGTCAAGTGGCAATGGCTTCATCAAAACCTATTCTTGTAATCAAATAGCTACATTTAGGATATTTTTTAAGCCAATGAATGATGTGGGCAATTGTTATAGTTTAATTAAAAATGCTATTTGGTCGTCCAAAAATGAAGGTTGAATTGTAAACGATTGAGTATATGATGTTTTGGAGCATGCTCAGGTGTTGCAGAATTTGTTTATCTTGTTGGGGTCATTGGGCTAATAGGTAATGGTTGCTTACAAATGTTTTTAAAAAATGGTTCAATCTACTTATGCAACTCAACCAGAGCCTTGCTTTGGTCAAGTCAAGCTTGCAATTGGTTCAGTTTTTTAAAAATTTTTGTCTAAATGTGTTGAACTCCTTTGTGATTCAGGTCAGTGAGCTTCACCGGCTCTATCAAATCCAAAGAACTTTGATGGATGAGCTGCGAAAGAAAGAGCTGTGCAACTATGCTGCACCAGTTGAGGTATCAGAGATTGATCCCTCTTCATCTCATGTCCTATCTTTTTTTGATCATGTCTCATGTCCTATCTTGACACTATAAAAACTACTGTCTCATGCACTGGGAACTCCAGTCTCACTAGCTTTCTTCTGGATACTGATTGCAACCAGTCTCAATTATACTCTGTGCAGGATGGGAGAATCCAGACAGGCTTTAGTCCAATCCAAAATGGTTATAAAGTTCAGAAAAGTGACTTGATGGACTCCAAAATTATGAAAGTTCCAAGAACATTTGATCTAGAAGTTCCTGCTGATGAAGACATGGTCAGTGAAGAGGCAGACCAAGTTGAGGAAGCCAAGTTGCCTATAGTGGAAACATGTTCCAGCAATGGACACTCTATTGGCCGGGTCGAGAAAGAAGTCAACCTTACTCTTGGCACTGTTGGGAATCCTAGTTTCAGAGTAAATGATTGGAAACCAAATTCACATTTAAAGAATACTGAACGCAATGGCTTTGTGGCTGACTTAAATGAACCCATCCAAGGACTGTGTGGTGAGGAAGCAGAAGCTTCAACTTCCACTAGTTTTCTGGGCTCTGGCTTTCCCCATGAGTCTCAGGGTCAAATGCATGCGGTACCAAAGTTCTTTGGTGAGTCAAGCAGTTTATGCCAAGATAATGAGGCAGCTGGAGATCGCAGAGCATTCTTAAACTATGCACGTACAGGGAATGAGACTAAGAATCAAGCACCCTACAGCCTTGAAGCTGGTAAGAATTTTTGTATGTATGTCAATATGAACATAGTTCCACCTGGGCACACAATTGTAGCTTTATTAGTCTTACTATTAGGATGCAGTAGCATTGACTTCACATCAATGGACGACTACATGAGTCATCCACAACCAGAATAAACATTGAATGAATCTTTTTTGAGTTGGAATAAGTCATCTAGAGATCGGGACAGCCTCCAGATTTAAAATCAGTGCCCAGTTTAATATTCTTCACATTTCCCTTAGCCTTTGTCCTTTCCCTTCTCCCCTATCCTTTTCAACTCAGTACTAAGCAGTTAACTTTAATCATTCAATTTTATATAATGCTTTTCGATGTTTACTGCATTCTTAACAAACTTGAAGATTGCAGTACTGCAATGCCCTTCTGTGTAAACATCTTTTCCCATAAGCTTTTCAAGTGGTATGTATCAGTTTCACGTGGACACTCTTTGTTTACAGGAAAAACAAGGAGCAAATCAGATCTCTTCTTCCCTGTTTATGAGAAGTCACCCACATCAACTGAATTGGTACGACTGGAGAAGAGATCTTATGAGCTCCCAGCATTTATTTCAACAAATAAGATGAAGAGAGAGCCGTCTTTAGTGGATAAATCAGCCCATGGCGTCGAGTTCTCTAGAAGCCGTGATCTTATTAGCTCTGGCTATTCAGCACCATTGCCTTCAGTGCCTTCTCCCCATTCAGCTCTTTCTTGCACTGATGATGCCAGTGCTGTGTCTCCCTCCACCTCATCCTGGAGAAAGCCGAAGAACAGTATAACCCAGGTTCCAATAGCAGATCAAGCACTTACTTGCGTTAATGGGTCTGCTGCAGTAAATATGTGGGCAAAGAGATTGAATAATATTGAAAGCCCCAGATTGGATGGGAATCCGAGCAACAATGTGAGATCACATCTGAGTTTCAGACAGGAATTACACAACCAGAATGATTTCAGTAATGGGTTCAAGTTGGACATCAATGCATCATGTGCACTGCTTCCTTCTATTGCTTGTGATAGGAAACCAGCTAATGGTCATGATTCAGCTTGTGATCTCAGTGAAGTTGCACCCTCGAAGACATCAAGAGGTATCTATTCCCAGGATGTAAAGTCCGGAAGAGAAATAAATTTGAATGTTTCCCTTCCAGATGAGTGTGATGATGATACTGATGCTCAGAGTGATCTTGATGGAGAGGGAAGGAAGCACGGAGATCCTCTTATCAAGAGGATACCTTGGCTTGGATCGAAACCAGCCTTTGACGGATGTAGCAAAGATTCAAACGTTGAGGAGTCTGCAAATAAAATTGATCATGGCCCTCCGGGTTTTATCAAGGATTTCTCATCATATTTGCATTCCGACAATGAAGAAAGTCGCAAGTGTGTGCAGCTTGACAGCTCATGTAAGAGTATCATTGGCTTTCCAATTTTTGATAAGCCTCATATTTTTGATGGCGAGGGCGTTAGCTCATCCTCCATACAGTGCCAAAACCATTCTGAGATTGGCAATGCTCGAAAGAGTTCTAGAGCCAGTTCGGTTCATGATGATATAGCATGTATTCCATTGTCCGTGTCTCCGAAGCAGGTACAGGCTCAAAATCAGGTGACAGGTAAGATGATCAAGAATAAGAATCTGCTCGGTAATAGCCCATGGGAAATTGATTTGAATTCTACAGCAACAGTGTTGGATATTTCATCTCCAAATGATTTGGAGATTCCAGTGTCTCTTGCTAATGGAGCTCCACTGGTGGACAGTGGATGTGAGTTCAATTTGGAGACTTCTATCCGTCCTGAAGCTGTAGACTCCTCTATTGTCAGGCAATCTCCCTCATCCTACAAAGTGTTGGAACCTGTGCAGCAAAAGAAGTGCATGACGGTTGGCCTACTGGAGAAGCTTGAAACAACTGCAGCTGAAGCTATAATTGCAATGTCAGAACAGATTCTTAGCCCGTCAGATGCTGCTGCTGGTGAGCTCTCTTCTGATGATCTGAGAGATTCACTCCTTTGGTTCTCAGAGGTAGTTTCCTCTAATGCAAGTGATCTGGAGAGGATGCCAGGACTGTTGGTTGCTTCTGAACGCATGGATAATGCTAATAAAGGAGCATCGGATGATGAAGGAATTGATGTCTTTGAAGCCATGACATTGAGGCTGGTAGAGATCAAGGAGGATGATTACTGTTGCAATAAGATGATGCTTCAGGAGCAAGCAAGTCAAGAAAAAGATGGAGGCACCCCTTCTCCACTGTTGACTCGACCTAGAAGACGACAGACAAGAAAGCGGCGACAACGGAGGGACTTCCAAAAGGATATCCTTCCAGGTCTTGTATCTTTGTCCAGGCATGAAGTGACTGAAGATCTCCAGATGCTCGAAGGCCTAATGAGAGCCTCTGGCTGGTCTTGGCAATCCCGGCTTGCAAGGAGAAATGTTGGCAGAAATGGGAGGGTTGGTCAGGCTAGAGGTAGGAGGCAACCTCGAGGTGCAGCAGCTGCAGCTGCTACAGGAGGGAAATTGGTGGGCCCACCCCCATGGCAGCCTGGCCACAAAGAAGCGGAACGTGGGGGGATAAATCTCCAAGGATGGGGGAAGACAACCAGGCGCTGCCATAGGAGGCAGAGGTTTGTAACGGCTGATGCGGCTACTGCTATTTGAGATGTTTTATAGAGGAAAACAGTCAGTAGGGGATTTCTTCTCTTGCTCTGAAGAGAGTGGGGAAGGTGGTTGCAACGGAATGGATTTACCAACGTGGAAGTGACTCCTATGTTAATTTTGCACCATTTAGGAAGTAATAGGGCTTTAGAACTTCAATCCATGTGAGGGGATGCATGAAATGAGAATAGTGAGAAGTTCAGAAGAAACGATTACTTCAACTGTTCCAAAAGATGAATATATAGGTGTGAGATATCTTGAGAGGACTGTCAGCTGTGTGTCTGTTTGAGCAATGATCACCAGTTTTCAAAGGTGCTGAAATAACATAGTAGTCAATATAGCCAACGGATGGAAATGCCTTTGTACATGTCTTGTAGGAACCTCCAATATTTTGGGTTATTGATTACCCTTCTTGAGTTTAATTACAATTTGTATGATTCATAATAATATCATACTCTATACCCATTTAGAAGAGTAGGATCACCTGGCTAATCCTTACATGAATTTTGCTTTTTGATTTTTGTTTCGTTTCGGTTTGGTTTTTTGGGTTCCAAATCCAGGCAGAAACACTGGCTTAATGGAAAATCAGACTTTGCTTCCAACGAAGGGTAGTAGGTAAAGGGTGCAACCCGGGCGAGCTTTATCCAAATTTGTCCGGTTAAAAATAAGCCCGGATATCCATTTAAGCCTGGTTTTATCCCGGTTTGTTACCGGGGTTGGGTTAAACGTAACCTGCTCGATAAAAAAAACCCGCCTGCAGGGAAAAAATAAAAATAAAATTCACCAGGTCTTGCAAAAATAATTTTGTAAGTTTGCCTATTTATGATTTTAGTGGATATAGTCTTCTAACTTTTGAGAGCTTAATTTCATTGCAAGAATAACAATCTAGTGGGCAACAAAAGAGATTTTTGACAAACATGAAAGGAGCTTGCTTCTGTGAAACCCTTTTCTATGTAACAATGTGCATTTTTGATATTTTAATGGCTGATGAAATTCACTCCATCTATTGTATTAAGCATTATCTACAGTTTATTGGAATTTTTTTTATTTGTCTAACATCACCATGCACGGACCCCCTTAACAACTAGTAAAATTAACATAATAAAATAATTTAATATTAAATATCAAATTTAAAGTTGTATGTTCACCTTCTAAACTTTCTAAAATATCATTTCTATATGAATAAATAATTCTACAAAGTATTATAACATTATGATATATTCGTGTAAATAGATTTAAGTGTTTTTTTTTTAAATTTACATATGAATATGTATTTTTCAACAAATATGATGCACATGCTTAACTTGGATGGAACTTCGTCTCTTAGCTATATCAATGATGTTACTTGCAATGAATGGATAAATTTTTTTTTATTAAGGATAAAAATTTAAAATTTGATGGGGTTACATGATTCCACTTTTATATAATCAGGTTACGTAAAAGTGGATTCCAATAGAAAAATGGTATCATATAGATGTATTTTTGACATTTATGAAAACTAATATGGTATGATATTGATGTATATGATATGGAGAATGCATGAGGAATTTTTGCATTGTAGTCCCTTTTAAGGATGCATATTTGCTTTTCAAACTGCAATATTTGTCTATTTTTACTTTTAACTTTAAGTTTGTCTCTTTTGTGCTTTAAATCCCCCCCATTAATGCAATTTTTCAAAATGAATAAAAATTGTATCAAAATATGATCTTCCTAGTCTAAGCTAAATAACCACGAACTCAACTTAGGCCAAAATATTTATTAAATTTTTTCATAAACTTGTTAATGTAAATGTATTTAATATACATATCAAGTTTTAAAATTTTTGGAGATGGATATATTTTTAGATTTTTAAATACTGGGTTATTTTAGTAATTTTGAACCATTAAAAATGGCTAAAACACTCCAATGTTTAAAAATTCGAAAAATATATACATATATTAAAAAATAGTAAAACTTAATTTATACATTAAATATATCTAGATTAAAATGTTTATAAAAAAAGAAAAAAATTTAAAATAAGTTTCCTGGCATGGGTTAAGTACACCATTACTTAGCCCAGGTTAATTAGATCATGTCTCTATTATATCAATGGCTATAGGCTGCAGTACTAGGGGATGGAACTTGGCATTGGGTTAGTCCGACTTGACTTGACCCAGTTTCAAATTGAAATTTAAGTTTTATTTTTGAGAAAACTGTTTCAATGCAATCTTGGATAAACCGAAATCAATATTGTGTTTACATTAACTTAGTACTAAAACCCGATCCGATTTGAACCCAATGTCTCTCATATATTTAATACATTTTTTTCTTCCAAATCATACATATTTTCTCTCAAATCTTACAGTTATCTTTTTGTCTTTCAGAAGCCATGAAGGGCATTGGTCATGGTCTACTGGCGGAGTTAATGCAACTAAAAGATAGTCTAAAAGTACATATGGGCCTATTGATCAATATTAACCACTTGTGTATCATTTAAAGGTTAAGAGTCACTCACCAAGTATATATTAGGTATTAAAATTGATTTTTTCTCCTAATCCCTACCACACTATCGCGTTCCTAGAATATAGTTAATTTTTTTGAGTGCATATTATAATTAATTTTTGAAATGAACAATTTATAGACAACTCAAATTTTAACTTGAAACCATTGCTAACTCGATTCAAACCTGATCCAAACCTTGAGTCTAAGATCAGGGTTCAGGTTTGGGTTCATTTAAACCCGATAGACTTAGAGCTAGGGTTCACCTAAATATGGTATAACTTGACTCTAGTTGCACTTATGTGTAGTACAAATGTTATAATATCAAGAATGCCCTTAAGACATAGGATTAAGTCTTTTAGGGATGTACCATAAAAAAGTCTTTTAGGGATGTTGATATATCCTAGTTGAGTTGACTTACTTCACTTGATAATGCACTTTGTAAATTGCATGAAAAAATTTTACTTTATTTAGGACTCATTATCATTTAATAAAAAAAAATACGAATTATTTTAAATCATATAATAAAATATTGCAAAGAATGTATATTGTATTAAATGATAAAAAATCCTCAAGAAAATAAAACATTTGTAATTTAAGATAAAAAAATTGAATTTTAGTTTTATTTTTTGGAAACAGATCATATGCAATGTGTCGCATATTTGAAAATAGTGACTAGATTTTGCGGGATTTTCTCAGGTCGTCGGATGCAACATTAACGATGCTGTTATACATTATTCAAAAAAGGCACGAAGATCTTTGATTTGAGTTTTCTGTCAGCTCTCAAAAAAAAAAAAAAATGATGATATGATGGAAGAGGATGAAGGCAAAGGACTGCCATTGTATGCACCCGGGTTCATCGAGCCTCAATACACCCGGGTGTACTACACCTATTTTTGAAAATTTTTTAATGAAGCTGTTAATTTAAGTGTATTTAACATATATATCAATTTTTACCATTTTTGGAGACTTTTAGATATTTTTTTTAGATTTTTAAAGATCAGTGGCATTTTAGTAATTTAAAATTACTAAAATGTTACTGATTTTTAAAATTCTAAAAAAATATTTAAAAATCTTCAAAATTGGTAAAAATTGATATATATATATATATATATATATATGTTAAATACACTTATATTAACCGTTTCGTAAAAAAAAAATTGAAAAAAAATAAAAAATAATTATACGCACCCGGGTGCATAAAAATGCATCCCGAAGGCAAACTAGGCAGAAACCAGCGCAGCGAGGGAGGCCAGAGAGATCGAATCTCTTGTCTGCAGTTGTGGAGAGCGACGAGATTGCCACTCACTTCATGCCTAATCGCTGGAATTGCAGAACGGGGGAAGATACGTTTGGGATCTGCTTGCCGAAAATGATGACCATGGATCGCACGTACGCGTGAGGTGTAACTTGGGTATGTTAGAATTTGCTTTTTTATAAATAGGATTTGAGAAACTTGTAAATATGATAGGGTTAAAGGTTGAATTGAACTTGGACCCAAAAAACCAACTCTTATTTTCCATTTTAAATTTACTATAAAATATATTACATACAAAATGTTGAAACAATATTTTTTTACATTTTGTGTATTTTATGTTATTTATATTTATATTTGAACGCATATTTGACATTGTAATTATATTATAATCTTTTATTTCTATCATTTACTTTTACGTCTGTTAATTTTCGTTCTTTATTTCATTTTTATGTTAAATTTTCTTTTACAAATATTCTTTATATTGCTATATTTTTTAAAAGATCTATAATTTTACTATATATTATTATATTTACTTATATTATTTGTTATTTTTATATATTTATGTGAAATTCTAAATCTATCACTCTTAAATAAAATGTAAATTTATCAGCCTAAATTTTAAATCCAAATTCAATCCAAATTCGATTTTCAAAAATAAGGTTAAGGTTTAAGTTTTATAAATAAAATTAGAATTAAAGTAAATATTTTATAAATAGAGTTAGAATTGGAGTGAAGCTCAACCCGAGTTCAATGAAACCGGGTTCCAACGTGGTGTGAATCTGCTCAGATGGTCGATTCGAACATGGATCTCGGTGTCAGCTGCCTCTTCCCACGTGCTCCTCTCTCATTACAGTCCCTAACACTCCCACCGGATCGAGAGGCGGCATGGTCCTTCATGTCGAAGTGACGAAAAAGAACTCTGGAACTGCTGGAGATCTTCCCATTTATCATCGGACTTGGCAAACCCAACCCATATGACCTGAACGTCATGACGGAGCACTTGTTGGTGGCCGATTATTCAATGCGGCTGCATGAAGAACTCTCGGTCGTCATCGATGGGCAGCAATTCCATGAACAGCAGGGATGGACCAATGTGTCACTTCAAGAGTGAAACGCGGAAGGCAAGGTGTATGCGACAAACCTCCAGAAGTTGCAACCGACGAGCGACCTTGCCTATCCGTCGACGGGCTGGGTGAGAGTTTGTGGCAGCTGCCTCGACGGGCTGTGGATTGGAGAAAGGGCTGCAATCTCAAGTATACATGGTCATCGACCAGAAATTCCTTCTTCATGCGCGGTTGTTCCTATTGCAGATCCTCCCGCAAAACCCGAAATGTCAGATCTCGTGTTGTCAGCGCATCATCCACATCTGCTAAGTGCGACGACAGTGCTTTATGGGAGGGAATTGTTGGGGGTCTTACCTGTAAAGCACCTTCAATGGCGCCGTGCTGGTGGCGGCGTGGTGGGCTCTGTTATACCAAACTTCGGCGGATGGGATCATGTTGACCCAGCACTTTGGTGACAAGATGCTAAAGCACCGCAGATATGTCTCGAGGGTCCGGTTGGTCTTGCCCATTAGACTGGTGGTGATAGACAGATGAGAAGTGAAGTTGGGTGCCCTGTTCTTGCCAAAGCCCTTTCCAGAACTTACTAAGGAAGATTGGGTTTCTGTCTGAGACAATGAAGGACGGGTAGCCGTGGTGCTTGACGACGTCGGCTATGAAGACTGTTGGAGAGGGGCAGACATTTGATGAGGCCCATTTGTTGTAAATTAGCTGTTTTTGAAAAGAACAAGGCTTAACAAAATGTTAAAAAAGTAAATGACAAGGGAAGTTTGATTGTATTTATATTAACTTATTACATTTACCAAGCTTGACTAAATAGACTGAAATGTAAGAGCAATGACTAGAAAATAGCTGTAACAGAAACAAAAACAGAGCAATTGAGGTGCTGAAAATTTGGTCAACACACAACTGATTATGACTACTTCTCTTGCAGCTAGATTTCTAAAGCCACTGCCATGCGCCTTAGCTTCCTAAATCCACATCAGTGACTAGCTTTTATTCTGCAGCTTCTTGAGATATGTTGTCAACACTCCTCGAATCAAGAGTTGCAGAATCCAAGCTTTTCGCTCAGGAACTCAAACTTACTAATAGAAAGTGGCTTGGTGAAGATGTCAACAACTTGTTCTTCAGTTTTACAATAAAGAATGCTCATATTGCCATTCTTCTGCGCCTCCTTTAAGAAGAATAATTTAGTGTTGAAGTACTTAGGGGACGTTTGTTAACATGCTACTATAGGAACCATGGTTTTTCCATGGTATTTGGTTTTCCAATACCAATCATTACTCTATCAATCACACTATTGTTTCCATTTTTACCCCTACATTCCAATCATTTTTTCTACCAACTACATACAACAAATCTATTTATTCCAACTATACCTCCTATTATTTCCTATCAATCATACATTTCTCAAAATATTCTCTTTTTTATTTCCCACCATTTTACACATTACCAAACTTCCCCTTAGTCTTATCATGAAAGACAGGACTGTTGGAGATCAAAATAGTGGCTCGGTTGTCTACAAAAACTTCAGTACCTCCTTTTTGTTTCATATGTAGATCACATAGAAGTTTCCTTAGCCATAATGCTTGATTTGCATCTATTGTTGCAGCAATAAACTTTGCCGCTGTTATTGATTGAGCTATAATATTTTGCTTCTTGGAACACCACGAGAATACGCTTGAACCAAAACTGAAACAGTAACTTGAGGTCATGTCATCTAATGAACCTGCTCAGTCACTGTTAGAGAATCCAAATAACTGAAAATTTCTAGCTTTTGCTGAACTTTACTCCAAAAGCAACACTTCCTTTGACATATCTGACAATTCTTTTAGCTTCCTTTAGGTGTAATTTATTTGCACAATGCATAAATCTTGATAGAACACTTTATATAATATATTAGGTCTTGCTGCAGTAAGAAACATTAGGCAACCAATTAGACTTCTATAGCATGACTCATCTACTTTCTCGACTCCATCATCTTTGCAGAATTTCTCCTTCTGGTTCATTGGAGTTTTCATTTGCTTGCATTCTTCAAGATGGAATTTTTTAAGTATTTCCTTAGCATACTTCTTATGACAGATGAAAATTTCATTCTACTTTTGAGACAAGCCTTTCACTATTTCCTGTTAATAAGAACTCATCAACATAGATTGAAATGATAAGAATGTTGGCATTTGACTGCTTACCATAAAGTGTAGATTCAGAAAGGCTTTTAACAAAGCCTAAACATAGTAAGTATTCATCTGTCCTGCTCTACCAAGCTCTTGGAGCCTATTTCAAATCATAGAGAGCCTTCTCGAGTAGGTAAACTTTGTCTGCAGGGCCTTTGATCATAAAGCCTTTAGGTTGGATTTCATCCTGTAGAAATCCATTAAGAAATGCAGACTTGACATTCGTTGGATACACTTTCTAGCCTTTTTTCCTGCAATGGCAAGTACCATCCTAATAGTGTCAAGTCTAGCAACTGGTGCTAATATGTTTGAGTAATTCACACAAAAAAATTGAGCATATCCTTTAACGATAAGCCTTGCCTTGTGTTTGTTTATGGAGCCATAAGCATTCAACTTGGTCCTGAACACCCATTTTACTTCGACGATTTTCTTGTTTTGTGGCTTATCGATAAGATTCCAGATCTTGTTCTTTTTTATCATGGATAACTCTTACATTGCAGCTATCCATCTTTTATCCTTCTCTGCATCCTTATATCCCGCACGTTCACAAACTGCTAGATTGCGTCTCTGATAAATATCAGAAAGCAATTTGGTACCTCTGACTGAAGGTTCTTCTTCAATATCATCAAGGAATTGTGAAGTATCATTAGTCTGATACCTTTTTGAATCTTCCTAGCTCTACGGTCTATTTCATGAAATGCACATTTCTGCTTACGAGAATTTTTCTTGTTTGAGGTTGAAAAATTCTGTAAGCTTTGGAAACCTTGCTATAGCTAACAAATATGCTTGGATCATCTCTTCTGTCTAGCTAATCTCATTTAACCTAAGGCACATGTGAAAAATATAAGTAGCCAAAAATCTTAAGAAAATATAAAGGTTTATACCCAAACCAAGCTTTGTATGAAGTTTGATCTTACACTGCTCTAGTGGGAAGTCTATTTTGCAAAAATACTGTAGTGTTTGTAGCCTCAGCCCAAAGTTTCTTTGACAGGTTTTTTTTGATGCAACAAACATCTAGCCATCTCCATGATTGATATATTCTTCATCTCACTTACTCCATTTTGTTATGGAGTCTATGGGGCAGTAAATTAGTGTTCAATACTTGTTTCGGCACAAAATAATTTAAACTTGTTGATCATATGCTTATTTTAAGAAAGATTAATTTGATTTTGATGATTAACAAACCATTGAAATATTATTAAAAATGGTCTAATGAATTTGTATAAGTATACTCAGATATTTTATCTCCAATTATATGCATGAAGATAAAAATGTGGAGATAAAAATGTGAAATAATTTAGTTTCAAGAGCTCAAGTCTATATATAGCAAGCTCTGCAAAGTTAAGTCTCAGCCCAACTCGACTTCACTTGCGACTTGGATGAAGTTCCACAACCAAGTTGACTTCTCCTGCAACTTCGGACAGACAGTAAAGTGAAGTCTCAACCTAAGTCGACTTCACTTGCGACTTCAAAGGCAAAATTTTGGACAACAAGTTCTAACCATAAGTAAAGTCACAACCCAAATCGACTTTACTCATCCCAAGTCGACTCCACTCTGCGGCTTAAACTTATAACGGTTGAAAATTCAAACGTTGGAGTATTAAATGCACGTCAATCACCACTCCAACGACTATATTTTCTTCTCATCTATAAATATCATTGAAGTATGAACGATAAAAAAGAGAGAAACACACAAGATGAGCTTAGACCTTCCAATATTAGAGATTATTAACATCGTTTGAACAAATATTGAAGCTTCAAGTGCTACTACTTCCAAAGAAGGAAATGATGATAAAAGAAAGTTCAAACTGTTTACATCAGATGCATTTATGGATATAGAGGTAAGCTCGTATGATTCATATTATATTTCATCTTCTGCTATTTGTACTAGATGTGATGCGTTAAATGATTTACAACAAACTTATGACTCACTATTTGATGAATTTAAAAGACTCGGTATCAAATATACTCAAAAGAAAAAGCAATTCAATACGATCGCCATTGCAATTGCAAGTGGAAAGTTAGTGGAGAATAATGCATCCTTGTAAAATAATATAAATGCTTTGAAGAATGAGATAGAGACATTAAGAAAAGAGAACCAAAATTTGAAAGATTCATTAGCTAAGTTCTCCAACCCAAGAGAAAGTGTGCAGAAATTTTTGAGAATGATTACTCAAATTGGTAAGAGAGGTCTTGTATATGTAAAGCACATTAAGCCAAATTAAATAAATCAAATGCTCCTCTTTGGATTAATGCTTTTGGCAGATCAAATGTGAGGGGACAAATTTTCCATGTCATGAAGCTTGTTGATAAATCATAGATAAAAATACCTACTTGGCAACCAAAAGGCTATCGTGCTACTCCAAATCATAGTAGAGTTGTTTGCCATTATTGTAATAAATTTGGACACAAAATATATTAGTGAAAGATAAGAAAAGTAATTTATAATGGAGTTAGATTCATTTGGATGCCAAAGAGACATTTCTAAGGTACTAAGTCTTCTTGAGTTCTAAGGTTTTATGATACTAATATTCATGGACCCAAAACACGAGTTCCAAAAGCAAAAAAGATATTATATTTGTGACGTAAGTTTTATTTCAAACAAATGTAAAGTCATCCATAAGATGAAGGAGCATGAATTGCAAAATAAAGGGGGAGTTGAGCTACAGCCCCTTCTAGATCATATGCTTGTAATTCAAAATAAATGATTTGAATGTATATAATTAGTTGATTTGAGTGTAATATGGAGGCCGCATAAGCATATTAAATGATGATTCAATTGTATGATTTTGATTAATTAGAAAATAAAAAAATGATTTTGAATGATAAAAGAAAACATCTCATACAAGTTTTTAAATGCGTGAAATGAACTTACTATGTCTCGTTTTCACTACTACTGTTAATTCATTTTAAGCCTCACATTTTCTGTTGATTGACAAAAAGGGAGAGAGAATAGTATGAAAGGAGAATAATATTGCATATAGCTTTGGGGGAGAAGTATTTTCATGCATAGTGGGAGAGCGCATATATATGGGGAAGAGTATTTTAGAATTAATGCGTATATCATTTTTATGTAGATGAATGTATAGTTTCTTGAATTTTTTACTATTGATGAGAATCATAATGTTCATGTAGACATATCTGTGATTTATTTGAAAAGAAAAGATATTTCAATTAAGTTTTGTCACTCATCAAAAAGGGAGAGATTGTTGATCATATACTTACTTTAAGAAAAATTAATTTGATTTTGAAGATTATCAAACTATTGAAATATAATTAAAAAGGATCGTGTAAGTGTACTCAGATATTTTATCTCCAATTATATGTATAAAAATAAAAAATGTGAAATAATTTAAGTTTCAAAAGCTCAAGTCCATATATAACAAGTTCTGCAAAGTTAAGTCTCAACTCAAGTCGACTTCACCTGTGACTTGGGTGAAGTTCTACAACCAAGTTGACTTCGCCTGCAACTTCGGACAGATAGTAAAGTGAAGTCTCAATCCAAGTCAACTTCACTCGCGAATTTGAAGGAAAAATTTTGGATAACAAGTGGACAATAAGTTCTCACTAAAGCAAAGTCATAACCCAAGTCAATTTTACTCATCCCAATTCGACTCCACTTGCGTCTTCAAGTTATAACGATCGAAAATTCAAACATTAGAGCATTAAATGCACGTCAATCACTACTCTAATGACTATATCTTCTCGTCCTCTATAAATATCATTGAAGTATGAACGATAAGGAAGGAAGAAAAACATAAGATGAGCTTAAATCTTCCAATATTCAAGATTGTTGACGTCATTTGAAAAAATATTGAAGCTTCAAATACTACTACTTCAAATGAGCTTACATTGAAGCAAAATAAGGGGTTAGTTTAAGTTTGTCTCACTAATGAATTTTGCTTGATTGGTTTGAGTTTGTCTCACTAACTTATTAGATTTGGTTGGTTGGTGTTGGTCTTACCAACAAGTGATTATTGTATATGCTTCATCGAGCTATAATCTATAAGAGAGCGAGTGCTCTATATTATATCGAATATATCATAGTGGAACCTAATACACAACAGGTATGTGCTTAAAAGAGTGAAGTAGGGAAGGTTGCCCAAACCACTATATATTGTTGTCTCTTGTGTGGTTTGATTGCTTGCATTTTATATTCTATTTGCATCTTCTCATTCTATTTCTTAGCATGTTTCATCGAGGGGATTAAACTTACAAGGGATTAAGTTTTAATTTTCCAAAAAAAATTTCAAGAACCCAATTCATCCCTCCCCTCTTAGGTTTTGTCATTAACCCAGGACTAATAAAACCGACTTGAAGTGTACTCCTTATCATTATTTGACTTCAAAATTTGAATACTACAATTACTTTGGTTCTCCACATGAGCTTTATACTTCAAAAACACTTCTACAACTTTAGACTTGTAATTTAGAAAGTAAATCCAACACATTCTGGTTAGATCATCAATAAAGACAACATAACAAAGATTTCTCTTTAAAGATGAAGTACTTTGAGGTCCAGCCAAGTCAATATGAACAAGTTGGAGCTTTTGTGAAGCCCTTCAAGGTTTCTTAGGGTACGATTTCCTTATCTGCTTCCCATATTGACACGCTTCGCAGCCTAGCAACTCACATAAGCATTTTTTTAATAGAGATCATTCCTAGATGATGGAAATGACCTAACCTTTTGTGCCACAACTTAGTTGAGCTTTCTGAAATAGGGAAAGCTACTTGATCCTTCTCCAGTGGATCAAGTGAGAAGCTCTTACTTCTCATTTTGACTTTGAACATTTCTCGACTAGCAACATCTCTAATAAGGTAGTATTTTTCTTCAAATATCACCTTGAATCCTTTCTCAAGTAGTTGTCCAACGCTGAGTAAATTTTTATTAATTTTAAGTACATACAGGACATTAGTGATTGTTTTTGTACGTGAGTAGCTTTCAATAGCCACAATATCCTTTCTTTTGACTGCAATGTGTTCTCCATTTCCAATTCTCACTCTTTTGATTATGGTACTCTCCAAATCTTTAAAAAGCTCCCTGTCAAAGGTCATGTGATTTGTGTAGCCACTATGGACTAACTAAGACTTATGTAAATTCATGTTAGCAAAGCAGGTTGCAACAAAGAGTTGATCATCCTCCTCTTGGTCAATTTTCTTAGCTTCAACTGCTTGTTTGTGAGCTTTGCTTTTGTAAATTACTGCCTCATGCCTCATTTGATTGCAATTATGCATTTTGCATTTGGTTTTTTATTGCAATCTCACTGCAAATGTGTGAGTCGTAGATTGTAATATATAAAATATAGATCCACAGGGAATTCAGGATTTAAAATTTTATTTTAAACACTTTCTTTTTAAATACCAAGAGAATAGTGGAAAAATAGAAATATAGAAAGAAAAAAATAGAATTTAGAATCAAATATTAGAAAGTAGGATGAGAGTACGTAGGATCTATGGTTTCACATTTGTCTTTTGCAACGGGTAATGGTATGATTATTTAATCTGGATATTGTTTATTAAAAAAGAACAAACTCTAATTTATTCTTACACCTTCTCTCGAAACCTAAAAGGTGTAACCCTAATTTATTCTTAACCACTTCTTCTCATGAGATTAAGTAAATTAGGATTCATTAAGTTCTGTGGTAATTCATGGAATTCCTCAAGGTCATCATGTCTATTCTCATAGTCTTAAATTTTTATGTTTAATATCTTAATTGTTGTATATTAGACTTCTACCTCTCGGTTTCATTACCTAATATATGTGAAATTATTGCCAAAGTGGAAGCTCAAATACTAGACAAATATTAAATTAATAATAATATCAATCATAAATAAATCAAAACCAAACACCAAACTACATTGTATGCATGTTACATCTTAAACTCTAGATTTAGGGCTTAGCCAATCATGTTTAAGTTCAAAATAAAATTAAAATTAAAATTCATCTTAAACAAGACAATTAAAATAAAAAGAAAAAAAGAAAGAAAAGCTTATTATTAAGAAACACCGATGGTGTGTTGGCTATTCCATGCAACTTCCACTCTGCCTCTTGCCCCATGCTCTTTGCTTCCTCTCAAACTTTTGCTCTGTCTCTCATAATTTACCTGGAATTTTTCGTCTATTTTTCTGTCGTGGAAAATCTATGTCGCCTTATGTTGTGTGTTTGCCTCCTTTTATACTTTTGAAATTGTATAGGTTAAAAATGCGCCCACCTGTTTACGTTGCTTGGCTACCTTACTTCCAACTTAATTGTGCACCAACGCCAACATGGCTTCCAATTTGTATTGTGTTATGCGGCATAGAAAATTAGCTGCATGCTAGCCGTTAATTTTTTAGATGAGTTTAAAATGGACGGCCAGATTTTTCTTATGGCCGATCAAAAATTGGACGATGCTGGATTAATTGCGTATGGAATTTTTTTTATGATGGATGGCTAGAATATCTTATGGATAATGGACAACCAGGATTTCTCTTAGGCGGTAGAGTGCTTACTGAATTTAAGGCCATGTTGGACGTTAATTTGAAGATATGCATGATTTGATCTAGACGGTTGATTTGTGAACCGCTGAGGTATGATGCATGCTGCATGTGACTTGCAGCTGGATGGCTTGGATTGGCCGTTGAATTTGCACATGGTTTGGAGACTTGACGGATGGTCTTGATGAACTTAATGGCTGGATGGGCGCTTGGAAAAAATCTGAATGCTCTGGATTGCTTGATGGTCCGTGGATTCCATGTTGGAGAAAAATTTGGATGGTTAAACATGCTGCAATTAAAATGGATGTCTGAGATTAAGCTTAGCTGGACGTTGCATGGTTAATAGTTTGTGGGGCCCACTGAATATTTCAAGATGTGCTGCAGTAGATGGACGACTGCAAAATCAGGCCGCTAAATGTGATCTGACCATGCTTGGACGGCTGGATGTTGCTTGAATTAATTTGTTGTGCCCAACTCAGCTGGATGGTGAGGATCATTAATCTGGTGCTGAATAATTTGCTTAAAAAATATTTAAATCTTAAATTCACCCAATTTAATTAACTGGTTACTAATATAAAGAATTATTTCAAACCCATTTAATTTTATGGCAACAAATAAAATATAATATCAAGCTAAGAGATTTAAAAATTATTTAAATATCTTGAAATTAATATATAATGTCCAAATGTTGCAAATACCCATTTTAAAATAAATTTCACAATAAACTCAAATAATTACCCACCAAATTAATATAAAATACACACAAAAACATATTATTAATTACCACTTATCATTTTCTCCAGCAATTAAAGTGAGGATGAGTTTTGCTTCCACAATGTCGACAAGGTTGAAAATTTTCATTTTTAGTGTTATTGCATCAGCTGTTTGCAGTAGCTTCACCACTTGCATTCATATTCTTCTTGTCTTTCTTCTTCTTCTTCTTCTTCTACTCTTTAATAGTTTCTGAATCTGTCATTCTTTACATCTCAAATTCTCTTATCAGATTCAGCACTTGCGTACCTTTGATCCACACATCTTCTTCATATTCTTTCTTAAGATAATGCCAGATCACCTTTGCTAATGTAAGGGTCATGACTCAAGTAAAGATGGTTGATGAGATAGCAGCAATCAAGCAAGCCTTTGCTAATGTAAGGGTCATGACTCAAGTAAATATGGTTCATGAGATAGCAGCAATCAAGCAAGCCTTTGCCTTAGACTTGCTTGTCTTCTTTTCTTTGCGATTTTGGATTTGATTTAGTGGGATTCTCTGGCAAAGAAGGGACTTCATAATCCTCCTCTAAAGCACCCTAGATATCCATTGCAACCAAGTAAACCTCCATTCTAATTGCCTAAATGTGATTGTTGTCTCCATCAACGATAGGCCAAGCAATAGATGAAAACAAGAAAAACCTACCTTTGCTTCCATGGCTTAAGGTTTTTTAGTGGAAAGATTTGGTTTAGTGGTTAGGTGCACTCGGATAGTCTCATAAGGTAACTCACAGGTCCTTTAAGAAAAAGAAGCGCTAATACCAATTGTTGTAAATATAGCTATTTTTGAAAAGAACAAGGCTTAACAAAATGTTAAAACAACAAATGACAAAGGAAGTTTAATTGCATTCAAATCTACTTATTACATTTACAAGCTTGACTAAATAGTTTGAAATGTAATAGAAACGTCTAGAAAATAGCTATAACAGAAAAAAATAAAGCAATTAAGATCTTGAAAACTTGGTCAACACCCAGCTAATTATGACTATTTCTCTTGTAGTCAGATTTCTAAAGCTACCGCCATGTGTCTTAGTTTCCTAAATCCACATTGGCAACTAGCTTTTATTCTACAGCTTCTTGAGATGTGCTGTCAACACCATTGAACATTTGACCCACACTTGCCCAAGCAACAATAATGCTTAGAAGAGGTGTGCTAGCTTTTAGGTGAGATATTTAACCCAATTATGCATATCACAGGAGGTTTGTAATACTAGATTGTCTTCCTCATGCCCTATCAATAGAAGTGTTGGTGAATCTTTTCATATGGCTAAGAAGATGGCCTTCAGCTCTTGTCGATTGTCATACACCCACTTTCTTGTAAATTATACAAGAAAATCAAGTACAATTCGTATTTTGATAATTAACAATCTAAATTTAAGATCTTAGAGGTACTAATGTGTATTTACATCTTTGAATTAGAAAGTTTCAAAGGCAACATATGATAGATAAAGTCTCAGAGCCAAGTCGACCCAGGCATCAACTTAGATCAAGTCGATACCCAGGTTGACTTAAGGATCGACTTCAACAATGCTTTTTTCGACAGCACTGAAGTTGTAGAGGCGTGAGTAGGTGAAGTCGTAACTGAAATCGACTTCGAATGCGATTTAGGTGCAATCCAAGTCGACTCTATAAGCGACTTAGATGGACCTCAGACGTCCAATGTTGGATTTGAAGGAGTCAAGTCACATCCCAAGTCGACCCCAATGTGCGATTTGGGTAAAGTCCAAGATGAAGTCGACTCAAAGATGCAAAATTGAAGGATTTTAAATTTCCAAACATACAATGGGCATCAAAGTTGCAACCCAAGTTGACTTCACATACAACTTGGGTCAAGCGGTAGCTCAAGTTGGCCCCAGTATTTGACTTGAACACAATGGGACTCAAATCAAGTAGATTCAAGCTCAAAAATCAACCAGAAAAGTTCAAACAACTCATACCTTGTGAAATCAAGAAAAATGACACAAATTGTAGATCAAGTTACAAGTATACAACTCAAGATGAAGAAGAGTATATTTCAAATTTGAAGAATATCATGATAATTGAAGATGAAATTTGAAGACATAAGAGGACATATGTCAAAGCACCTGATTCATGGAATTTTAAAGTTCTAAAAAATATATTGTTTAGTGAAGTCGCAACCTAAGTTGACCTCAAAGTGGAGCTTGGAGCTGAAAATAAGGAGAAGTCACTCAGGAAGGAAATATATAGACCGAAGTCATAACCCAAGTTGACTTTAGCCAGCTACTTGGATGAAGTCGCACATAAAGTCGACTCCAAGTTCGACTCGGATCGTAACAGTTAAAAAATTTAAACGTTAGCGCATTAAATGCATGCTACATACCCTGCAACGTTCAAAATAACTCATCGACTATTTAAAGGACGGTAATAGAAGTTATGAGGATTAGTTATAGCATTCATTCAGCCTCCACCTTCCTACTTATAAGAAATTAAGTGATCATTAAGTGCTCCATAAAAAAAGAACTGCATTATTCACTGCAAGTGCTGAAGTTTTTCATCAATCTCAAGTCTGACTAAGTTCTTCTCTGTGTTGAAATATTCTCTACACAATCTATAATGGGTAGAAATTTCTTTTAACTCATTTTCTTGAATTACTACTTGGTTTGGTGTTAGAGAACAATGCCAAGTAAAGATAAGTAGAGAACCGTTGGAATGAGACTCATCGTCTACCTGTGTTGTGATTATAAAGGCTCCCTAGATTTATAATCTATAAGAGAGCAAGAGTTCTATGTATACATCTATTTGCTATAGTGGAACCTGATATACAAAGTGTGTTCTCAGAAGAGTGGAATAGAGAGGGTTGTTCTTAATCACTATAATTTCTTGTGTCTAGTAACTGCTATTTTTATTTGCTCTATTACTTTTCACGTTTTCATTCAAGGGGACGTAACTTACAAGGATTGAGTTTTTATCTATCAAAAGAATTTTAAGAACCCAATTCACCCTTTTCCTCTTGAGTTTTGCTACAAACTCGGGACCAATACACTTTCCTTGTAGTTGGATAGATAGGGCTTTGCTGAGGTAAGCAATAGGGTGGCCTGCTTGGCTCAAGATAGCTCTAACCCCACTGTTCGATGCATCACATTCTAGGATGAATTGCTTTGTGAAGTTAGTGGGTTTGAGCACTGGTGGGTGCTATAAGGCTTGTTTGAGCCATTAGAATGCAGTCGTGGCCTATGTCTGACCATGCAAAAGCTTCCCTTTTGAACAGTGTGTTAATAGTGCTGTTGTCATTCCATGCCCTTGGATGATTTTGGATAGTATCCACAACTTTCCAAAAACTCTTGGAGTTGTTTGAGTGTTTTTGGCATCAACCATTGTTGGATGGCTATTAATTTATCATAATTTGCTTCAATTGCTGTTGTTGAAACTAAGTGGCCTAAATTGAAGATAATTGGTGGATTTGAAGTACCTAGAGGATGAGTTATAAGTGTTGCTCGTGTGCTTCCTATGATGGGGCTAAAGACCAAGATGTCATTGAAGAATACCAACACAAATTTGCAGTTCATGGGACTCTAAATTGTGGCAGGGGCATCGGATAGACTGAAGGGCATTATAAGGAATTCGAACTATCCATGATGCGTATGAAAGTCTATTTTGTGGGCATCAGTGTTTTGATCTTGCTTTGATGGTACCCAATCTAAGGTCTGACTTGGAGAAATACTATTCTCTTAACACCTCATGTAACAATTTATCTATCATGGGCATGAAAAACTTGTCCTTCACTAGGGTATCTTTAAATGCTCGATAATAAATGCACATTCTCCATGAAACATCTTTCTTCTTAACCAAGAGGACAGAGAACAAACTTAACTCTATTGTATCCATCCTTTCTTGATGAGCAGTCTAGAGACTTATTTATCAATTTCATCTTTCTGCAAGTGTGGGTACCGATAGGGCTTAATGGATGTAGGTGTGCATTGGGGAGAAATTCAATGTGGTGGTTGATGGATTTCTTCGGGGGTAGCCCTCGTAGTTCTTCAAACATTGCTCTGAATTCTATGAGGACTTGGCCAAGAATTGTGACTTGTTGTTGCTTAGGCTAGTGTTCGGTGATGGACAGAGTTGGAGGCTCCTCTTATATCCAAACTAGTTGGCAGACCTAGTTTCTTAGCTTACATATCTCTGTCCTCGATGTTTGCCTAATCTCTCTTGGTTGTAGCCCTTAGAGGAGATGTGTGTGCCCTCATCTCGAATTTGATTGTCATACAGTTCCAGTTATAAGTGACATTATTTTGATTGCTTTAGCTATGATACTTCGAGTATTGCATCACTAATTTAAATTTGGTAGAGGTGTACCTTACTTATGTTTTCTTATATTTGAATAAGGATGTCTCGATAGATCCCTGTCTTAGCGATGCGATGTTTGTTTATTTTGTTTACCAAAATAGGCCTTATTGGGAAGACTATGAGGCTCAACTTATTGATAATTCTTTTGTTGATGAAGTTCTTGGAGCTACTCAAATTGGCTAGGATGGCCATATCGAGCCCCAAGAAATTTCCCTTGACTTCACTACACTACAATGGTTAGAGAGAGAATGTAAATAGTCGAGGGGCCTGTTGTTCTGTGTTAGAGTCCTCTTTGTCCGTCTTATCCTCCTCTTATCGAAGGACTAGAAATTGTTTGTTTGGATATACGGGGCCATTGGTGAATTTCTCATTGCATGTGTAGCATAACCGTTTTTTTTCTTACATTTGATCTCATGACATTTTCTTCATGGGTATTCCCCTCTTATCCCCTTGTCTCTCTGTAGTTGATTTGGTAGCCCTTAATTCTCATTTTTCAGCTGTATCATAACTTCATGTTTTGCCTGAGTTACTCTGTGGATTGACTTCCTTGCTATATTTTAATGTTGCACATCTTGGCCCATTTGATGGCTTCTAATATTATTTTGGGCACCTTTAATCAGACTTCTAAGCCCAATTTCTTCTTAAGTCCAATAATCAAGGAACCCACCAAGACTTCTTCATCCCAATTTTGGGTTCGATTGGACAACCTGTTGAATTCCATCAAATAGTTGTCCAGTGGCCCTTGTGAAAAATTATGGTTGGTGCCTCATTTAATGCCATATAATCCTTATTTCCAAACCTTAGTTTGATCCCTTTGCAGAATTCTATCCATGCATGCATTTGATATTTTCTTTGCATCCAATGAGATCATTCACTCGCCACTTCATCCAAATAGTATGACGCAATTAGGACTTTTTCGACTTTTAACACCTTATTCGGGCCAAAGAAGATTTCTAATCTCAGTAGCCAGGAGTTTAGGTCATTCGATAACTCTAGTGCAATTGTTGTCCCGCATGGTGTTGACCTTAGTGTTGGTTGTTGTTGTTGAAGTGATCTTAGTGCCTTGGTAGTGATCTCGGAGCTAATCAAATCGCCCATGATGAATTCCTTCTTGGCTAGCGGGGATGTTTGGTAATTGATATTTTTGTGTGATTGTATAGTGGGGTGAGAAGTGAGAAATGAAATATTTTGAAATTTATGTAATTCAAAGGAAATGATTGCGGTAAAGTTGAAATAAATAGGTTTGATGAGGGTAGTTGGTAGGAAAAATAATTAAAATATAAATTCAAAAATAAAAAATGTAATTATTAATTGGGGATGCTATTGGCTTGGGAATCCGTGCCCATATGGTTTCCCATCCCACCCTAAACATGCAACTTTCTGAACAACTCGTTGGTGGTGTTTCTTGCGGTATCTGTTGCTCTCTTGACGGTGTTCTTGGCAATATCCAGCCTATGGAGATTGACCCATTCAACCCCTCCTCTATTTGTTGTTGCTAACCTCATTCTACCATTCTTACATTTTGCCATTCTTGCTTGCAGCGAGGCGTTCTATGTCTTTCTTATCTCACTCCACAGCCCTTAGACGTCCCTATTATGAACTAAATTAGAAAATCAAGTACAATCTATGTTTTGATGATTAACAATCTGAATTTGAGTATTAAAGGGTATTAACAAGATTGGTGAAATAATTTCAAGCTAAAAATTTCAAACATCAAAAGTATAGCAAACCAAGTCTCATAGCCAAGTTGACTAAGACATATGACTTGGGTCGAATTTACACTCAAGTCGCCTTGAAAAAGGAACTTATGATGAAAGATCATAAGGACTAAAGTGCAAGCAGGTCAAGTCGTAGACCCAAGTTGACCTCGCTTGCGACTTGGGAGAAGTCGATAGCCAAGTCGACTCAAGAGTTGCATGTTTTCACTGACTCAAGGTGGAACAATCAAAGTCACATCTTAAGTCGACTTCACCTTGTGACTTGAGGGAAGTTGAAGATCAAGTCGACCTCAGACTCCGACTTGGGTTTCTGAAGAAGTGAAACAGGACTCATACATGAAGTGCCAAAAATGAAGTCGCACACTTAGGTTGACTTCGCCTGCGACTTGGACAAAGTCCAAGACCAAGTTGACTCAATTCAAGGACTTGGAAAATTGAAGCTAAAGAGGGGTATTTCACGAAATTTTAGATGTCAAATTGGCAATGAAGTTGCGTAGCCAAGTCAAATCCACTAGTGAATTGGAGAGAAGTTCCGAGGTCAAGTCGTCTTAGGAGTTGCATATTCCACTGACTGGTTAAGTTACACGTGATTATTTTTGCAAATATTAAAATTACAAGATTAAAAATTGAAAAGAGGCACATTTATAAGGTTATTTTTGCAAATAACCTCATTCCTCGTAGGAGCAAAAAATGCAATTGCGGAACTTGTCTTGCCCTTTTCTCTATTTCTGACCATAATCACTACTAATTTTTCATTTCTAGTGAGCCTTTCCTAATCTCCTTCCTGCATTGTTCTCTTCTCTCTCTCTACTACTGCAGCTTCAAGTTGCCCTTCTTTGGCTCTCTTGATGATCGACCATTGCCTCTTCTTCCAACACCTCATTGCTAGCTACTAAACTTGTCATCTCTAGTAATCCGAATGTGGATGCCCATCTTGGGGTTTCCACAAAGTATGCTCCTAAACAATAATTTTCCTAATTGAGAGTCCTACTCATGCCTTATTTCTGTTAAAGCAATTGCATAACTTGATTCCTTGGAATTTCAAGATGGTTCTTTTCTCTTTTCCTTTTCATGGGTTCATTTGGAAGCAGCTAGGGGTGCAACTTAAGTTAGGTAAGTTCAATTGGAGGTCAATCATATCCTTATCCTATTTCAAAAACCTCATTTGTTATCTTATTTTAAGTCAGGTTGGTTTGGAGTCTACCTTACTGCATTTTCTTAACTTCGAGTTGCTTCTAGTTTCGGTTTCAAAACCGAGTTTTTTAATATAGTCTTTGGTTTATATTTGAAAATTATAATTTTATTATAAATCTTAATGAAAATCCTATAGCCAATATGATAATAATATAATATTAAAATATATTTATTAAATATATTAAATAATAGACAAATTAAAAATTTTCTATATATTTAAAAGATATATTGTATAAATTTAGATATATAATATATTTCTTAAAAGATATGTACAATATATATTAGTAATTTGAGTTGATTCTGAATACTAGGACCTTGTAACCTATCCAACCTAATTGAACAAAGTATTTTTTTTCTTGAACTTATCTTACTCTGTAGGTAAGAAGAGAAGAACTTATCATATCAATTTTAGGGTATCCGATGGGTCGACCTATAGGTACTTCACCGAAGTTATAGCCCTAGAGGTAGCTTTCAGTCTCATCACTGGTTAATGACTCCATTGAGTTCACTCAGTGTTAAGTTTTCAACTAGTGTAAGGACTAGTTTTTTTATTTTTATTTTTTTAGAACAGCGTAAGGACTAGTTTTGAATTAATATAATATCACATTGAGGGTTTGATTGTAAATCTCAAGAAAGATAGCAATGTGTTGACGGTTTGGGCCAAAGAGCTGATCCAATGCCAAAGGATGAAATTGTTTAAACTTTGCTAGTGGAATTTAATGAGCTCAAAATAGATAATATTTACACATACCAACAAATCTCATTTTAAGTGAAAAGATATTTGGCAATTCATATGTACCCATATCATTTCTAATGATCTGTTGTTACTAGATGACAACGTTGTTTATAACCAATATAGTTGCCTGAAGTACAATCCCTTGAAGTGTCATATGCTGAGCTGTAATTTAGAGTTGGGTTTCATCAGAGTTGAGGATTAAAGGAATTCAGCTAACTCAAAGGAGATGAAGATTCCTCTGCTTTGAGCTTTTAACTGACTCATGAGTAGACCACACCCAGCTGATGAAATTTGCAAGACCAGTGTGCTAAGCAGCATAGAATACCATGTTGGTGTTGTCCCCATTCCGCGCTACTCATGCCCTTTTCTCTGTGTTTTTCTTTTTTGTTTTGTTTGTTTTAAATCTGGACCTGGTCTGTTGCTTCTTCAGAGTGCTGGTGTTTCACGATTTATAATCCGATCTAATGAGTTTTTGTTGTAAATTAGGCAAACAAACTCTCTTCCTTCTACTGTTTAGTCTGGATGTTTTGTACCGTTTTCTGTTGGGTGTGCAACTGTTGTTAGCTTATTATATTTTCCTAATGAACGAGCTTGACCTCAGCATATGATTCTTACGTAGCAATCAGAAACTTCTGCTTTTCGTGTTAAATAAGTTCTGTCATTTCGTAGACCATTACCGTGTTCCTAAAACTGCAAACTATGTTATACAGTGAATCATGCCTATCTCTACCTTCTGGAGGGAAGATAAAATTTACAATTGTTTTTGCCCATACATACCATGAAAAGTCATACACAAAACACACTATTTATATACATTTTTATAAGCAAAGGGGAAAAATAACAATGAAATGCTAAATTTGAACCACCGAACCCCACCCTGGGCCAGTCCTAACTCTCCTTGACCTGCTCCGACCTTTGGATATAGGAGAGCTTTGGATTAAGCTCAAACAATTAGAGTTTAATCCCAATCTTAACTCATTTAAGAAGTTTTAACTTAAATATGTTTATTAACCCATTTAAAAACTTTAACCTTAATACATTTATAACTCATTTAATAAACGAGTTGACGGATTGTTAATGGGTTATATATATTGTGCAATCGAGTTAAAGTTAAAATAATTTAAAGTTGATTATGTATTGTTTGTAATTGTCGTGGTGCGTTGATCTACACTGATGACATACATGACATGATCAGATCTTCATCAAAAAAGGAGTGCACATTTGACACGCTAGCACAAAGAAAGCCAGTGACTTGGCCAGACAGAGAGAAAGGATGAAGAGAGGGAATAGTAATAGAGATGGACAGGAGGATAATTAGAGACTCAGAAGGATAGAAAGAGAGAATAAGAGAGAAAGGCATAGAGGGATGAAAAATTTTACTGGTGGCACTAGTAGGTAGCAACGGGAACGAGGATGATAACATCATAGTATGACAACAAGGAAGATGCTGCAAAGTTATAGATGTAGAGAAGAAAATAAAAATTCAAAATGGGGGAAATGGATTTTGGGTTTAGGATTTTTAATGGGTTGTAAATGGGCTGACTACTAACTGCATTAAACGGGTTACTAAACAGGTTAATTGTTTGTAAAATTTCAACCTTAATTTGTTAATTTACTTAAATGGTTAAACTGGTTAGCATATCATAAAACATAAATTCAAAAATCTCAACCCAAACCCCTTTATAAATTAGTTGGATAGGTGAATTAATGGATTAACCATGACCATTGACACCCCTAGTTAGTCTTTGGGTCAAGTAGAGGTTAACCAGCTTTTCAGCTTAAACAAGGTTACAGTTAAAATATTTAATGAGAGCACGAGCTGTAATTTTCATCTTATAACTATTAATTTGGAAAAAAATTGTCTTCATTTATGAATTTATTTTTCAAAAACACTCATGCCATCAGCTTTGGTTGGATTTACCAACACAAATTTGATTAGAGAGCTATGTGATTAGGAGCGTTATTGGATTGGGTTAACTTACCAACTCACCTATCCAAACTGTATATAAATGGATTAGGATTAGGTTTTTCACTAAATGAGTTTAATCTGTCAACTTGCTCATCTACCCTTTTGTTAAACAAATAGTTAATGAGTTGACCATTTTTCTTTAACTCATTTAATTTGCTTAACCTAATTATAGCCCATTTATATACATGTTTGTTCTTTTTACATTAATGCCGAATTTTAGTTTTAATATATATTCTAAATCATTAAAGATTATTGTTTTTATGTATCCATAATTATTCAATATTCGGATTTTGAAAAACCATATCTTACTTTTCCTGCCTGTCATGTTTGTTTCTAAGTTTTTAAGAACTCAAGATTTTTTATTTTTTTACAAGTATATTATTTGTTTTATTTCATGAAGTTAATTTATAAATCAGTTTGCTTTCAACCTATTTACAACCTATGTAGGTAACCTATTGATAACTCACAACCCATTAAGTTAAATGGGTTATAAACGGATTAGGATTGCAATTTTGTAAATGGATTAATAACAAATTATGATTGAGATTTTATAAATGGACTAGAATTAGAGTTAAGCTCTAATCCCCCTAATTCGTTTAGTTTACACCTTTTTTATGTTAAAAGAAGTGATAGTTCCACCTCTCACCATTCAGCCAAAGGCTAAGCAGGGGGAGGAAGGTCTTCACTTTCATTTACAAAAAGTTCATAATCTGTACATGATGCTCTCAAGATATAATGGGGAAACTAATCTCATTACGTGTGTATCCCACAGCCCATTTGTAGTGCCAACTCTACAGCGTTACGTGCAACATAGTTGCCAATGCGTGTTACATGGGTAAAGTCACAGCTGTCTAAGGTCCTACTTAATAGATTGATTTTTTCTACCAGATATAAAATTGGAGACAAAATCTCTCCTTCCTTCGACAGCATGTTGTGCAATAGGAGCGAATCCGTTTCACAAATAACTTGTCTGTTAGGTAATTTTGGGGTGTTTGGCAATTTGCAAAAGTTGTCAAGTTAAAATTTTTTAATCTAAAACTTTTCACTCTCCATAATTACTCTTTTTTTAATTATTTTTTTACACATCTTTCTATACAACAACCCTACTTTTTATTCATATTCTGTTAGGTAATTGACTTAACCAGTTTATGCCAAAACACTGCGCATAGGTCTCTATCCACAAAGGATCGGCTTCTCCCCTCCATGTCTAATGCTTCATTGCTAGCTCCCCATCTGAGTTTCTCAGAACCACTCCAACCGCACATAAATTTTCTGTGTTGTTCATACCCTCATCCACATTGAGCTTTAGCTTGCCTTTCTAGGAGGTACCCAATTGGCTTGGGTAATTTGGAAATTCAGCTTCCATTTCTGCATAAGACAGGAAGATTCAAATTGATGAATATACTTGTAACACCAGTCAATTATATTTGTATTAATATTGAATTTTCCATCCAATCTGACTGAGTTTCTGATTTGCCAAAATCGCCAGAAGAAGACCAAAAAGATTTTGAACTTCACCTGCAAATCTAGTTTGGTGAAATGAGTAGAAGTCCAAGGATGCTAGAGAAAATTTTTTGTTGCAACTTCTTAGCCAGCTGCAACCAAAGTCAATGGAACAGGTCTTCTTGATCATTCAAGCATTGATGACACCTGGTATTCAGCTCTACACCTCTTCTCTGAAGGTAGCGGGCAGCACATCTTTGATAAGCTTCCAACCTAATATCAATATTTTTGGGGGCAGCTTAGTTTTCTATAGCAGTTTTAGGACATCCAGCTGTATGGAGCTTGATGAAGTATTGCTTTCCTGAATCAGCTTAGAATTGTTCTGGATTATCCCGTAAACAGATTTTGACACTGAATCTCCCGTTCTTTTCCTCGTTCCAAAAGGTAGTCCTCTGCAATTTGATTTGGAATGGGAATCCATTTCACGTTGTCCCACCCATGCTCCCCAGCCATTGATTACACCTTTATTTGTGATGGTATCCTTAAATTATACCCCACTTTTTTTTTTTTTTTTTTTTTACGGAGAGTGGGTCAATTCGAACAGTTAAAACTTTCAATCAATCATAATTTCATTCCTAAAAGTCAAAAGAAATTTACGAGTGGAGTAGGCCTACTCGATCGGGTTTGGCACTTCCATTATAAAGGTGATTTTCCATTTAGCAGGCACATGGGAGCATCATCATGGGTTCCTATATTTGGGATACTGTGGCCATCAGACCAATTCCATCATTTGTGCGTGTTGTCCAATTGCCACGGAGATCCGCAACATGCAGAGTAGGAAAAGGTTGCTCATTCTGCATATAAATCAAACCTCGGATCCTAGAAACTTCTAGTAAGATTTTAGAGAAGGGATACAAAAGAAACCTCTCTTTTAAATTCAAAGATTTGATTGTAACTTCTTAGTGGAAATTGAATTTTCATGCAAATGGTTCGTTTGATTCCTTTGCACCAGGCACAGTTATTTAGACAAATAAAAATTGTTTTAATTTGGAACTTAGTCGGTCTGCAAACTTTATTTCAATTGAGAACGAATGCGTACCCATAAAAAATCTCCCATTTCATGTGCAGTCGAGAAGGAGAAAAACAGGGAAGTGGAAAAAGTGAGGAGAAAATAGACGGAAAGATGAGTTTCATGAAGATTCCATTTTCATATTCGTATAGTAATTGGACAGAGTCAGATTCACGAAGAGATTCCTACATTCATTCATAGGTAATTTTGATTTCTTCTGAAACATACACCACCACTATCAGATTCAACGTTCATTCATGCCTGATTCTGATTTCTCCTCAAAAATTAATGATGCATCAGAGGGCTGAAGTCCGTGAACTAAACATTCCACATCTATTATGTGTTGCCGTCCTCGTCATCGTCTGGATCAATTGGCACTTCATGCCGAGGCCTGTTGAATTTCTCACGCAGCTGCTTTATAGGGATGTAGTCTCCAGCAGAATCCATACCATAGAACAACATTGAGATGTAAGGATGATCAAACCGACTCTGCATTAGTAGTAGAAGAAATTGGTGAGAAGAAGAATGCAGATGAAGGCTTAGTTTATGCTTGCTACTGTTTTCATGTCCCTTCAGCATCCATACATACCTTGTCTGGTTTCTCCATGCTTAAGAGATTCTCTTCAGGAACTGCCACCAAAATATTCATTATAATAACATATAGGTTATTTGAATAAAACTCAAAATCAGTACGCAGAAAAGCCAAAAGAGTGAAACATATACTTCTAGCAAAACATCAAAATTTCATAATCACACCAGTTTGTAGTTGTCCATCAATTGTTTTGG
The DNA here is from genome assembly GCA_030490835.1 of Annona cherimola. Classification (NCBI taxonomy): domain Eukaryota; kingdom Viridiplantae; phylum Streptophyta; class Magnoliopsida; order Magnoliales; family Annonaceae; genus Annona; species Annona cherimola. Next base: position 9,764,855 of record CM059973.1, on the reverse strand, counting down.
GGTGGCATTATGAGTTTGATGGGTTTTATAGGACATAAGATGCTGAATACTAACTACATTGAATGGATGGATCCGCGTGTGAAAGGAGTGAGAACGTTAAATATTCACTGAAATGGTAAAAGTTTAGTCTATTATATTTTACCATAGGCAACCAGAAGATTTGGTTCTGCATGCGTATCAACCAACACCTGCAAACAGAAAAAATAACTAAATGCATCCCAATAGTTTAAAAGAACTTTGCCGGTGTATTTCTATCGACAGCAGGCGACCGTAACTTGAATTTTCAGAAATAAAGGCCACCTGATAGAAGGGTTGATTATGCCCTCGAGGCAGCTTCTCAACGTTTGCATTCTCCATCCATGAACTTGACTCACAGCATCCAGGATCCATTCCACAAATCACAGCCTGATAACCTGAGGAGTCAAGAAATAATAAACCCAGTTCACTGATCAATATTACAGGAAAAATAAACTTAATATCAGGAAGGGTCTTTTTTTGTCTGAGAAATAATCAGTTTCTGGAATGCGAATATCAAAGTAAAATAATGAAAATCCGTAAAGAGAATGCATACCATAAATCTTATGCCTTACTCTCTGCCCCAGCCGATATGCGTATTGAGCATCAGCCACAGTTTCTGTCTGCATGTAAACTAGATGAGTCTACTTGTTTACCACATCAGAAATACACTCCTCTGACATTTGGGATGTATTTAGAAAGTAATAAAACTTTTTGATGAAAAGTTTTTTTGTATAAAAGTCTTTGTATTGAGAGAAAATGATGTAGTATGATAAGTGTAACGATGAGGAGTAAAGAGAATAAAATTAAAATAGATAAGTTAATTGTATAGGTAGCTGTGTAAAAATGATTAAAAAATAGGGAAAAAAAAGTTTTACACTTATCCAAACAAACCAATTGAGAGAGAGAGAGAGAGAGAGAGAGAGAGAGAGAGAGAGATTACCAACCTGAAAAAATACACTAGGTATTTAATTATACGAATAGAAAATATCTTGACTAGAATGTGGTTTGGACATGTTAAATGGAGACGTCAAATGGCACAGGTTGGGAGAGTTGAGTTTATTCAATAGAAGACACTAAGAAAATGAGAGAAAGACCCAAAGAACATAGATAGAAGTAAATGAATAAGATATGAAGATGTTAAAGATTATTGAAAACATAGTTTACAATTATCAAAAATGATGCACCAAGATCCAAGCAGCTGACCCCACATAGGTGGAAAACAGCTTATAATGATGATGACAAAAGAAAATTTCTGATCATAGACACCAATGAAATTTGTTCCTCACCACTTGTTTTGAAATCCTATCACGCAATTCAGCAGCTAATGCATAGTTCTCATCCTCTATTGCCTTCTGCAAATCTGCACTGCAGAGATTTTTCTGAATCAGTCAATTCAACACACATTCAAAATATTAACGGTGCCTTTTTTTTTTTTTTCTTTTTAGTGTGCGAGTACTAGGGCAACTCAAAGAAAGCTAGTCTGAAATTTGTATGTGCTTAAAACACTCTTTGATAGAACTAAACTAATTAGAGATCATTGGCAGTCATTCAACGTGTCTTTCAGCAGTTCACAGACAGATCAAACAAAGAGATGCAGGACAAACCGTAGACGTATCATATCAATCACCGTTTCTTGGGCTTCACTCTTTTGTGACAGTTTCCTCCCCTTAGCTTCCAGTTGCTTTGCTATCTCTCTTTCAACCTTCCAATAACAGCATAAAATAAGCAACTGACAATCCTATACCTGTTTTGATGCTCTATTGGTGGAAACAGATTCCTTTCATGACAGAATTTTTTATCCACAATTAGTATGAAAGAGTTATTGCTGATGATACCTCGACGAGTTTTCTCCTCAACAGCTGTGCTATTTCATGCTCGTTTCTGTTCAAAGCAACCTGCAATAAGAGGAGGGTAGGTCTTCACCACAAATTCAGCAGGCATTGGTTGCATCAATAAACCAAAAAGTATGAGAACCTGCACTTGAGTCGCGACGTCAATCTGAAAAAAGAAGACCAAAATTTCCTCATTTGCACTTTCACTGCGCTCAATGCTGGCATCCGTTCCTTTGTCACCCCCTTGAAAAGACCAACCAGTAGCCCTGAGCCCGGTCCTCCTCCACAACAATCCATTAGGAATCATCGAACTCCGACCTTGTCCACGTAACCCAAAACGTAGGCATTCCTTATTCACAAGCTTCAGATCACTCTTCCACAGAGCAACCATTCCATATTTGCCAGCATTTCCACGTGCCGCCAAAGTGTTTGCTGAAATGCATTGCATCATTTTGTTCGCCAGGCCGGCTCCACACAAATGGGAAGGCATCGATCACCAGCAAAGCCGCCTGTGCAATGTAACAGCATCAAATTCTTCTCATCTTGCTTTACCCCATCCACACCTTCTTCGGAATTAAAAGTCTCCCTAGAAAAGACGCTTTCATGCATTTATATGAAATGGAGAATCCAAAAAGCTCAAGTTTTTTCCGCAATCATACTTCGAATAGACCGGGGCCCAAAAATTTTCGCAACGGGAAGATCCAAAACCAGCTAAAGTATATTCACTTTCTATGTCGAACGCAAGCATATCGCGCTGTGGAAAAGTATCTTCTGGAGTGGATGATTTTTGGGACGCGGTGCAAGAACAGGAATTACCTGATTTGGAAGGATTTTGTTCGGGAGGAATTCGAATGCGCTTCTTGCTTCCTTTCGAGTCTGAAATCGAGACAGCAAGAGGACCAAAGGTTTTCCCATTTTGCTGCTATAAAGAAGGATAATGATTTTGTTAGCCTAGGCGAAGAACTGGTTGCCGGGGCTACCACGTGTATTCTTGCATGGAAATGCTATTCAATTCTCATATTTCAGAAAATATTTTTTAATATGTATATATATTTATAAATCTTAAAAGCCAGAAGTTTCGTGATAGAAAATAATTTAAATAATCCCTGAAACTGTTGATTTTTGAAATTTATAAAAATATATATATAAACATGAAAGATTATAAAATTTAGCATGTTAATCAAATACACTTAAATAAAAAATTTTATGAAAAATAATAAAAAGAGAAATGATCTTGTTACCAAATAGCTCGCTTTGCCCACCTCAGAAAATTTATTTATAGTACTTTTTTTTGCTTCATATAAATATTTATCTAAGTATTTTTAACATATAAGTCGAGTATTATTGATTTTCAATACCCGTATATATATTATGTTTTAAAATATATACAGATATTTAAAAAATGGTAAAACTTGACTTATATGTGAAATACACTTAGATAAATAAGTGTATGAAGAGAAAAATAAAAAAAATTGTAAATGAGTGTTTTTATATGAGTTAATATAATTACATTTCTAATAAAAATAGATCAATTAGCACAAGCCAATAAATAAAATTATTTGCCCAGGCTAACAAAATAGATATTCATTTTAAGGACAGTACTAATATTCTGGGAAATAGACTCTGTAACTAAAACCACTTGGTATATAATTGAATGCACTGGTGCACCCTGGTTAAAAAATTTTAATTTTTAATATTTTTAATATTTTCTTGTCAAAAAAATATTTTTATAAATTTATTAATCTAAATGTATTTAACCTATATGCTAATTTTTACTGTTTTTAGAAACTTGTAAATAGTTTTTTATTCTTCAAAAACAGTTTTTACACCAGATGCATATAGAATCCGGCCCATAAACCTTTAAGTTTTCGAGTGTTGTAAAATAGACATTTGTTTTACGGACAAAGTCTGAAAAGATATATGATTATCGTTTTGAAATGCAAATATATGAAACTTACATAGCCTAATTCGTAATTGTTTTTGTAAAATAGGCTTTTTGCGCATGATTACTTTTGGCAGGAGGTTATTTTACACTGGCCCAAAAAGTTATTTTTTATATTTTTTTGAAAATTTTTATAAAACTATTAATGTAAGTCCATTTAATTTATAAATTAATTTCTACCAATTTTGAAAATATATATTTATTTTGGATTTTTAAATAAAGGGATGTTTTAGTCATTTTCAACAATTTAAAATAACTAAAGTATCATGTGTTTGAAAATTCAAAATAAATATATACAAATATCCAAAAATGATAAAAATTGATTGATAAATTAAATATATCTAAATTAACGGTTTTATAAAAAAAATTTAAGAAAGTAAAAAAAATGTTTTTGCCCAAGCTAGAATGACCCGTCTGAAATAATTAGACCTCTTCTATCTGCACCCCAGACCTCTTTTATCTGCACCTTTAAAATCCTAACTATGGTTTCATTTAAAAGTTGTCATTTTTTAAGAGTATTCATATATTTCATCATTTCAATTGATATTACAATCATGCCTAGAAACATTCTTACAATTTTCTAACAATAATCCTAACAATATTTTCCTAAATAGACTAACCGGTGGATACTCCCACAAAAACTTGAGAAAAATAACACCACCACTAATGTTCACAAGCAAATGCTCCTGTTAAGCTTTGAACCATGAAGCCTAACCAATTGGGCAAGTCCATGTACCACTGAGGCAAATTGTACTCTCTAGGTATTTTAAAAAAGCCTCATTGGCAAAAAGTTTTTGATTGATAAAGCATATTTCGCAACATTTTGATCTTAAAAGGAATTTTTTTAACAAAATGTACTCTCTAGGTATTTTATCTTTACGTTGAAATTCTAATTGTTATCTCATTTAGAAGTTGCCAATTGATGGAGCTTATTCTTCAACATTTCGTAACTTTATAGAAAATTACAGGGCCTATTTTATAAGTACTCCTAACTTTGCAGGTAACCCTTTTCAGTTTTCATTCTAAGCTAACTCACACGCACAAAGGAAATAGTTTTTTGTTCAGCTCAAGGGCTCGACCTAAAAATCGGTTGGAAAATTAAGTTTTAAAATTCGCTTCAATCTGATCCGGTCTATAACTTGACGTGAATCAGGTTGAGTTATTGATAATATAACTCAATCCAGCTTAATTTCATCCCTAAATGACATAAATTAAACCTAACTCTTCATGTTCACATGTTCCTTCTTTTCTCTTGTATTTTTCAGCTCCAACTGCCAACCAAAATTTAACTAACAATTTTCAGGTAGTAAAATAGTGCACTTAGCTTTAGTACACCTGGTGCTTTAATTCATTTTTTTTAAAAAAAATTTGAAAGTTTTTATATATAACTATTAATCTAAATATATTTAATATGTGTATCAAGTTTTACTATTTTTAGATATTTTTATATTTTTGTACTTTTGAAAATTAGTGTCATTTTAATAATTTTAAATTACTAAAAATGTCACTAATTTTTAAAATAAAAAATTTAAAAATCTTTAAAAATGGTAAAACTTTGATACACATGTTAAACAAGCTTAAATTAATAGTTGTATAATAAAATTTTAAAAAAAAATAAAAAATGAGTTAACTACACCTGATTGCATTTAGCCTTTTTTTCCAATTTTTATACTTAAAATAGTAGAATGTGATCCTATCCTGTGCACATGGCTGCCCAAGTGCACTTGGCTTTAACATAAATACACCCAAGTGCATTGGTTCATGTTCCTAAATTAGTATCAAGAACAGATTTTGATATTTAATAGTGATTGTCTTCGAAAGTAATCGAAGCTCACATTATGAATAAAATTCAAGCGGGATAAAAAAAATGAAAGATATTGATGATTGATGCAAAATCTAATTTATCCGCTTTATTCAATATCATTTGTTTAGTTAGCAGATGAAATTTTATTCAAATAAAGTATGTACATCAGCCACATTTACTTAAAATTAAATATATTAATTTGTAAATTAAAGAAAATATTGAGATCCATTCACATTTGTGTTAAAATATAATATACTTTATAGAATGATTTATTCATATAATAGTGATATATTTTTTTTTTTTGATGAAAAGGAATAACTCTACCCCGACCCCCCCGCATATAGAAAAGGGTTTGGGATAGAGTAATCCACAGAATTCATTGCTAAGAAATTGTCTACAGATAGTTTCTCCACAATATCCTGTGGAGGGTTTCCCCACCATGACATAGAATTCAAAGAAGAAACAGCAATCAAACCATCTAAAACATGAGCCACTGAATTCCCTTGTCTGAGAACATGATGAACCGAAATGTGATCATTGGCTTTAAGAACCGATCTGATGTCGTCGATGATGTGGCCAACAGGTGAGAGGATAACACAATCCTTGGACAAGAAAGAACAAAGGAGGAGCGAATCAGACTCAATCTGGACATTTCGAAGATTTAGGTGAAGAGCCCACCGAATTCCAAACAAAAAAGCATTTGCCTCCAACAGTAGGGAATTGTCCCCCCCTCCTGCCCACCTCCGCCCCTTGGCCGCAACGAAGTGACCTCGGAAATCCCTGATAACAGCAGCAACACAGGAAATATCCCTATCCGCGGGACATCTGGAATCAACATTAATCTTGAAAGCACCCTCAGGTGGCATAGTCCATCTAGGCACAAGAGGGAAATCCAAGGTGAATTCCCGATCGAGGAGCTGAACCCTCCGCAAATGTTCAATGTAGTCCTTACACCACTGAAGAACGTCACCAAACACGGGTCTGATCCCCTCAGCAAGTAGCCTGTTTCTCAAAAACCAAACTCGCCAACAAAATACAATGAACAGAGCCAACTCATCACGCCTGTTTTTCGAAGCAAGGCTACACATGAATTCCTGCACCAAAAACCACCTCTGGCTCGACGGAGACAGACATCTTGCGATATGTGCGATGCTGGCACATCGGAGGAATAAGTGATGGGCGTCCTCTGAATACACCGAGCAAAATGGGCACTGAGGATTCACATCCATGCCTCGCCTCGCGAGGTTACACCTGGTAGGAAGAGAGTCCCTGAATAGGCGCCATGCAAAGATCAGAATCTTGCTCGGAAGCCTAGTCCTCCAAATAGCCTTGAAACATTCAGAGGAAGTCCTGTTATCGTTTCTTGCCATTAACCATCTATGAGCCGACCTAACTGAGAACAGACCATTTGCCTCCTGCTTCCAAAATATACCATCCTCAGAATGTTGTCGGGGAAGTGGCGTACGACAGACCGACTGCCACCCCACCTCACCAACCGCCGCCATGACCTTGTCCCTATTCCAGCTATGAGAGCCCTCATCAATAAAGAAACTGACCGGGACATCCTCCGGAATGGATAAAGGAAGCGGCCCAGCTTTGCAAACCCCCCCAACCAACCAATCATCCTTGAAGAATCGAATCCTCTTCCCATCTCCAACCCTCCACATACACCCCCCCCTAATCATATCACGAGCCTTTAGAATACCCCGCCAGGTGAACGAGTCTGTTTGCTTTGGCTCACAATCCCAAATATCCGAGTTTGGGAAATACTTGGCTTTGAAGACCTTGAAACATAAGGAATCCGGTCTCGATGATAATCTCCAAACATGTTTGGCGAGAAGGGCAAAATTGAATGCGTGGAGGTCCTTGAAACCCATCCCCCCCACACATTTAGACACACACATATCCCTCCAGGCAACCCAACACAACTTCATCTTGTCCCCATTAACACCCCACCAAAATGTCCTGAGCATACGTTTGATAGACTGACAAAACGTAATTGGAAGCAGAAATATACTCATAGCATATGAGGGAATAGCTTGAGCAACAGCCTTGATAAGCACTTCCTTACCTCCCCAAGACAGAAGTCGCCCTTTCCAGCCTTGGATTTTATGCCAGATACGATCAGAAATAGCCTTGAAAATCTTGACCTTTAACCTCCCAAGCCACACCGGAAGGCCCAGATAGCTTTGGACTTCGTGCCCCGAAGACCCCATTCTGCTCGCCCACGCCTCCCGTTCCCACTGCATCATGTTTGAACTGAAAAATAATGAGGTTTTGTCAACATTCACCAGCTGGCCAGAGGAGTCGGAGTATATCCTTAGAATTTCCATGAACTTCGAGAACTCCCTATCATCAGCCCGAAGAAAGATAAGTGCGTCGTCTGCAAACAATAAATGAGAGATTTGAGGCCCCCGGAAGTTGATTCTGATCCCATGCAGAGAGCCCCGGGCCACCGCAGAAGAGATGAGCGCAGATAGACCCTCTACACATAGAAGAAAAAGATACGGAGACAATGGATCACCCTGCCGCAGCCCCCTCTGTGGATAGAAAGTCCTGGATTTGAACCCGTTGATCTTTACCCTGAAACTAACCGTAGACATGCAACATAATAACCAGTTAATCCAAACCGGGCAGAAATTCATAGTGATATTTTAGATGACTTAAAATGTTGCCAACACTACTTAAATTATTTTATTAAATCGATTTTACAAATATATAATGACGCTAAACAAATGGAAGAGTTTTCATAATAATACTAAATATAACAGCGTGAAATAAGTAGGTAAGCGTAGCCCACAAGAAATATTGGCTGTGATTTTAAAGAATGATGCAAAAAATCCATGAATCTTTGTGTGAGGAGGTTTGGAGCTCCCTGTTCATTTCCTCCAACTCGGTTGCCAGCCTCTGCATTCGATCCTCGAAGTATCCCAGCGTGGAACCTTGGTATCGGCAGGAGATGCCGAGTTTCCTTTTTTAATTAATTTCCTCCAACTCGATCTCGAGCCGCCTGATCCGCTCGTCCTGCTCTTCTCTGATCTGATCCGCTGCTGCCATTATCTCTTTTGACGCTATCACTGCGATGGGGAAGAAAGAGAAAAGACAGGAATAATCCAAACATGCCCACGGCAACAGTCTCCGACGATGATGGCCGGAATACGCTGACCACCTACGAGAAACGAGGGAAAGGGAAACGAATTGAAGAATGCAGGACTTCAATTCATTGAAACAACTTAAAATGATGATTAGAATTGAATTGAAATTTTAGCCATATTGTTTGGATTTTAATGCTTCGGTTAAGCTTCAAAAATAAGATTAAAACTGAATTAATATTATTACACTTAAGTATAGGATTAGTATTAGCTTGGCCTGAACCTGAGTCCAACCAACGTCATTTGTGCCTTAGCTTACACAATTTACTCTAGATGGCGACCATCCAAATAGCCCTTTTTGGATACCAGATTCTAGAATGTGGATTCTGTTCTTATGCAAATTGCTAAAACAACTACGATTAGTAAAGTCTAAAGCCTTTGTTCAAATGCCAAGATTGACCAATCAAAAATATTTTGTATCATGATTTCATACACCTAAGTGCACTTAGCTTCGGTGTACTAGGGTGTATGTAGCCAATTTTGGAAAAAAATTTACATGATTATTGATCTAATTATATTTAACAAAAATCTTTAGATATTTTTTTGAATTTTTTAAATTCAGTGACATTTTTGGTAATTTAAATACTAAAATGCCATTGATTTTTAAAAATTTTAAAATATATAAAAATAGCAAAATTTGATACATATGTTAGATACACTTAAATTAACATTCTTTTGAAAAAATTTCAAAAAAATAAAAAATGAATATTTGCACCAAGGTGCGCTGAAGTTAAATGCACACGGTGTATGAAATCATGATCCTCAGTCAAATATCTTAAGCAGTGCAAACTAGTTTTATTATTACTAGGAGAAAATAAATGCCAAGCATGTAGTGTGGTTTAATTAGAACAACAGACATAAAAAGCTCTTGATCAGTTCAAAAAAGCTAGTCTTTCAAGAGTTGATCACTATTGCTGTTTCAAGAAGTGATGGTGATCAGGGATATCAAGCCCACCACCAACATCAACATCAGCAGCAAACCCCATAGAAATTGGACTTCTCGCCTGCTCATCTTTTTCATTCTCCCTGCACAAACAAGACTCCCAGTTCCACTGCTTATGTAATCTGCGGCCCTCCCCACATTGAGTTCGACGTCTTCCAAGTGTTCGCCCTGTGTCTCAACGAAAACGGCCATGTCAAGAAAGATCTGGTGCAGCTCCATCAGGCTCCTCTGCAGCTGCTTCAATGCCTCCTCCCTCTCTTGAAATTCACCTCTCCTATCCAATTCCAAATCCTCTGTCTGCTTGGCTGCTGAAAGCATATGATGTTCTTCTTCTGCAGCCTTTTCTTCAGCTTCCTGGCTGCTGGTGGTGTTGGGGTGAGGGCATTGTCTGTGGTCATCTGTAATCTTTTCCCTTAACAACTGAAAATCATTCATCATCCCCCACATCTTTCTTCGTAGGCCGTTCGTGACTGAAAACCTTGTCCTGTCAACTGGGCTGCCTGCTCTGTACGCGGGAGACAAACCGCGATTTGCGATGTTCGATTCGTCGAGAGCTTCCAGTCTTCCTTTGATGAGTTTGGCCTTGCGAAGGATGGTGACCATGTTGGAATCTATTCTATCTTTCAGGCCTCGGAAGACTTTTGCACTGGGCGATGATCTGGTCTCTTCATTGAGGTGTTCGAGGTCGAGGAGGAGGTTGGAGATGACTTCCATTTCAACCTTGATTATGCCTACTTCTTCGAAAAACAGGGTGAGATTTTCTTCTCCCATGGCTTCATCTCCCACAGGATCAACTTCTGGTGCTGCTTCTTCAAGATCCTTCAACACCTGCTTCTTGAGTTCCACGTAATTAAGGAAGGATTTTGTCATCAGATCATTCATCTTTCCGATGTATCATCCACCAGAGACCTGCTTGTGGTTGTATATAGTTGGAAATGAGTAGAAACAACAACAACGACAAATAAAAATACTGTTCGTAAATGAAACTGCAAGATGATGAGTATGATTTGGATGAAGAAATGGATTTCATTGCTTCTTAATTTCTAAGGCCCGTTGTTCCCCACGCACAACAACAACAAAAACTCATTTTCATTGAGTTTCTCATTTCTCATGCATAACGAGGGGTGTTAATGGTCATGGTCAACCCGTCAACCCGCTCGTCCAACCCGTTTAATTCGTTCAACCCATTTAACTCGTTCAACTCATTAAAGTTTTATATATATATATATATATATATATATATATATATATTTGTAAACCTCTTGGTTATTTTTCATTTCTAAGTCTTCCTCAAGTCACGTAATTTTCATTTTCCACTGCTACCCTAATTTCATTTTTCCGTTACTACCCTATTTTCATTTCCCCTACACTGAAAACACTCTCTCGTCTCTCCCTACGAGATCATCATCTACTAAAGTTTAGGCTTTCAGGTTATTTGTTATACAACTCGTTAACAACTCGCCAACCCGTTTATTAAATGGGTAGTAAATTGGTTAGGGTTGAAGTTTTTTAAATAGGTTAATAAATGGATTAGAGTTGAGATATTTTAAATGGGTTAAGATTAGTATTAGGCTCCAACTCGTCCAACTCGATCCGTTACCACCCCAATGCATAACAACATTACTCTTTTATTTTTAATATTTTTTCATTTCTCAGTACATAACAATCACTAGTTATTTAATCGCCTCATCCCGTTCCATCTCTTCGCATACTTCCTTCTACCCCTCAGAAGTGTGTGTTTTTAAAGACGAAGAGCTTAACGATAATGTGAAAAAACTTAAATCGATAATTAAATACTTCACAAATACGTAAAGAAAAAGAAAAAGGGGGCCATATTTTATTAGACAGTGGGGAAAGTGAGAGAAAATTATCCTAAAAAAAAGAATTCAAAAGAAGGGGGAGAGAATCGAAGGAATGAATTGTTAATAAATTGAATGGAAAATGAAATAGAAAAGGTTATGATTTGGAAAGATAGAAGGTGATGATAATAAAAAATAATAATTTGGAGATATTGAGAATAACAACTTACGAACATGGATAATAACAAAGTAAAATTATTAAAAGTAATTGCGATGTTTCAGGAAAATGAAGAGAACTCAAGGTTATATAATTCACATGTCACGTCTTCCAATTAAGTCCAACATCAGTAATGTAGGAATTCATAAACTATCCTCCGGAATAAGTTATGTGGAACACTGGGTCCTTACATGAAATTAAACATGCGATAAGATGGTGTGATAGACATCGAGGAAAACAAAAATCCAATTCTTTCATCCGACATTCTCATCATCCAACATCTTAACTAACTACCATAATCACTATTTTACATTTTTCATGCAATTACAAAAATTAACCTCATCATATCACATTAGTCTCTCATTTTTAAAAAAAATTCTTACAATTTGTTTCTCACCTTTTTTTTTTCTCATTACCGAATACGTGAGAATCCCAATTGTAAAATTTTAAATTCTTAGAAAATTTCCCCATTACCCATTACCAAAAAAATAAATACGCAAAAAAATTTCTTAGTTATTATGATATTTTTATAAGCAAGAAATTTTCGAAAAATTTCTTAACTATAGTGATGATTCATAGGAAAAATTTTCCTTGCTTATAATGTTGTTTTTTTAACTATAGTGAGTGTAAAAATCACAAACTTGTCTAGCAACTAAATTTTAACTTTTTGCAAGACAATTTTGATTGCCAAAATGTAAAATTTTGAAAGTACAACATGAAATCACAGGTCTCATTTTCTAAGATATAATTGAAATATACATAGGCATAATTTTGTCTGCCCAAACTACAGAATGACTTACTTAACCATCACAAACCATAGTTTTTTCTATGTTTCATGTTTACTCCAATTCGAGACTCGAAGCGAATACCACCACAACAGAATGAAATTCATTTGAGAGTAATCAAAATGGATTACTTGAAAAAGAGAAAATTCAAGGGATAGGGCACAAACCGAGAAACACCGAGGAAGAGACAATGCAGGTTGATTGTTTTAACTCGGACTATGAATTCAATTTAGTCGTTCCTGGTACAGGTACAGAGATTGTCACCAACCAGAAATTGAGAAGGCTTCGGATCCAAGACGGCAGTATTTTGTCTTCGGATGTTGGGTTTTTGGGGTCCTTAATTTTTAATAAATATGCGTTGGAGAGAGTGGATCACGACCGTTTAAAACCCGACTCTCGCTGTTTAGATTTTCAAAAAAAGAAGCCGTTATTAAGGAAGAAACCGCCGGGCATGGGTGAATTTGGGACACGTGCCAGGCGTTTGCCTTCTTGAAGAAGTGATATACATGCAGTACACGGCATGTTTGAAAATTTTGAGAGTTTTTTTTTTTTCTGTTTTCATCTTATATCCATTTGAGTATGCGTATTCACTGGATTGGAGAAAAATTTTCAATATGGAAGCTTTGAAATAAGAAATGACATGTATAATGATAAGTAATAAAAAAAATAAAGTTAAAATATACGTGTAATTATGTAAAAATAATTGAAAAATAGGATAATTTATATAAGATAATGTGAAGAAATAATTAAAAAATAAAAGAATTATAGAGAGTTAAAAATTTTAGATTAAAAAGTTGCGGTTGAAATGTTCTTTTATGCATCCAAACATACATTTAAGATAAAACTTTTCACCTGAAAATTTTTATAGTCTGCGACTATCCTATTTTTTAATTATTTATTTATATCTTCTTATACAAATTATTTTATGTTTCAATTACTATTTTAATTTTACTCTCTTTATTCCTTATTATTACCTCTATCATATTACATTATTTTCTATTATTTAAAAAAACTTTTATACTAAAAGCTTTTTGTGCAAAAATTTTAATACTTTCCAAATACACCTTAGAAGTGAATACCAAGGCGGATGAAAATGGGTGAAGACTTACTCAAGTCCCAACCAATGTGCCATGGATCTAAGGTTTGAACTTTTTGTGTTGTCTTGAGATCTTTATCTAAGAGTTTATTGGAATATAAATTGTTTTAAATTTGAACATTATCATATGTTGTAATAAGTTGGGATGACATTTACAAATGTGTTAATTTTGTTTGGTTATTTTAATTATGTTGTGATTTAAGCTTGGACTAACATATGATGAATATTGAAAGATTACCTGCAAGCCCAAATCCAATGTGAAAATATTATTATGAGTTTGGAATTTTAGAAAATTAGGTACATGAAAAGATGCAAATAAACGATTGGAAAGTCAAGTAGTTATATAAAAAAGCGTGTTGATTTGGTAGGAAAATGTACGGAAAAGTTTGTGTATTTTTTTTTCCTTCTTACTTTGCCAATTGATAGCTGCTCACTTGGGTTGACACTTGTCGGGTAGAAATCAGAGGTGATTTTATTTTGTTTGAAGTATGAAATAACTCTGTCTATACACAAGTGTTTTTCCATCTATTAAACTTGACTCAACAAGTGCTCGTTCTAATTGTCTTCTTTTCCTCCATCACGAACAGTGTGAGAGAAATCATGTTCAAGCTTTTACAAAGAATAAAGATGTGTTGGAAGAATATATTCAAAAAAAAAAAAAAAAAGTATTGGAGGAGGGGAAAGTTTAGAAAACGATGCTCATCGATACAGAATCTGGACACGGAGCTGATAGCCGACAGTACTTGCTCGCTTACCAGTAAAGACCCGTAAGTGTTTGCAAGTGATGGCTCTGTCAAATATCCAGACCCACCACGGTGCTACCGCTCGTTGCTTAGCTTCCCAGTACGCTCTGTTTTATACCATGGAGGCTTGCATTGGCTTGTGGACATAGATTGTCTGCTTACATTTGACCCCGAATCCGAAATATCGATGTGCCCAACGGAGGAAACTTGGAATGGACAAGGTACTCACAAATGCCCGTCTGTTAGAACTGGTATTACTCCGAGGCTAGATGTGTTGAAGATGTCAGACTACAGCTGCTGTTGCTCCCACCCAAGATGAGGGTTGTTACACAGCATTAAGGATTTTGTCCCTCGCATCATTCAGGATGCAAACATGGTGGCGGCATTCTTGCAATGCTCCCAGCTGGTATATGGTTTGCCCCGTGGCTGTCGACTGTGAAGGTGATAGACTTTCGTTTTCTACAGGCAGATGTGTGATGATATTATATAATGTGAATAGGAAAAGAATCACACAGCCGCCAATTCATCACTTTTCAAAAGGAAGGCTGGATTATGGGGAGATAAATAGCCTATGGTATGTGCGATACATTCCCATTTCCCACCGCTGAATTTCTCTCCAGGGGAAGTGACTAGTTATTACTTGTAAGCGTACTCCATCTATCTACAAATGGACGTGAGTATGGACATTTTCTTCCGAGGAAGAAAACAAAAGAACGGTTTTTTCTTATTCAGGTTTTTTTCTTCAGTTTCACTCGATTATTGTGCGTTGAGTCCAGTGGGACTTACTTTGATCTTTCTAGTAATTTAAACTTCAATGTCTTTTTACGGTTTGCCTGGTATACTGCCCAAATCAATAGAGATCCATGAACAAATGAATGTTTCATTGCAGCTCATAAAAGAATGCTTATGATTTGGTGATTTGTCATTGAATTCATCACTCGCTTAACCATTTTTGTGTTGTACCGACATCATATTGGATTCTTGTCTTACTATAAAAATATATTTTTTTGATCAGAAAAATATATTTAATTTGATGAGATTGCACGTAAACAAATAGTCTGTTTTTTAACATGTTTGCTTTCATGGATAGTTTTCTAAAAAATAAATTAATTAGGAAAATTCTCTTTAAAAAATTTGCTCGTAATTCCTAACATATACACAATGTTTCAAAAATTACTTTTACACTTATAATATTTCACTCTAAATTCCTGTGATATTCACTACTCTATTGTAAGACTATTTTATCCCTCCAAAATTTCTTAATCAAAACAATTCTATATGATCCATTGTTGTTGGTAAATAGTTAAGGTATGACATTAATTGATTCAAGTATTATGATAGGGTCTAATCGTTTCAATTTGGTAAATTTTGATAGGTAAAATTGACTTTTCAATAGAATAGATAACACTTATTCTAACTAAAGTGTTATAGGTAGAAGTGAAATTTATAAAACTATGTTAATATTTAGGAATAAGAACAAATGTTATAAGTACATGACAAATTTCTACCAAAATAAGTTTTGTCCACCTATAGCTATTGCTTCAGTGGACTTCTCTTAGCTTTTACCATTGTATATATGAGCATTCATCAGATGTATTCATTCCCACGGAGAGTTCCATATCTGCAATCCAGAAAGCGGAGAGCATGTCTCCATCCCAAATTCAAAAATAAATTGGAGCAATTCTATGAGTGGGATTTCATTTGACCTTAGTGTCACCAACGGTAGCAACATCGCTTCATATGAGCTTCTAATGGCTCGCTTGATCCCAAAGCTCCATATCAAGGTGTACACCGCCGAAACTTAGTTGCTAATTTTCGATGGGTTTCCATGGTAGGCAAGTTATTTTTTTATTTATAAAATAAATAATTCGTATAGAGCATGAACTATACCTATTTAGGATCGTGTTAGATGCACCCAGATGCACTAGACTCAGTGCACCTTGTGCATTTCACCTTTTTTATTTTTTAAAATTTTTTATGAAATTTTTAATTTAAATGCATTTAACATGTGTATCATTTTTACAATTTTTACAATTTTTAAAAAAATTTAAATTTTTTATTTTTAAAAATCAGTGGCATTTTTAAAAATTTTAAATTACTAAAATGCCATTAATTTTTAAAATCTGAAAAAAATCTAAAATCTTCAAAAATAGTAAAAAATTGATACGGATGTTAAATATACTTAGATTAACAGTTGTATAAAAAAAATTTAAAAAAAAATAAAAAATGGGTATTTACACCTGTGTGCACCGAGTCTAAGTGCACCCGGGATATAATAAAACCTACATGTTTAGCATTAAAAGATATTTGAGACAAATTTAATTCATTTATACTCATAAATCTACAAATATATGAAGTGGTGGAAATGCTAGTAGGCGCTAATATATTACCTATTGTAATAACTCACCAGTGGAAATGATACTAGAAGTTACCTAACCTAGTTTCATTACAGCAGAGCGTGAAATAATCCATTAGAAATTTTTGCGAACATTTTAAAACTTCGTATAATGTTTTAAGATCTTATAGTTTTGAGTTGGATTGAAAATGTGTTGCTATCAGAATTGGGAGATGTTCAACCATAACCAAAAGCCTTCGCCTCATCATTTTCATACGAGAAACTGAAATGACTTGTGTGGATTAGGCGAATGTGCTTGATCATGTTTGCAATTCTGGCATGCCATTTACTAATCAACTAAATAAATATTAATACTGAAATTTAATTATTCTAATCCAACCATATGAAGTTAAATTATTTTCAAATTTTCTTCATTTGAATACTCCTTTGTCCTTGCACCGCAGGACGTTCATCATGATAACTGTATGCTTATCAGTTGTTGCAAATTTTTGGTAGATAAGTATCTATTTATGCACATTAGCTAGCTTATGGCCTGCTTGAATGCAACCAGATTCACAAATGAAAGGATAATCGTGGATAATTATAAAAAATTTATACACATGCAGGGTGTTAAGGTAAAAACTCAAAAACAAAGACGACTAGCCCTTTAATTCTCTCGAAAAAGAAACAATAGATAACTAGTCTTGTGTAATCAGGTAGGGTTATTCGGTTTAGAGCTCACCTTAATCTTAATCTATTTAAAAACTTTTACCTTAGTCTATTTCTAATCCATTTATAAAAAAAACTCAATCTTACTACTAATCTATTCAACATAAATAGATTAAGTAGTGGGCTTTTACGGAGTTTAGTAACAAAATAAATACAAATGATGAACTAGTCGAAATATAATTCCACACAATCAATAAAGGATTCTAATGCTTTTCTCAAAAAAAAAAAAAAAAGGATTCTAATACTAATCATTTAATTGGATTCAAAGCATCTACTTTCATATATATTCGTAATTAAATATTAATTCACTTGTTGATATGTATAACTTGTAAAGTAACCATAAAAAATATTATCTATTTAAATGGTTTTTCTAGGTTAACTACTTAAATGGGTTAGATTATTGAGTTAGACAAGCTCAATCCATGACTAACCACTTATTCAAAGTCCATTGCTCATTTCAGCCTTGCCTAAAATCATTAAAAAAAAATTATAAAACTGTTTACCTAAGTATATATGATCGATAAATCAAGTTTTACTATTTTTAAATATATGTCGGTATTTTTTTAATTTCAAAGTCTAAAGAATTTTAGTCATTTTTTAGCTAACAATTACGAAAATAAATTTAAAAAAAATTAATTAAAAAGTACATTTTTGGGCCAATCCAAAATTCACTTATTTTCGGCCAACTTAAGAAGATCACATCCCTTATTTTAAATGGGTCATACGGGTTATGTAAATAGGGTAGCATGTTGAAAATTTTCAATCCTAATCCGCTAAAAACAAGGTTAACTTGACCGGATTATAGGTTGACCCTAACTTGGTTATACCTGTAGAAAAGAGAAAACAACCATGCAAAAACTAACATGGTTGTGAACTTCAGTGAAATTTTTTTTTTTAATTGGTTTTGATGATGACAAAAGAAATGATTTTTTGCCATTGGTTTTAATATTGTGAAATTGTGTTTTGGGATGATTTAGTGAAATTATGATCTTATATGGAATTTTTAAAAGATTTAAAAGAGTGGTGTATTTGTGGGATTATCATTTTGAGTTATAATACAAATTGTCATAAGATGAGATTGTGATAAGATTAAAATTTGAAAATAGAATATGCTTTTTGGAATGTTTGGAATAATCATGGAATATGCTTTTTAAGATGTAATAAGATTGAACTTGAAATTTGAGAATGGAATATGCTTTTTGGAAAGTTTGGAATAATCTTGGAATATGCTCAATTGATAACTTCCTTTGGAATAATCATGGAATATACTCTTTGAGATGTGTTTAACCTTGAGTTAAGATTGGTTTATTCATTTATAATTATCTTAAGTGGAATGACATGATTAAAGTAGGACTTTTCTCCAAAATTTGTATTTTACAAAAAACAAGCGAAAGGTTGACCTTTTCAACACAGTAGAAATGCAAATTTTAGAAAAGTTAGAGGTTCATGGAGACCTCTTGGGCTATTTTCTAGGCCACATTTCAAGTGATCAAGGAGCTATAAAAGGAGAACTTAAAAGAGCTATAAGGCATCGAAAATTAAAGAAAAATCCCAAGTGCAAATTTGAGAGACTCCAAAGTACTTCATTGTAAGATAACTTTCTGTGGAGACTTAACGGTGAAGCTGAAATTGCAAATTTTCAAGTGTTGCTACTAGGCATTCAAAGTTACAAACTTTTGATCAATTGAAGAGTTGTTGTTCTTATAAATGTGTTAAACCAGTTTGTTTTTTATTTAAAGTTTTGTTGTTTGTACTACCTTGGTATTGATGGTGATCAAAACAAGAGAAATGTTGTAATACCTTGGTGCTGATATTGATCAAAATAAGAGAAAGGTTGTAATACCTTGGTGTTAATGATGATCAAATCAAGAAAAAGTGAATCAAAGTGTTAATTACTTCAAGAGTTTAACTAGAGCTTAGTACCAATCCAGAAGATAGTTGAATAAACTATACCACTGTAATTTGTATGTTAAAGTTTACTAGTAGAACTCAAGTCATTATGCTTGAAGAGTGGAGTAGAATAAGGAAATCTGAACACTATATATGTTCTTGTCTTTATAGATTAATTTCATTATTATGATTTGTATTTTTGCTGGATTCACATTATTTTACTGAAGTGTTTTGAATAGTCATCACTCGGGACCAACAATTTCCTAAAAGAAACACTATGCATACTAACCATACTTCTTTTGACTATGCATACCTCTTTCTCAAAAGAAAAACTACTCAAAAATATCAAAAAAAAAAATATATATCTAAAGCTAGCTAGGATTTTTCCTACGAACCGATTTTATTAATTGTGACTTGTATATCACCAACCAAACATGAAATATTGAACCTTTGTCATCTCCTTGTTTTTGTTATGCGTGCATTTGTTGTATGTCTACCTTGTTGAACTAGTCTCGTCCCGAAGTGTGAGTGAGCATCCGTGTCGTTAGAGTGGGTGTTCAAGAGTGTAGTTATTGATGTGAATGTGTGTATATATGTATGGAAGATGATGATCAATACATTCGCAATCTCACTTTCGAAAAATACAAATAAAAATACATTCGCAATCTCCTGTATTTTATATTTTTTATACTTATACTTTTGATTTTTATATAAGCCCGTGTGTATTTAGCTTATTGTATACCAAATTTTACTTTTAAGATTCTTCTATATTTTTACAAAAATTCGAAAAATATTCACTCATCTGGCACTCCGCCTCACGTGAAAAAGTAATTTTATTTTAAAATCATTTTAAATATATATAAAATACATCATAGGATCATAAATCTTATACGACCCCCTATTGCGCGCACAAATAGACGATTGAAAAATATTTTTTTTTTTATAAATATGTGGGTCCACTTAGATTTTCATTTATGTAAAATTTGACAGTTTTTTCAATTTATTTGGTGTTTATTTTGATTTTTGAAAATTATTGAAATGGAATAAGTACACATACTTGGTAAGTCTACAAGAGGTCAAATTTAAATTTTATGTACGAACTAAATACATGTAAGGAAATATAAAATATCAAGAGATTTAAAATATATATAGCACACAAGATTATTACTTGGTTAAGTAATTAACAAGTCTACAAGATTGTGATTTTATATATTCCATGAACTTAATTATTATCTTTTTATTTTTTTATAAAAAGGTGAGCTCCATTCTAATCATCCTACTGAAATTTAATATTTTTCAAATTTCTAAGTTTTATTTTAAAATATATAGATTCAAAAAATACTAAATTTCACTTAAGGTGCCATCTAGGTAAGGGCCCACATGATTTTTAAAAAAATATTTTAAAAAAAAGTCTGTTGACTACTCACAACATCCTTCAATTGGGACGGGTTCCCCATAATTGTGATCTTATAGATCTATTTGGTAATAAACATAAGCGGAAAACTATTTTCCTATCTCTCTTCCACACATTTTCTAGAAAAAATTAACATTTTAGCTATTTAATGGTCTTACTTTTTTCAATTTTATATCTATATTTCAATTATTTTCTCACAAAAACTACCTTTTTAATCCTGCTTTATCTTTATCATATTATATCACTTTATACTTTATCTCTGACATATTATATTTCTGTCTCAAATTTTCACTTCTCACCCTACCCACATTACCAAATGGACCCTATGTAGATGATTAGGATAATAAATTGATATGATATTGATAATAATCAACAGTAAATAAATCGAGTTAAAATAGATATAGTAGTTAAATGAAACAATATGAAGAAGTAATTTTAAAGTAGGGTAGTTGCACAGAAGAGTAAGTACAAAATTTTATGAGTTTTTTTTATTTACCAAACATTCCCTCCTTCTCAAAGAGTATGCTCTCATCGCAATCTTTGCTAGCAATGGTAGCGACTATCCCCATCCAACTTTAATTCTGACAGGGGAGATATGTTCAGGAAGTACCGGTAGTACGAGTAATGTTGCAGTGCACAAGGGTATAAAACCTCCTTTTCTTAAATATTTTTTGAAAATATTTTTATAAAAGTATTAAACTAGGTGTATGTAACTTATATATTAAGTTGTACCATTTTTGGATATGTATATTTTTTTTGATTTTTTTAAAATATTTTAAAAAAATAAAAAAGATATACGTATCCAAAAATTATAAATTTTAGTTTATAAATAATATATAATTAGATTAACAGTTCTATGAAAAGATTTTTTTAAAAAAAATTTAAGAACTGGATTTTGCACCCTCGCGCATTGAAATTTCAACATATCAGATGCATTTTGTATAAAATCATTTCTTTTTGCTATCATAAAGTTTGTTTCCATGTATTCCTAGTCCAACCAAATAGAATGAGTCCACAAATTTCAAAAATAATAATACTATTATACAAACATTTTTTTCGTAATTGGCCTGCTCTTTGGAGTTAAATGAGGTAGCCACATGCAAATCAAGCAAGGGGAAGCAACAAAGTTTTATTTGAAGGTTATTTTTTGCAAACAAAAGAGGGAAATGTTTACTCAACGACAAGTCGGAATCATCTTTTTCTAAAAAAAACTTAGGGCATGTTTTCGCAACTAGGATGGAATGATCTTAGAATGAAATCTTACATTTCCCAAAAATACTTTTCTTATTCTTTAAAAATAACAGCATATTTTTTCATTTTCAATATAACTTTTTTCAATCCCGATACACTTTTTTTCCATTCTTAATATACTTTCATTCTAAATTCTCATCCATTCTCATTCCATCAGCCCTTAAAGCGGAACGGTTTTAACTGGGCTCATTTGTTTGTTTTGATGAAATGAGAAGGCATACGTACATATAAGTGATAGTGACGAGTAACAAAAGTAACCACAAATAGATTAGGCAATGTTTGGACATTCACTTGGAACAGCTTACCGGTCTTGGCTAAAGAACAGACGACAAACACGATCACTTTTTACCACACTCGGTTTTATCCGTGAAGCAATTCCAATGTAATTCACTAGTTAAGGTTAGATATCGAAATTAAACTAGTTGATGTGAGAATTAATCTGTTTTTTCGTATTTCATTATTTGACATGAGGCCTTAAGCAAGCCGTCCATAGCATGCGCTATAATTTTATGCAATCCACCACCTCTGCTTTGTTGATCTATGTTGGTCATTATCAGTTAATGAAAAATGTAATATGAAAATTATAAGGTGAATTTGGTATGAATTATAAAGAAAAAAATATTGTAAAAAATAATAACTTTAAAAAAAAAAAATTCTTCTTCAGCATGCTATTGTTGGCGCTGCATTATAATATTGAAAAGATGCCCTTCGAGGGACTTGCTGAATTTTCGGCTATATAGCCCATCCATATGAGGGTATGGGCTAGAGTTTATAATGCCCATCCACATTAATTGGACGGCTATGATTTCTTTTTTATGAATAGGACGGCTATGATTATGATTTGGGTAAAAAAGATGGGTTGTAGGCGTAGTGACTGGGGAGAAAGGCTGCCGTGGGAACTGTCAATGGGAACAATCCAAAAGTTTGTATTTTATTTTTATCTTAACAATTCTACCAAACATATTATTCAAAATATAATTTAGGCTATTTATAATGAAAATTAAACAAATCAGATATTAGCATAATCGTAAATAAGTAAAAATTACAAAAACTGTGTATTAAGCATATAAAAATGATACCAAATACTCCTCTTTTTTAGGATTCACAGATAAAATACATGCATATAACGTTTCAGATTATATAAATATTGTTGTATATGTTATTTATAATCCAAAAACGTATACATCATAATGCCCTTTTATCATAGTTTTTAAATTACAACCACTCATCATGTTTAAAAATAATTTTTTGAAAAAGTTCCCATCGATCACTGGAACGTTCTTGCCAGAGGAGCTTTCTTGCTTTCTTTCTTTAAGGAAATTTCTAAATATATTTGAATGATCCCAAGCTAAGCAAATGTTGCGCTTAGTTCACCTCAAAAAATCTATTTAAAAATATTTTTTTGTTTTTTTCTCCACACACTTATTTATTCAAGTATATTTAACATGAGGAATGATCCTGTTAGCCCGGGCTAAGTAAATGTCTCACTTAGCCCATCTTAAAAATCATATTTAAAATAATTTTTTTAATTTTTTTCTTCATACACTTGTTTATCTAAGTGTATTTAACATATAAATCAAGTTTTACCATTTTTGGATATATGTATATATTTTTTTTAGATTTTTAAAAATAAGTGAATTTTAAATACATATATACACATAGATGTTTAAAAATCTAAAAAAAATAAATAAACATATTCAAAAATGGTAAAACTTGGTCTATATGTTAAATACACTTAGATAAACAAGTACATGAAGAGAAAAGTAAAAAAAAGTTGTTGTAAATAGGTTTTTTGAGGTGGGCTAAGTGGAACATTTACTTAGCCCGGGCTAACAGGATCACTCCTCATTTAACATATGAATCAAGTTTTTCCATTTTTGAATATGTTGATATATTTTTTTAAGATTTTTGAACATAGGAGTATTTTAAACACATATACGCATAGATATTTAAAAATCTCAAAATATATATATACGTATTTAAAAATGGTAATTTATATGTTAAATATACTTAAATAAACAAGTTTGTGGAAAAAAAAAAAGCAAAAAATAAATGTTTTTGAATGGGTTTTTTTAGATAAGCTAAGCAGGACATTTGTTAAGCCCAATCTAACTAGATCACTTCTCTTATGAATTTTGACTTTTTTTTTAAAAGATATAAATTTTGACTTTATTCCTTATATATGTATAAATTTTATAAAATTCTGCTTATACCAATCAGTTTTAATCTAAATTTCTTTTGTGTTGCCACCCGGCGATTGCGTGAATGGTAACTTGGGTGAGCTGGCAATTGCTTTTGTATCCTTGAATTCACGGAAGCCCATGATTCCAGTTAGCTGCCGAGTGAAATGACTAACATACCCTTCCATCACTTCTATCGAACGAAGTGCTACATCAGACCAGAAGCTGTCGATCACAATTCTGCTATGGCGTTGTGGATAGGTGGTCCAATTATGGATAGGGTTGGTTTGGTTATTAAATTTTAATAATTAGACGTTAAAATGTTATTAAATAAGTAAAAATTATAAAGAATATATATTTATCACATAAAAAATGACACTACGTATTTTTTTGTTAAGTGACATTATATAATCTCAGTAGCATATAAAAACTTTTTTACACTTGTCTAATTAAAATAAATATATAAAATGTTTCAGATTATATAAATTATGCTATATGTATTATTTACACCTAAAATTTCAACTACCATTGAAATTCTGCGATTATAATCTGATCTTTAAAATTTTCATTATCAACGGTTAAAATTATATTTTAAACCTAATATATGGTTTTTCTAAAACAACAAAAATTCATATTTTTAGACGCATTCCCATCGAAGAGTACCGTGACTGGATGTGTAATTTGGACATTTCCAAAACATTAAAAAAATAATAAAAAAATTAGACAGTTGGATGGAGCTGATGGAGGTTGATGACCTGGGCATTGCAGGAATTTTGGATATATAACTCACAAATGCCAAAGAAAATTTTCTGAAAGTTCATCAATATTGGTGTGTTTGGTTAGGGGTAAAACTTTTGATGAAAAGTTTTTGAAGTAGAAGTTGTCAAATTGATAGAAAACGATGTGATATAATAGGAGTAATGATGAAGAGTAAAGAGAATAAGGGCACGTTTGGTAATGTTTATGAAAAACATGGGATGGAAAATCATGGTAAATGCAGTTTTCGAGATCCATCGTTTCACAATCAATCATTATATTTTTCACTTTTACTCATATATTTCAATCACTTTTCCTATAAATATCTCCTAACAAACCTATTTATTTCAAATTTATCTCTATCATTTCATATCAATCACACAATTCCCAAAATATTTCATTTCTCACTTCCCATTCCATCCCACAATTCCCACAACTTACATGTTACCAAACATCCCCTAAAGTTAAAATAGATAAGTTAGTTATATGGATAGTTATGTAGAAATGATTGAAAAGTAGAATAGTTTGTATAGGAAAATGTGAAAAAATAATTAAAAAATATAATAATTATGGAGAGTGAAAAGTTTTAGATTGAAAAGTTTTAGTTAACATTTTTTTGCCCCAATCAAACGCACCCTATATAAGCAATTATGGTCCAAATTCGCAGGTATATTTGAACATTTTCCCTTCCTTCCAGTATATAACATGTTTGGTTTTCACCATCTACACGTTACTTCAGTAAATCACACTTGTTTCACGTCATTTTTTCTGATCTTCAAATCACTGCCTCATTTTTTGCTTAGTCCCCTCAAATCAGCCATCAGAGAATCCATCAGTCGGGAATACCATTTTTCTAGCTCTAAGGTGTTTCATGCATCTTCCGATCTGCGATCATATAATCACACACAAAAATACTAGAAAAAAAAGTAAAATCCAGATAATCTGCTCGATCAAGTAAAAGTGGCGAAAGTCATCACAATGCAACAAAATCTCGATCGAAACTTTTGATCAAACGTTGCATTTTTACAATCAAAAGATTGAATACCCATTCCCTCCGGCACAACATGATTTGAATTGAAAAGTGATAACGTAAGCCATAAAATATACGCGGCCTAGTCATACGAGCATAAGCAGAGCATTAACCATAATGATGAAGCCCTCGGACTACTGCTTTTGGCTTTTAATTAGAAGATCAATCCCATCAATATTCAGCTTTCAAGTCAGTGGGCAATATATAGACAATCCCTCTAATAAACAGTTCTTCCGGCCCCCAACGAAAATTATGGGGGGCTTCAAAAAGCAGAAAAAGCTTAATCAAATGGAATTACAAACCAAAACCAAAATACAATAATTAAAAGAAAAACACATTTTACCAAAACTGCAACCACTTGCACCTCTTCTTCCCTCTCTTCAAATCTAGCCTTTGTGGTACATGATGAAGTAATAAAAAATCATCTATTCTTCGATTTCTTTGATGCCTTCACACTCTTATGAACTGCCTCTGCATCATCCTCTCCATCTTCACCCCCGCCCTGTCTCTTCTTCTTGTGGTTGCTCTCCTTGAGTTTCTATACAAGAATTTCAGAAGAGGATATCAACGAATAGATATTCAATTTTCTGGCACCAGAGGATAAAGCAATGACATTTTGAAATACCTAAGCGTTTAGCTCTAATGTTTCACAAAGGGAAAAAAATCAAAAAAAAAATATATTCAGATGCTTTTTCCCAGAATGAAGCCATTTAATTCAAAAGAAAATCCACATTCAGATAAAAATTCTGTTGACCACCTAAATCTAACTCCAAATGAGAGTTTGCAATAACATATGCCAGCAATTATACACGTGAAAATAACATGTCTCTCCAGTCCACCATCATCACCTTGCTAACCACAACAACTGACTTTTTTTACCAAAATTTTATCTGGAAATTGACATGACATTCTCTACAGTCCACCATCATCACCTTGCTAACCACAACTACTGACTTTTTTTTTTACCAAAATTTTATCTGGAAATTGACATGACATTCTCTCCAGTCCACCATCATCACCTTGCTAACCACTACTGACTTCTTGTACCAAAATTTTATCTGGAAATTAAAAACAGAGTAAAAACTTAGGACAACACATCTCCTTGGGATATTCAGCATATTTAGAATTTTAAGGTTTTAAGTGGTTTTTTTCTTCATTATATTAATTTAAGGGATTTTTTTTTTAAAGAAAAAACTTCCACAGGAGTGTACATTTATATTACACTGCACAACATGTTATAAACATGGAGTTGAATTCACAGTACACCTGCAGAAAAAATTCCAAGATCTTGATTTCTTCCTTACAAGATTTAAAAAATTCAGAAATCAGCAATATTTCTTGCAACAACAAAGGATTAAGGATTTGACATGATACGAGACAGAACTACTACATCTCGTAATTCTATGTTCCATTAAGTGTTATTATCCACCACATATAATTCCAATTACGTTTAAAAAACTGCATACAACAGCACTGAAAAAAGTATGTAAATATACATTTTTTTTTCAGATGCATAGTTATTTTTCCCACATATCTCATAGTTATTAGCAATACTTGTTGCAATGACAAGGGTCAAGGTTTTAACATAGGGTGTGTTTGGCAATTGATAGAAAATGTCAAATTAAAACTTTTCAATCTAACACTTTTCATTCTCCACAACTATCATATTTTTTAATCATTTTTTCACATTTTCCTATACAACTACCCTACTTTTCAATCATTTCTACACAACTATTCACACAACTAATCTATCTATTTTAACTTTATTCTCTTTACTACTCATCATTACCCTTATCATATCACATCATTTGACAACTTTTACTCTCCAAAATTTTTCATCAAAAGTTTTATTCATTACCAAACATACCCATGATATGAAAGGGAATTACTATATCTTGTAATTCTACTAATTACGTTTAAAAAATGCATATAATAGCACTGAAAAAGTTCAATTAAGATGTCATAGTAATTTTCCCAAATATCTCATAGTTATTACCAATATTTGCTGCAATGACAAGGTCAAGGTTTTGACATGGTATGAGATGGAATTACCATATCTAGTAATTGTGTTCCCTAAAGTATTGTCAGATTTCCAATTATGTCAAAAAGACGAATACAAGAGCACCAAGAAAAGTCTGCAAATATACATTCCAATTCAGATATCACAGTTATTTTTCGCAGATATCTCATCTGCCTAGCAGCATTACATCCCAAGGTTTCAAAGAGGCACCCTAAAAGGTAGGTACCTAAGATCTTTGATGACATGCTTCCCAATGTAAACGTCATATGAAGTACTGTAATTTGTTGAGGCTATAACACAATGGTTACAATAACCACCAAGAACAGAAGAAAGGTTACCATTTGAGAAATTCTTTTTGCCTCATTGACACGCTCTAACAGCACTAGAACTTCTTCTTCCTCGCAAGGAAATTTTGGAAGCTTCTTATCTGCCAGAAAGGGAGTAATTAGAAAGAAATGCACTTTAATGCTGTAGAAAGGCACGACAGATTTTTGCAGAGAGAAACAAAAGCTTCTTACCAATGAGTTTTTCTATTAGTAAGTACCACTCAAGTTCATATTGATTGACCAATGAGATTGCAACCCCAGATCGTCCAGCACGTGCAGTCCTGCCCACCCGATGAATATAATCCTGAATCCAGTTTTCAAAAATCAAAAACAGGATTTAAACAGTTTGTTGGGATTATCCTTTGAGATAACAAGATTCCAGTATTTCCATGTAAATCATGGGAAACATTTTACTAGAATAAATGATAGCCATAGAAAGCCTTTGCTAAGAAGCCAAAAGCCATAAACAGCCAAAAGATTGAGTGTACGGTACCTAAGCTATGCGTAGGGTGGTCCTTAGGGATCCAATTACCAACACCAGCTTAAAGGCAGGTAACATGTATACAATGAAAGTTAGGCAGCACAGCAAGGGGATCTACTTGACCAAAATAGTCAGGCAGCCCATAAATGAAACTCCAGGATGTTGAATACATCCCTGTGAAAAAGGGATTTAGGCTTCATGGCACTAAAAGATGGAAACACACAAGACTTCAGTTGCTGAACTTGCCTTAGAATTGGAGGGAATGTCATAATTAATAACCATATCAACGGAAGGAATATCAAGCCCTCTACTTGCCACGTCGGTGCAGATAAGAATGTTGCACTCACCGGCCTTAAACTTGTTTAAGGCCCCAAGCCTCTTTGCCTGCCACAGATTTCAACAGAATAAATAAATAAATAAATAAAATGAAATGTACTCACATAGAAATGAATTTTAATATTTGGTGAAAAGATAGCACCTGCAAAATAACAAAGAGATGAGAACTTTTGCAGCACAAATTGCAAGTTATAACAAGAATACAGACCTGGCTCATTTGGCCACTGATAGGAATGGCCTTCAATCCAAGGTTCCGTAAAAGCAAGGCTAGAAGCCTGGTTGATTCGCAGGTCCGGGTAAAAACCATGGTCATGCTTCCTGACATCTCACTTAGAATGTAGACAAGATAACAGTCCTGGGGAAAATATAAGCAAGTATAAGCATGAAAAGACAAGCTGAGACACAAAATTCTACCGAAAGGCACATTGCTGTTTTAAACTCATCAAAAAAGAAGCCTCTAGCACCCAACACTGAAGACATCGTGCTTCAAGCTACATACTAAGGATGCTCCATTTTCTCTAAACAAAAAGGTTAGGCTGGTGAGCTACCTGACTAGAGGATGAACAGGGGTTAGATGAAGCACTTTTTGCACCCTGAGTCGATTTTTACAAGCATAGAAAAATAGCAGTACCCTCAAACTTTCAGGTGTTACCAAAAATAAACTAGAACGTTCAACCGAAGGGGTAAAATCAAGACAAAACACCTATGTATGGCCAGCTTGATTAATTGGTTACAAAGCCAATTTACTTTTCACCCCCGTTTTTGTATGGAAGAGGGCTGGCTTTGGCGCAGTGGTAAGGAGTTGTGGCCTTTAACAACAGAGGTTCCAGGTTTTCAGTCATCACAAATAACCTATTTGAGCTCTAGGCACCAAGTCAGCCCTCTACTGATTTCTCGTGCAAAGGAACATTAAGAAAATCAATCAAGTAACTAGGATTGTTCAATCTGTTTCAGTTTTAAGATGTGAACATTGAATCATTTGACATACTGCCATCATAGACCATTCATGATGTACATTTTCCATCAGTACAGACATCACTCACGACAAGTTTGTTATAAGCCTGTGGCTTAGTTTTTGCTCTTCTCTTCAACCAAAGAAAGAATTTCTGTTTCCAACACATTTAGCTGTAGTAAGTTTCAAAATTACAATGATGTGTGGACGAAATAACTCATTATAATCCTGAATAGCAAGCATTTTTGGATTTCTGTCCACAGGAAAAATCAAGTTATAGGGGAAATAATCCTCAAAAAAAAAAAAAAAAAAAATTATAAGGGAAATATGAAAGCCTGAAGAGAACGAACCTTGTGCTTTGCTGGAACAAAGCAATATTGCTGCTTAAGTGTATCAACAGTGGAATACTTAGATGAAACCTCAACCTGAAAGAATTAGCCAGTCATTTGCACCATAACATACACTTTTGAAGCACACAGGTCAGGTCCTAACAGAACTATTCCATGACTGCAGAAAGAAGAAAAAACTTGAAGCCATATGCCACTGTACCTTCACAGGGTTCTTCAGAGCAGCCCGCTTAAGCTTGTCCACCTACATTAATGTCAGAAAGTACATGACAATCAGTTACCATTTAGTAACAAAGATCTCTACATAATATACAAGAAAGTGCTTTTCCAGTTCTTGCTACTGCCAAAGTCAGTCTATTCAACAGGATGGCAGACAGGAATTTTGACTAGTCATTAAGAAGTTCAATATCTTTGATCCAAGCTTGGTGTGGGTTCTAGATAGTTGGAATGGGCCAGTGTCTGACTTTCCGGTCACAAAACTAAGGTGTAGAAACATGGCCAAGTGATGAAAAATAACTCAATGTCCTACCAGAAGTGAGAAATAAAAAGAGAAAATTGCAACCTTCTTGGACATTGTAGCTGAAAACAAGTATGTTTTCCTCTCCCGTGGAATAACCTTTAATATTTCATCAATTTCTTTCTCAAAATCCATGTTCAGCAACCTATCAGCCTCATCCAAGACCTGCAAAACAAACAACCAGATCAACAGTGTCTTAATGGAGGATAGGCCCATGGTTCTCTAAATATGAGATACATTCGATGCTTGTGACTTTCTCATGAAAACTAGAAATGTGGGGCAGATGGGTTGACAGAACCAAAAAAATCGGAGGTTTAACATCCTGCCATACATCATGATTTGCAGCGCACAACAATTATTTCAATTTTTGGAGTTGTGTTCTCAAGTCTCAGTATTATTTCTCCATGAAGTTCTTATTTCACCTACACATGCCTATCAATTATGCAACCAGCTCCTCCATTATAATTAAAAACTAATAACTCCAAGAATAAAAAAAGAGGCATCCTTGGATGCATCTCCACATGTGTCAAACCATTCAGGTGAAAAGGCACTAAGGAAAATTTAAAAAACACTTGGAAACTCCCAAAGTAATTGTTTGCTTGGATGGCAGACAACTCCACAAAACAATAACGCCATACCAGCCGAAGCAGAAGGTTGATTGGCTACATTGTGCAGAACGATCATATTAAGTCCCACATAAACATTACACAAATGACGATTTTCTAGTCCTTCATTTTCTAACTCAATTGGAAAATGAATCATGAATAACCCACATTACTTGCAAACAGGACCTATTTTGAAGCAGGCCTGATGTCTAGAAATTGCATTGTCTGGAGAAGCATCAAACGTCGAAAAAAGCACACACCATCTGCATTAATGGGAGACAGTTTACCCAAGCAAACATAGAGACTACTAGATCGAAATGTCTGGAACTAGAAATTTGGAAAACCTGTCCAAATGCAAACTCAAGGTCTGAGGATGTCATGCAGTTGGATGGTCTTAGGATGATATTAGCCTCCAACAACAGAACTTAAACTATAAATGAAGCGTGAACCTGGCTCAGGCCAGTTGGTTTCACGTCCAAGCACGCTTGTATGCGGTCCAAGGTTCGATCCCTGTTGTGGGAGAGTTATCCCCCTTGCTGACAATGTAATAAAAAAATTTAAAAAAACACTACAGATGAAGTTAAAACTATGGCAACGAAAATTGTTATTGCACTCAACGTGTGAGAAACATTTGAAAGTGGGAGATAAAACCATCGCAAGTGAAATTGTTGTTTTGTGCAACATATGATGAGAGCAAAAGGGGCAATTCATACCAAATATTTCAGCATCCGAAGGCTAAAACCTTTCGTATTGGATAGATGGTCCAAAAGACGTCCTGGAGTCCCAACCTATATGAATAATATTATTTACAAAAACACAATGAAAATAAGTTTCCACACGTAAAGAATCATTGTCTTTCTATAAGGAGTTGCTCTAAGAAAAAGGATTGATCCACATTGCTTATCGGACAGATGAGAACACAAAGAAGAAGATAATTGTAAAAGGATAAATCCAATTTGCTGATGCTACCAAACTGCATTCAGATGCTCTATCGGATAGTCGTGGGAGAAAACAAATCTATAGTTGGTAGAAAATTAAGAAATGCAACCCCTGTTCACAGCACCAAAGTGCTTCTTTGTTGCATGTAATCCGAAGATGGAAACCCGTTCATAAACACTGACATGTCCACTGAAATCAAAGCCAAGGTCCTTGGAGGCAAGGAGAAGTCCTAAAAGACATGGTTGCCAGTAGTAAATGAAAACAAGAGGACCTGGGGTTCAAGTGGAGAAATTCCAAAATACAGCATAATGACATATCAGAATTCCATGCAGTCAATCACAATTGTTTGGCAGAACACGCTGAAAAAGAGTGATGATATGCTTAGAGAGATGGGGGATTGACATGACAAACAAATTGCTGCTAAAAATAGCTACAAGATTGGTACACATGCCAAATCCATATCAGAGAAAAATCAAACAGAGACATATTATAACCTCAATTCAGCATGCAACACACCAAAACATAATCGTGGAAACACAGTTAAAAAGTTTCTTGTTTATACTTTATAACAAGTATGAATTGAAGCGTCAATTCGAAAAAAAAAAAAAAAAAAGTACGAATTGCAGGATCACAAAAAATGAAGAAAAGTGGAGGCTAATTAATTAACATTTAACTCAATTCAGCAAACTTACCAAAATTTTGAAGCATAGAAAAGGTTCACAGAATGCTTGTACAAAATGCAAGACAAGCTATGCACAGAAAAAAATTACCACAACATGAGGTCGCTTTGCTAGGGCAATTGCTTGTTGCACCATGTCCACACCTCCAACAACCTGCAAAAGTTCCGATGTTTAACTAGAATGATATATTCATATTGACCAAAAACAGGTATTCAAGCACAACAAATCATTCTGGATGGATTCTCAATGTTGTTCAAGTATCAGACACCCACCAAATGCTCAAATATTATAAAATTTTGAACTAACTAATGCAGATCTATCTGATGCTATCTACTTGCTGAAACCAACTAAATTCTGGGAAAGTATCCATAACCAGGAATCTTACTGTCTATTGCAAATATGGAAATAACAATTGTAATTTCCACATCCCTACCATGGATATCTCATACAAAACTCTATACAGAAGTACTCACTCCAGCTCATTTCATAACATGATAGATGGAGTGAGTACTGTACAAAGGTTCGTATGGGAGATCCATGGTAGAATGTGGAAATTGCAATTCGTAAATCTGGAAATAGCAGTTACATTTTCCACATCCTTGCAAGGAATTTCTCATGCCAGCTATATACAGAAGAACTCACCACAGCACATTTCACACCAATATCTGACCCCAGTGCTTCAAATTGTTCAGCAATTTGAATAGCCAATTCCCTGAAAGTACAAAATAAATGATGGCACTCATGCAAAGAGAGTGTGCTGCGTTCTTGGGAAAATAGTTGCAAACAATCTAGACAATTTAGCAGGATATGAACCTTGTGGGAGAGAGAACACATGCAAAGAATGCCTGTGGCATTTGTAATAGAGACTGAAGAATAGGGAGAGCAAATGCCCCTGTCTTCCCAGAACCAGTTTGCGCAAGCCCAATCAAATCCTTTCCTGACATTCGGATGCAGCCCATGTAACAAGAAATCATTGATACAATAAAACCTAAAAAAAGGTAACTCAGGAAAGCATCAAATATTAATTGAAAGGAAATGCCAAGAACCTTCTAAAGCGTAAGGAATTGCTTTTGCTTGAACTGCAGAAGGACTCTTCCATCCCAACCTTTCACAGGCTTCCAGCAATTCATCACTCACGCCCAAGCTCTTGAATGTCGTCACTTCTTCATTGTCCTCCATTATTGCAGAAGCAGGATCCTGGGAGAGAACGATTTATCACAACAACCAACAGACAACCCCAAGAAATGTTAGGGCACCAATTCGGACAGGCGAATGAGGAGGATGACCACTAGCCCAAGGAATCTAACGGAGCAACAAAGAGAATATCCACGGAATAAAATTGATCAAACCAGACAACCAGCATTATAAAATATGAAGAAGTGTGTCCCTTCTGCCATTGGCGAGCAAGAAATTTGAGGCTTTTGCAAAGTGCCAACGCCAGCACAAAGTTGAATTTCGGCATCGATTGAACAAGCCACAAATCAGCATTCCAATGAATTGCTGCGCTCGTCCAAGGAGTCAGACGAACGAGCAAACCAACATGACTGATTGCTCAAATAGTTGAGCTACGCTCATCGACGATGTGGATAAATCAAAAGGCTCAAACAATTCATCACAAAATGTGCTGGGGGTAGATACCAAGCCCATCGCAGAAGGGGCAACAAAGCCACCAAATCCATTGAGCTCTCAAAACAAACTAATCAAAAGAAAGCAATCGTCTCACCTCCACCTAGGGGTTCTGCGGTGCTTCTGTGGCCGAAAAAACACAGCGCAAACAGTAAAGATGCAACGCAAGAGGAAACGTAAGAAGCAGGCACAGGAGGGCTAGGGTTTTAGAGCACGCTCTGGGATTGGAAAGAACCGAAGAAGCGTTACGTTGGCGGTCAAAAAACTAAACAAAGAGCTGTGTTAAAGCAATCGTTTTCAATGTTGTCCCAAGCGGCGATCAAAACGGTATAAAAAAATTTAAAAAAAAAAAACCTAGTCCAGTTCAAGTCGATTTGACTGTTAAGAAAACTAGTTTAAATCAATGACATTAACATGTCATAAATATATAATTATTTTTAGGGATAATTTCTCTGTACCCATAACAATTGCGCATAATTCCTAATATATCCACAACATTTGAGGAGGTGATCCGGACTGCTATCGATACGATGTGGGGTTTATTTGCTGACCCAAGCTGTAATGAACGTCGACTCGAACGTAAATTTCTTTTATACCCATAACATTTTACCCTAAATTCATCTCATACCTACGCCGTTAAAACTACCATTATCTACCTTATTGAAAAGACTATTTTGCCCATTTAAAAATTTTTAATTGAGATAATTTAACCTTAGCATGACTCAATTAATGATAGTAAATCATTAATACAAGATATTAAATAACTTGAAAGTCATATTAAGATTGATTTATTTTAATTAGAAAAAAATTAAAATGACAAAATCATCTTTTCAATGGAATAGATAACGGTGGTTTTAACGGTGTGGGTAAGAGAGGAATTTATGATGAAATATTATGGGTATAAAAGGAATTTATGAAATGTTGTGGGTATATTATGAATTATATGCAATTTTACCTTTATTTTTAATTAGTTATAATTGGTAAAATTATATATTCATAACTCCTAAATCTGTGTTAAACTCTAATCACCATAACCAATGTTGTCAGAACCGAACCGGTAAAGGGACTGGTCTGGTTCGAACCGGTTCGAACCAGTGATGTCAGCCTGACATATTTATGATGTCATAAATATTAAATTATTTTTTAATTTTAAATAAATATATTGATAAAATTATATTTTCGTAAATCTTAAATATATATGTTAGATTTTAAGAACCACAATATAAGTACAAAACATGCAGGAAAAAATGAGGCAACACCTCAGCAGCACTTCTTTCATATTTTAGAACCAAAGTAGAGCTGGTCATCATCAAAAGCAGCTGCCTTTCAACGTTTTATTCAATTTTCTTTTTTCATTTTGCACAATTCCAAAAGAGAACAGAAACCAGAGAGGAGATGACTGCATGCGGAAACCCTTACCACGGGAATACCCACCTCTTTTTTCTGCTACGCCAACACATTTGCATTCATAAATAAATAAATAGCTAGAGATTGCAAATCTATAAGCCTCTTACGATGACACTTTCTCGCTGGATTTGTTTTCCTTATTCTTTTCTGGGATGATCTCTAACTACAAGCTAGAATCCGGCTGAAATAAAAAGAAGTGTCTTGCGCATTCACTAAAATAAATCCAAATTTGAGCATCGCAATGCCTCGTACGACAAAGAGAATGCCGCCCGAAATTACCCAAAACAGCTCACTGAAAATGAATAGCTTCTCACTGCATTTTGCAAGAGACAGGATCGAAATGTAGAAAAAAAATGAAATGCGGATAAACCAATTTTTCTAGGAAATATTCCAAAAACAATGCATGTTCCAGAACAGGAAAAAATCAAAAAAAAATCCAGAATCCACAGCAAATACCCAGCAAAGAAATATGAATCTGCATTTCCCGATAAATAAATAAACACAGCCCATACAGAATTTCATGACATGCAAGACACCCAGAAAAGAAAAATGCATATTATGCAGAAGAAATGGAGCTGTGAGGAAGAGAAACCCACCAAACTTCAATGCCGGAAAACCACCTGGCAAGTAGTTGCTACGGCGACAGCAGCTCAGTAGCACTGACAAAACCCGTGAAAAACCGGAAGCGAAACCGAGAACTGGGAAAATAATTTCTAAGGACAGAAGAAAAATCTCCGGAAGAACAGGAAGAAGAGGCGAAAGCGGAAGCAGCTCAGCCTTGTCTCCTCTCTCTCCCGCAGCGACGGTGGCGACGGCGGCGAGCGAGGTCTGTCGATGGCGGCGAGCGACGAAGCGAGCAGTAGCCTAGGGTTCCGAAAGGGGCTGGGGGAAACGAGAGAGGGCAGTGGGACGACGGGTTTGATTTTCGGTTTTTTTTTTAAAATATATATCTTATATAAGGTGAGACGGTCCGACCGGGCGAATCCGGTTCAACCGTCCTTCCGGTTCGACTGCTGGTTCGCCGGTTCCGGCGGTTTTATATAATTGGACCGAACCGTATGGAAACAATCCGATAACTGTCCGGTCCAGTTCTAACAGATCATAATAAAACATGCATAAAAATGAATAGAAAATTTTAAAAAATTCATTAATAAAGCACAAATATCATAGTTATCAAAGGCACACTAAGGCGCAATGAGCTCCTGGAGCCTAGGTACAAGGTGCATACTCAAGCCACGTGCTTAATTGAAACAAAGCACATCTTATATAAAATTTAGCTAAAATTAGTAACGCTAATGAGTAACAAAATACTATTAACATTTTAATAATCAAACAGATGCATACTTCCAATTATCAAGAAAAAAAATTCAAACTTATCATGCAACAATCATAATCTCATTTCAACATAACAATATGATTTGATTCATGATGCAAATTTTAATGCAAGACAAACATAATTCCATTTTCAAACGTTTTAATAGCAGCACATTTTAATGAAGATAAAACTTATAATAACAAAATATAATTCCGTTTCAATAGGCATATAGCTGTAACAACAACATTTAATGAAGTTGAAAGTTGAAACATCAATTCATTTCCAACAGGTACAATGGCACATAACATCGCGACAACAAGTAATTAAATTAAATTAAAAAACAGCATCATAAATGCATAATAATATCAAATAAAAAAGCAGCGCATGGCAACATAAACAACACCAATAGCAACATAACCAACAGGAGAAGCATAAAAATTAAAATAAAAAAATAGAATCAAAAGTTGAGCAGCAACATAGGTCCACCAAAGATAGTGTGTGGACTTGTCAACTGAAGGAGAATAAAAAAAAGAAAGGGAAAAAAGGGGGAAAAGAAGTAGCAGGGTATTAAGCAGCAAGAAAAAGGAGGGAAGAGAAGCTGCAGTAGAGCCTAACTGGGAGAAAAAAGGAAGGAAGAAGAAGTAGTTGAGGCCAATCCACGTTCTCCACTAAATGAAATCGGGTTCGAGCAACAATAAGGATTATTAGGAAGAGGATGAGAATATCGTAGCTGCTCTCCTCCAAGTCTTTCTTCTCCGATCAGCATCTCCAAATCTCCCAAATTTCTAACTAGTTATCCAAAACCTTCAACCGGTCAGATTTTCATTTTCCTCTTTTGCATTATTTTTTTGAATTTTTAAAAATTAGTGGCATTTTTAATAAAATAAAATGCGTTGATTTTTAAAAATCTAAAAAAATGTCTAAAATTTTTCAAAAATGGTAAAAACTGATACATATATTAACTACACTTATATTAACATTTGTGTAAAAAAAATTAAAAATAAAAAAAATATTTGCACCGGATGCACCTAAATGCATTTAAAAAAATTCCTTTATTTATTAAGGAAAAATGTTGCTAAAGGTTGGGCCACTCGTTAAAACTCACGAACCACGCAACTTGGGCCTTGCGCTTAGGCGTGTGCTTAATGAAGCCTTATTGAAGTAGTGTACTTTATTATACATATAGGCGCATACCCTGCGCGTGACCATGCTTGGTGCCTGGGTGTGCACCTTTGATGATTATGACAAATATAATTAAATTAAAAAATTAATTTTATTGACGGACCTAAATTGTATAATAAGTCTAGACTTTTGATTTTAAATCTTGAATCCTCTCTATTTATCTTAGGAAGTTTATGATTTGCATTTTTCAAAACATATTTAAAACAAACAAAGCTAAAATAAACAGTAATAGTTGAACAATGGAATCATTTGTGATAATCATAACAAAGTTACATAACAACAAAAGTGCTCGACAATCAAAGAATTGTATACAACAATATAATGTATAGATTTATAAACTCCAGTAATTAAATCATAGTTATCAAAGAATTGCTTACAACAATAATACAATGTATAGATTTATAAATTAAATTATAGTAATTAAATCATAGTTATCAAAGAATCACCTACAATAATATAACGTGCAAATTTATAAATTATAGCAATTAAATCATGCATTTAATAACAATAACCCAAATATATAATTAAATCAACTCCAATTATGCTATCGAAATGGAACAATACATGCAATCAATCAGTTTAACAATCTAGTTTCACAAATAGAGACGAAGTAAAAGAAAGAAAATTATTTTTTATTTTTGGAACTTTTGATTTTGGGGGTTATTTTTCCCAAAAAAAAATTAAACTAAAATTTTTCAATTTAAAACTTTTCAGTATTTACAATTATCCTATTTTTAATTATTGTTTAATTTCTTCTTATATAATTACTTTACTTTTCAATCATTTTTATACAATTACTCATACATATAACTTATTTATTTTAATTTTATTATCTTTACTCCTCATCATTACTTCTATCATATCACATATTTTCTCTCATTTTAAAAGTTTTTACATTTGAAACTTTTTATTAAAAGTTTTATTACTTCCCAAGCACGCTCTTAAAGGAAAGAGTAAATAGGTTTCAAAGTGCAGGGGCTAGATCGCGTGGTGGTTTTGGTCAACAAGTGGTTGGACCAACTAGTGCAAGGAGCATTGAAGCAAAGTAGGGAGTAGGGAGTTTGTAGTGTAGGGAGCTGAATGGCCAGTTTGTAGGTTTGGTCGATGGTGGTGTAGGGAGTTGTTGGGTATTTTCTTGTAAGTGTCCGAATCGCACAAGTAATATAGATAAAAGAATAGGGTCATCGTTCCCACAGAAACTTGAATGCTAAATATTCTCCAATTACTAAAAATTAAAATTTAAAATTTAATTGAATAAAAATTAGATGTGTAAAGTGAAAGAGAAAAGATGAAAAAGAAGAATGAGAAAAAATAAGTTAGTAAGAACGAGAGTAAATTAAATGAGAAACTCTCACCGATGCAAATGAGAGTAAATTAAATTAAAAACTCTCACCCATGAATGAATTTAGGATTACAACTTCACTTATTTGTCCTTATGAATTATTATAACTTCTTGATTCACTTTATTAATATGAATTATTAGTATAAAGTAATATTATTTATACGCCCTCTTTCGATAGCCGTATAAATTTTACCTATTAATTTTAATTTCTAATGTAAACAATAAGAATTAAAATAATAAATAGCATTAATTACATCTCTAATATTGATTAAACATGGCTAATAGGTATTTCTATCCATACTAGCAAATCTCATATATCCCACGAGATAATCTCATCTCGATATTATACATAGATCATGTGTTATTAAACATTTTTGTTCAATTTCATTTTATCTCTTTCAAGCATCACATAAAATTCTCAAATCAATCTATAAGGTGACCAATCTCATGAAAATATTAAGAATAGGTTAAGTAAATAATCCAATATTAATATCGTAAAGTCAAAGAAAAATTACACTTTAATGATGGTTCAAAAATAAGATCCATTGCAATCCTAAAATAAGATTTTTAGCCACACGTAATTACATTAGATGCAAAGCTAAAATAAAAATTGAAAATAACGTCTATCTCTGATAAATAAAAAATCAAAATTAAAAGAGAAAAAGAAAATTATACTCTTTTAGCTAGATCTCTGCTTCCACGCTTAAAGTCTTCTCTCTACTGTATATCTCCACCTATTTTTTTCTCTTTGAAAATTTGTATCTAGAGTTCGCTGACCACAGCACCTATTTATAAGAGTAAAAAACTGTGGTTGTGGCAGCGCATCTCCCACTTACACACTTAATCCGCTTGGAATTGTACATAATGAATTGCACAATTGCTGATGGACCCACAGCTGGATTGCCTGTCTAGAGTCTTCTATGCACTGCTAACATTTCACACCACGAAATTCACTAGTCTTCTTTCGTCTACTGCAGCCTAATTGATTTGAACGGGTGATATTGTATCTGGATGCTAGTATTTGAATAGATGGCGTAATTTTGGGATAGCTCCCGCCGTTGGATGAATTTCTGGCCTTCGAATCAATGATGATGCAAACCGCCTGCCTGATGGATTTTTGGACCGTTTGATATATGCATGCATTTAATTCTACTGGACGTTTAGTGCTGGAGATTTGATGCACGCTAAAATTTAAATGGTCACCGTGAATGGACGGTGGATGACTGTTTGAAAATCTGATGGAGAGATAACTGTAAAAGGCTATAAATAGCTAGGAGTTTTGCATGGCTAGACAATTAACTGGAAAGGACGGCTAAATTTCTGATTTTCTTGGATTGCTCAGTGGCTTCTTTGCATATTCTACATGAAAATAGTTATCATATCAACTTAACAGAAAATATTAAAATAATTTCAAGCTAAAATATCCAAAAAAAAATCACTCAAATGGTTTTGAATAAATATTTGATGCTCAATTACTATAAGAACATATTTTAAAATAAATTTCATATTACAACAAATAATTGTCCACCAAATTGGTTTAAAATATCCACAAAATGTATTATTATTTAACAATTATCAAGAGCAATGGAGCAAAGCATTGGTTTTGCTTTTGGTTTTGGGCTAAAAGTCAAGTTTACTATAAACTGATCATTTCAAAAATTGACTATAATATGTACTAAAAAATTGACTATATTTTCGGCATGTGGCATGTGGTAAGGATTAGGAGAAAAATCCATATTATTGCCCAATATATACATGGTGGATGACTTAACTATTAAACGGTACACATGAGTGGTTAATACTAATCAATAAGCCCATATATGCTTTTAGATTATCTTTCAACTGCACTAACTTTGCCAATAGATCATGACCGAAGCCGTGGGCCCTTCACGACTTCTGAAAGACAGATGAATACCTATTATATTTAGAAGAAAAATATGTATTAAATGTATGAAAGACATGTGTTCAGACTAGATTGAGTTTTAGTACCAGATTGATGTAAATCCGGTTTTGGTATTGGTTTTGGCTTAGTTTCTCCAGGATTGGGTTGAAATTAGGTCTATTTTGAAATTTTTCTCAAAAATGAAACTCAAATTTGATTTTGAAACCAATCAAATCAGGTAGGTTTAGATTGACTCCGTACCAAGTTGTAACCCTATCAACTGGCCACTCAGTTC
Organism: Annona cherimola; assembly: GCA_030490835.1. NCBI lineage: Eukaryota > Viridiplantae > Streptophyta > Magnoliopsida > Magnoliales > Annonaceae > Annona > Annona cherimola. The sequence continues at coordinate 9,722,687 of CM059973.1, read as the reverse complement.
TAAATCCCAAAATAAACTATCTTCCTCCCCTCTTCTAGGCAAATGAATCCCTTTAACTAGCTCACACCCTATTTTTCCTGCAAGGTGGATAATATCCTCAACCTTCCACTTATCTGTAGAATTGTCGATGAAGTTAACCACCTTTGCATTCTCAAGCACCTCGTGAGGGAGTGTGCTGATTGGAAAAGGAGCTATCTGTCCCTTTATCATTAAAAAAACTTACCTTTTTGCTATTACCTGCACACTAACGACAAACTTTTCTAAGTAGCGAGTGAGTTACAACAAGACACCGCCAAGTAAAGGAGCACCCAATTAGGACTTTATACTCCCATAGTTGAGAGTGTCTGTTTTTGAAACAAGTCTCCACACTTGCTTAGATGCTAAGGCTTCGTTTAAAACAATCAGTTCATGGAATCCCAAAACCCCACTTCCCTTTGCTCTATACATCCTTTTCTATGAAATTCAACTGATTTTTCACCTATCGTTTCTTTTAGCTTTCCAAAATTTGGTAACTATGCCATTTATCTCATTACACAAAATGTGTGGTAAAGGCAACAAGTTCATTGCATAATTTGAAATATCATAAGCTATTGCTTTTATTAAGATCCTAGAAGGTTGCTTTTTGTTTAACCTCATCCAAATTGGAAGCCCCATGTAGATCTAAAAATCATGTCCAAAAGACACCATAGCCTGCACTTGATCCTTAGTATCCTACCTTGTCTTTTTGTTGAAGAATATGAACATTTTGTTTATGTTGACTTCTTAGCTAAAACACTCCTCATCGCCAGACAACATACCTATCATCATTCTGACTTCCTCTCCTCTACCCTAAAAAATAATAGCACATCATCGACAAAGAAAAGATGCAAGAATCTTGGTCCATTTCTACTTATCCTCACACCATTCGAGCTACTATTCTGATAAGTGTTTGAAAGAAGACTATCTTCAACATAAATAGAAAAGAAAGGGGGATAATGAGTCCCCCTATCAAGGTCCCTACTTGGATAAATCACCTCTATTTTTTCCCATTGAGAGCAACCATATACGTTAATGAAGAAATGTAGTAAAGAATTCAATCGATCCATATATAGTTAAAATGCATCATCTTCGTGACCTCACAAAATGTATCCATATTTAATTATGTCATAAGTCTTGTTCATGTGCAGCTTCACCACCATTTCCTCAATCTTCCCTTTCTTTCTTCTTTGGCATACATGGATGACCACATACACTAGTATCCTGTTGTTTGTTATTAGTCTTTTTGGCACAAAGGCACTTTATTGCTTTGAGATAATACTTGATAAGCACCCCTTTGATCTATTTACAAGCACGTTTGAGATAATTTGAAGGTGACATTTTAAAGGGTGATTGGCTGGAACTCTATTAGTCTAAGTTCTCCCTTCCTCTTTAGAATTAAGATGATTGTAGTCTAATTTATTTCTCTCATCATTGTAATTCTTTCAACGTGTGAAGGTACCTCAAGGATTTTTTTGCAAGCTTGAACTATCTCCTTCCTAATAATACTCCAAACATCTACTAATATCTCGTTTGGGTATGGAGCTTTCATTAGGTTTGTCTTTTAAGGCCTCCACCACTTCCTCCCTTATTACATCCCTTACAAGCAACTGATTCTCTGCCGGAGACCCTAGTATGAATCGTCTTACTCACCTCTTGTGGGTCAACACAAGTATATGATGAGCTATGCAAGGGTAAAAATTCAACATTAGCTCCATCTTTTTAGCTTGATCTTGCACCACGTTCCCATTCTCATCCTTCAACACATCCACCCAATTTTTCTTCTACGATCACTAATTGCTTTTATGAAAATAAGATGTAGTTTTGTCTTCATATTACAATCATCTTACTTTTCATCATTATTTTCAAAAGATTTATTATCTTCAAGATGTGTATTGATGATTCTTTCTTGCTCTTTGATATAGGTATCATGTTTTCTAAAGGCTAGCACTCCTTAAGTAAACAATTTCTCCCTGTACATCTTGATTAATTAAGAAAGGTTATCCTTGGTCTTTTTGTTCCACTTCATTAGTTCCTCTGCAAGCCTTCTCCTTTTCCACTTTGTCCTACCCCAAATTGATAGTGGTCTTTGTACAGTGGAATCCCACATTTTTAATGATGTCTAAAGCTTCATTATACTTAGCACGAAACAACCGATATCTAAACTGTTTGGATACTTTTTCCTTCTTCTATCTATATCCATAGAAATCAACAAAGGATAGTGATTAGCGAGGAAAGATGTCGAGTCATTCCCTATTAGTGGACCCCCTATCTAGCTAAACTTAAATGCTCTCCTTGCATTGCCTCTTATTATTTCAAGTCATCATTAGACCAAGAAAACCCATGTGTTGTAACTCACAAAAATAATGGATTCCATGAACTAAATTATTTGATTCTCTAGCTTAAAACAATGGCTGGTGTAATCTAATGCCCATAAGACTTCATTGAAATCCCCAACCACTAGTCATGGATAATAAAAAGAGATTTCAGCATGCATAATAAAGCCCTTGACTCCATCCTTTTGCTCACCTGTAGGGAGCTACAAAAATCTATTAGCCTCCACTATAACATCAATGTGATTAACAAAGTACGAAGTCAATGTTTCTTCCATATCTTTATTCCACAAAGGAGTCATCTTGTCCTTCTTTATATGCTATCAATAGTAAAATAAAAATAAAAGTGGGTTCTACTTCTAATCGGCTTCATTTCCTATGTTCTTCTTTTAGTCTCCATTAGCACCACCAAAATGGGATCTTTTTTCTTTCTAAATTAATCATGGGTTTTTAAGCCCATGATAATTCCATGTCAAGACCGACATTTACCTCTAGCGAAGCTAAGATACCCTCTCAGCTGCTATCTTTTCTATGGTAATCTCCCCCCAGTCACCTGCCCACTTTCCTCATTTCCTCTCCCTATCTCTTGCTGGGTTCTCCCCATTTGTTTCCATCATATGCATTCCGCTCTTTAAAATAATAGTCGTTAGCATCTCCACTTGTCCTATTAATATTTTGCTTTGTAGCTTTTGCACTCTTTCTTCATTTCCTTCCTTTAGTATTTGGAATTCTATCTATTGTCCTCTTCTTTAGCAAGTCCTAATTTGTTTTAAAGTCTCGAAATTCCCCCATAATTGTTTCCTTCTCATCTAAATTTCCCCAGGTGACACTATCTTCACTCTGTGTTGTGTGTTGCTTGAACTACATAAGATTCAGTTAAAAAGAGTAGTTCATAATCAACGTTTGGGCTTGAAATGTGACCATACGTGTTATTGCGTCACTTGACATCAAACTCCCATCACCACCTAAAGCATACATGTTGTTCATCCCCATTATGCTTCTTCTATTCTCCCTTGGATTGTCACAAGCAAAATTCAGTTCTTTTTCAGTTTTCCCTTCTTTGTTGCCTCCATTCCTTCCTTATTAGCATCATAATCCACATTTCCACCTTATTTCCTCCCCCGAAGATGTAAGTGGTGCATACATCCCACTATAATTCCCCTACTCCTCCAAACCTGCTATTTCGTTTGGTATTAATTTTATCTACGCTGCCTTCATCTCATTAGTTGCCTTATTACTGTCTTGTAGAGTTGTTTGTGCCCATGGTCATGGTCACACTCCTCATTCACCTTTCTTATTATTGGATGTCCTAAGGCTTGAAAATCCTCCCTAACTTATATTCCTAATGTGTTTGGTTCAGTACTCCCATCATTCATATTCATAAGAGACTGTGTGCTTGCCATCCTTTTGTTCTTATTGTCATTTGGACCATTGTGGCCACTAGCTCATTGTACATTCATATCTCTTTAGGAGAAAGATCACGACCACATTTGGAATAGTTCCTACTAGGGAAGTCTTTTGTTGGACTTTGTTATCCTTACCTAGCTTCCCTTTTAAGCCTATATTGAAGCCCACTCTTAAGTGGCTTCCATAAGGTAGTTTTACTTTATCTGAAATTGGTCTCAACTGTTTTAGCTCATCACATTCCTTAAAATTATGTTCGGCTATCCCGTCCTCCCACAAGCATAGCAAAATATTAGGAGTTTCTTATACTAAAAATTGAGCTACTTTTTCTCCTATGCCCCACACTATATAAATATTCTTCATCAGCGGGGCTTCCACATATCCACAATCAATTTTAATTTCTAATTGTTCCTCCGTGATTACATTTAGGTCATCATCAAAAGATTTCCCAATTACTTTTCCCGTGGTCATCAAAAAAGGGATGTCACCAACATGAAGCCATAAAGGAGTAGGGAAAAGGGTTAATTTCATTAGGTCAGTGAAGAAGAATATCTCAATGAACAAGATTAAGCACTTATCATGAAACTATGCCCTACTGTTGAGAATCATGTATTTATCCTCTTTTAACCTAAAAGTCAACAAGTAAAGATTGTCAATATGTCATCGACATCCTCGATCTAGAACTTTCTTTTAGTTTTCCATATTCGGTGCAGTGTTGCTTCTAAGAGCTCCTTATCGCTCTTGGTGCCTTATCTTGAGCATGAAAATGTTAATCGGCTTCTTAGATTAATCTTCCTTTGTGTATTCTCCTCAATCAGCAGTGTTAGGAGTTCTTCATGTAGCAACTTTACCTCTTCTTAAGCTATCTTCCCCTTCTTGCTTAATCTTAAGATCTATTCTCTCCACCAATCCCTAGCAGAAGCCTAGAAATTCTAATTTTCCTACCTTTTCCTCAACCAGTCCTATGTAATAGTAGCATCTTAGGGATGCATGTGAGGAGGATTGAGACAAGAGTGGATTCAAGAGTTGAGGAAAATAAGAAAAGAAAATGAATGCTTTTAAAAATGATTCATAAAGGGTGTATTTGTTTTTTTATTAAAACTTTTCTATCTAAAATTTTCTCTTTCTATAATTATCCTATTTTCTAATCATTTCTTTACATCTTTGCATACAACAAACCTACTTTTCAATCATTTTTATAACTTGTTATACAATAATCATATCTATTTTAACTTTATTATTATATTACATTATTTCTCCTATTTCAAAAACTTTTTCACCCAAAATTTTTTTATTCAAAAGTTTTATCAAATATCTAATACATCCAAAATAGTATAATGATCGATATATATATAAACAACTTTTATCATCTTTGTAAGGATAAACATTTTTTTGAATTTTAAATAAAGGAATAAATGTTAAAACGTAGTTTATAGTCAATAACAACGAGATTTGCAATTTCAAAAAAATAAAAATGGGTTTTAGAACCAGTCAAAAATGCACCCATTTTCTATTAGTCGTGGAGAATCACAAATACCAAAATAAGGGTAAAATTTTGATACGTGAGGGTATATTTAAAGGTCTTGGGAAGTTGAGAAAAACATAAAAGGAAATGGTGACGTTTAAAAATAATTCATTAAATAATGATAGATAAATTTTTAGAAAGTATGATATAGTCCAATCGAAAAAAATGCACACCCCTTGTTTACATGAAACTAGGGAGAACCACACATTGTTGCTTTCAATCTGCTTCCAACTGAGACGTTTCCTCCATATCCCATCGTCCGCCATGCATAAGAAGGTAGGCACCACTGTCGGGAGGCAAGTTTCGGTCCCATTACTCATATCTTGAGTCCTCTACTTGATCAAAAATTTCTTTGGTTACTAAATGCCCCATTTCACTGAATTTTAGACCCTTCAATTGGAAAGAGCATGTCCACATCATCGTGCTTGTCATCGAATTTTTGATAATAAGCACCTATAAGTTTGACAATTTTTTGTTTTTACTCTTACGCAATGGATAGCTTCACGTTTTAAAAACGACAAATTTTTAAATAAAATAATATTTTTCAAGTTAGACTAATTTCAAACATGACTATAAATTTTACCATCCTTATTTCTATTTCTAGATATAACTATAGATTTATAACAATGACAAAGATAACTACATAGTTTTATCTTATGGTGTGTTCGGAAAGAAGAAGAAAAAATAACAATTTTTACAACCTTTTTTCCACTTTCAACACTTTTTATATGATGTCTCTCTTAACTATCCAACTGTTTCACTTTAAATCCTTTCTTATATCTTTCTATAAAATTATACCATCTATTTCAACTTTGTTTCATCTTAAAAACTAAAAAAACCTTTTTTCTTTTATTTGTAATAACAAATAACATTATTTTATCACTTTTCTCCACGTTTTTTCTATTTTTTTTTTTACTTTTTTCCTCTTTCCAAATAAGCTCATAATTGTAAAGCATATTGATTGCATGCGGCTACCATATTTTAGGCAATATATTAGCAAGCTAGACTTTTTTAATTTTTTATAAATATGTGGGCCTCACAAATCTATTCAAATACCAAATATCATATTTTAATTTTTAGAAATAAAAAAGCATAGCTAAAGCATAAGCTACTAAAATATTCTTTTAGCAATAATCCAAATTAAATATATTATATTATATGGCTTGATTTCTAGCTTGCTAACCTTTTTATTGAATCTTTTATAAAAAAAATAATAATATTTTAAACTAAGACTAACCCTAAGGATGTGTTTGGTATTTGATGATTGAGGAAAATTTTAAATGGAAAAAAGTGATATGATATGGATAATGATAAGAAGTAAAAAAAAATAAATGTAAAAAAATATAGTTGTTTGAAAAGTTGTAAAGAAATTATTAAAAGTATAGTAATCGTATAGGAAGATAGAAAAATGATTGAAAATAGAGTTATCTGGACGGGAAAAAATTTAGATGAAAATAGTTCTTTTGTGAAATACAAAATGCACCCTAAATGTTACCCAAAAATTTGCAGCGAGGACCAAGACTTATGAGATTTTTTACGGTTAACCACACAGGCGTAACCATGTGGTCGACTACAAGAGGCTCCATGTATTTTCTTAATTTTGTTTTATATTAAAATATGTGCCCACCTTAGATGTAGTCAAATAATTTTTTTTAAAAAAAATTTAGACCTATCTAGAATCTAGATAGGTATTTTGGCTTCTTTAAAAAATGAAATTTCTCATACACCAAGGAAGTAAGAATCCCATTTTTATTTTAAAAAATTCAAAACATGTATCAAGATAGGCCTACAATTTTTTTAAAAGTTTATTATAACATATCTAAGAGGAGCTCACGTTTGAGTATAAAATATTTATAAAAAACGCATGCGAAGCACCTTGTGGTTGATGACAAGACTACTCATGTATATTTAACAACTCAAAAACTAATAATGACAAATGGTTTTCTTTGTGTTTGTGATATCCTTTTATATATAGAGAGAGAGCTGTTCTGGTATACCACCACTGCACTGGAACAACAATACATTTGCCCAAAAAGGGCCCCACACATATTAGAATGCAGTGAAACTTTATACAATTATATATCCACATATATATATTTTTTATAGCAAATGATTTACATGTTGAAAAAACTACTTTAAAATTGTTATTTATATCAAGCTATTTTATTACATTGAATTTGTACCATTTTCAAATGAGGTCTATACACATATCCGATTGGGATAAAAATTAATATGGTAATATAATACATTATTCTAAATATAATAGGTGGAGTAGAGTAGATTATAATTTTGTCATCATGCGGGGCCCATTTTGACGCCATTGTACTGCATCTGAATATTATCCATATGTATATGAGAAATATTCAGGTGTAGCACAATTGCTCCGTAATGGCAGTGTAAATTGTGCCAAAATAGGCTCCAAATGATCATAAAATTTAATCTACTCTAACTGTTGTATTTAGAATCATATATTCTATTACCACAATAATTTTCATCCCAATCGGATATGTGTATGAACCCTATCTAAAAATGCATAAATTCAATGTAATAAAATAGTTTAATGTAAATAATAACTTTAAAATGGTTTTTTCAACATATAAACTATTTTCTATAAAATTTATATATGGATAAATGATTGTATAAAGTTTCATTACATTCTAATATGTGTGGGCCCATTTTTGGGCAAATTTATCGTTGTTTCGATATAATTGCGCTGCACTAGAACAACTCTCTCTCTCTCTAAATATATATGTATATATAGAGATATATATATATATATAGAGAGAGAGAGAGAAATATTTAGATGCAGCGCAACTACACTATAACAGCAGTGTCGTTGCTCCAAAATGGGCCCCATATGATCATAAAATTATAATCTATTCCACAAATTGTATTTAGAATAATGTATTCTATTACCATACCAACTTTTATCCCAATCAACTATGTATATGGACCCATCTAAAAATGGTACAAATTCAACATAAATAATAACTTTAAAGTGATTTTTTCAACATGTAAATCATTTGTTATAAAATTTATATATGAATAAATGATTATATAAAATTTCATTGTATTATAATATTTGTGGGGCCCTTTTTGGGCAACTGCACCACTATTTTGGTGTAGTTACGCTGCACTAGGATAGGTCTTTCTATATATATAGTTGTTTTAGTCCAGCACAATTGTACCGAAACAACGGTACATTTGCCCAAAAATTAGCCTAACATTTATTAGAATGCAATGAAACTTTATATAATTATTTATCAATATATAAATTTTATAGAAAATGGTTTACATGTTGAAAAAACCACTTTAAAGTTGTTATTTACATCAAACTATTTTATTACGTTGAATTTGTACAATTTTCAGATGCTGTCCATACATATATCCAATTGGGATGAAATTGATATGGTAATATTATACATTATTCTAAATATAATGAGTGGAATAGATTTTAATTTTATCATCATGCGGGGCCCATTTTAGCACCACTGCACTTGAATGTCTCATATACACAGGCATCAAAATGGGTCCCACATGATCATTCCAATCGGATATATGTATGGACCTTATTTGAAAATAGTACAAATTCAACGTAATAAAATAGTTCGATGTAAGTAACAACTTTAAAATAATTTTTTCAACATGTAAACCATTTTCTATAAAATTTATATGTGAATAAATGATTATATAAAGTTTCATTGCATTTGTAATATGTGTGGGGCCCTTTTTGGGCAAATGTACCGCTTTTCGGGTGCAGTTGCGCTGCACTGGAACAACTCTTTTTCTATAATGCACCCCACATATTCGAATGTAATAAAATATTATATAATCATTTATTCATAAATAAATTTTATAGCAAATGATTTTCATGTTGAAAAAATCACTTTAAAGTTGTTATTTATATCAAACTATTTTATTATGTTGAATTTGTACCTTTTTCAGATGGGGTCTATACACATACCCGATTAGGATGAAAATTGATATGGTAATAGAATAAATTATTCTAAATATAATGAATAAAGTAGATTATAATTTTATCATTATGTAGGACCCATTTTGAAGCTACTTATGGTGCAGTAGCATTGCACATGAATATTTCACTTATATATACACAGCTGCTTGTGATATCCTTATGCAACAAGCACATGCTATTTTTGATATTATGGGGATGTTTGGGAATATGAAAGTGGTGGGAAATGTGGTATTTAGTGGGAATAGAAAATGGAATATTTTGAAAATTGTGTGATTAATATGAAATAATAGGGGTAAAGTTGAAATAAATAAGTTTGTTGGAAGGTAGTTGATAGGGAAAATGATTATAATATAGAAGTAAAAGTGGAAAAATATAATGATTAGTTGTGAAATGATGGATCTCGAAATCCGTGCCACCACAGTTTCCCTCCCACAATTCCCACGGCCAATTCCTAAACGTCCCCTATATATAGCAAATTCTTATTTCATCACATAAAATATTTTCTTTGTAGCATCTATAATTTAATTAAATTATTTACATTACCCAAATATATTAAAGATATTTATTTAGGTGCATTTGGCAGTCAAGAAAAATTATTTGTTTAAAAATTTTCAAAATAAGACTTTTCACTCTTTACAACTATCACATTTTTAATTATTTTTTACATTTTCTTATATAACTAACTTATGTTTTAACTATTTCTTCACAACACTTTATTATCTTTACTTCTCATATTATTTCTATTATATCACATTAATTTTTCTATTTCAAAAACTTTTACGCTAAAACATTTTCATTTAAAAATTTTATTTGTTATCAAATTTAAGTGATCAAAAGAGCATTTTAGTCATTTCATGTTAATCGGGGACTATAACTTCAAAATTTTAAATCTTTAACCCATATATCAATATGAAAAAAGTGTATTTGGTAAGATGGAGAAAAATGAAAATAGTTAGCAAAATAAGTTTTTGAAATATTGATAGGAATAATGATTAGAAATAAAGTAAATAAGTTAAAATAGATATATTAGAGGTGATAAAATTTTGAAAAAATAATTGTAAACTTGATTACGTAAATGGAAGAGCATGGAAAAACAATAAAAAATTTTAAATTATTATTTACTAAGCATACCCTCAATACAGAATCCAAGTAATTTCTTTTGGACGAGGAGCCTTTTCTCACCCATCTTCTTCAACTACATTTGTATGTTGTCTCGTTGATCTACGGTTTGTTTGGGAAGTTATAAAACTTTTGAATGAAAAATTTTTAGTATAAAAATTCTTTAAAAAAATGATGTCATATAATAGAAATAATGATGATGAGTAAAGAGAATAAAGTTAAAATAGATAGATTAGTCGTATGGATAGTTGTATAAAAATGATTAAAAAGTAGGGTAGTCGTATTAGAAAATATGAAAAAAATGATTAAAAAATAAGATAATTATGAAAATAAAAAGTTTTAGATCGAAAAATTTTAGATTTAAAAGTTTAGCTTGACATCTTTTACCATTTACCAAACACACCCTTAATGAAAAAGAACAGTAACCAACCTTATGTTGTCATCATTCTAAGTGGTGGCCTAGCCTACCTTGTCTAAGGGTGGGTTGATCTATGATCCATGCCTAACCAGGCCCGTTATTGACTAGTAAAATCAGCATTTTTTACCTGATATAGAGATTTATCAGAAATTTTGATCTAAATTCAAATATAGAGTCAGGATGAGTTAACTATGTCCCACCTGCCCCTATATATATCCATTTATTAAAAAAATATAAATATATGTTTAAATCTTATTATTATTTTCTTTCAAAATTGTCACATTTTTATAACTAACTATATCAACAATATAAGAATCAATTCATTCAAAAACTCTATATAAGAATCAATAAGAGGAATTTGTATATATAAATATAACTTTTATGCATAGTTCTCATTTTTCTTAACATTTAGAAAATACTTGCAGAAAATACCATTATTTTAGAAAATATATTTTTTAAAATGCCAAAAATATATTTTAAATGAGATTTGTGTTATTTACCTATTTTAATGGAGGCTCATACAATGCACCCATGTGCACTTAGCTTCAATGTACCCGAGTGCTTTAACCCATTTTTTAAAACTTTTTTTGAGATTTTTTTATACAACTGTTAATCTAAATGTATTTAACATATGCATCAATTTTTACTATTTTTGGATTATTTTAGATATTTATTTTTAATTTTGAAAATAATAGCATTTTAGTAATTTTAATCTAAGTTATTTAACATGTTGCTTTAATTCTTTCGCTTGCCTCTAGATTTTCTCACATTCCTTATCCTTTAAACTATCCTCCGTATTTGCTTGAGAATTTTTCCTTGCCAATGAACCACTACAATTAGTTTTAAATCGATAGGAAGGAGAAAGATTTGTTACCAGTTTATCATTTTTTCTCTTCTATTACTCAGATTTCAGTTGTTTTGATCTCCCATGTTAAGATGTTGTTACAGTTAGCCACTTTTTGATTCAAGTCTTCCATAGTTTCACCTTTACTTATGTATATCTTAATTGTGCTCCTTGAAGTATCTTTGTCTATTACCTTGTTGACCATGTCAATCTGCATATAAGAGTTCTTAAGAGAAAAGTTGTCTGGTTTTAAGGACAAGTTGAACTCCACCTTTTCATCTTCGATGGTTAAAGTAAGCTTTCCATGCTTTACATCTATGATGGTGTTAGCTATTACTAAGAATGACCTTCTTAATATGATTAAGATTTGACGATTATCATCTATGTCAAGTACAACAAAATCCATGGGAATGAAAAACCTTTCGACCTTCATTGGCACATCTTCTATGATACCCACAAGATGTTTGATGGAGCAGTCTGCGAGTTGCAAAGCCATGGCAATGGGCTTAGGGTGACTTGTCTTCAATTTTTCACAGATGCAGAAAGGGATTAAGTTGATGAAAGCTCTAAGGTTGCACAAAGCTTTGTCTACCTGCACATCACCAAGAAGACAAGGGATAGAAAACTTCTTGGATCCTTGAGCTTTCACGACAAATTGTTTAGTAATACAGTACTGCACTCTTCAATAAGTGCCACTGTCCCATGATCCTCGAGTTTGCGCTTGTTTAGTAGAATTTCCTTCAAGAACTTAGCATATGTTGGTGTCTATGATAGCATGTCGATGAATGGGACATTGATTGACAGGTTCTTTAAAGCCAAGATGAACTTTTCAAAATACTTTTTAATGTACCCTGTATTTATCTCTGCGAAAAGGGTAAAGGAGGCTGGTATGACGATGGCGGAATATAGGGCTTCTCCACCACTGGTTCAGGTTGTGACTCCTCAACTTACTTTTGAGATTGCTTAGGTTTATTGTCAGCTTCTTTCTCTTCAATTCGAATTGACTTATGTTGTTTACCACTCTAAACGATGACTATCATTACTTACTCCCTTCGGTTAATTTTAGGCCAACTAGGAAGTTGACCTTAGTTTCTTTGGGGTGGTTCCTCCATCTAAGGTTGTAAGTATTTGAGTAAAGATTACCATATGTGCGTTGATTGCATTAACTTGCTCTCTTGTGGTGTCCTAGATGGCAAGGCTAAACTCAAACGTGTAGTGTAAAGCTACACAGGTTACACATGAAATTTGTCGAAAAGAAGATGTGCCTTAGTCTGTGGATTCCTGCTTCTTTTGCTACAAGATTGGGAGTTTAGCATGAATAGAATGCATGGATTTGACGTCATATACATATCTCGCCGAGAGGATCCTCAAATATCATTGTATTGAGAATCATAGAGAGTCAAGTCATCAAGAAGTTCAAGAGCTTCCTCGTCGGTAAGTTGCATAAGTCGGCCTCCAGTAGTTGAATTCATGATACTCTGAGTCAGTCTGTCAACTCTATTGAAAAAGTTTTCAATGATGTTACCTTGAGAGATGTCGTGAGTAGACACTTGAATTATAGGTCTTTCATTCTCTCTCATGCGTTATAGAGGGTCTCACCATCTTTTTGGGCAAACTAGTAAATTTCATCATTGATCTTCTTGGTTTTAGTAGGTGAAAAATATTTTTCTAAGAAGGTTGTAGAAAACTCATCCTATGTGGTAAAGGAATCAGTGCATAGAGAAGAACACTCGCTTGCCCTTTCACGAAGAGAAAATGGAAAAAGTTGAAAACGAATTACCTCATGTGGGATGTCTTGTACCTTGATTGTGTTGCACTGTTATAGAAACTTACTGACGTGTACGTTAGAGTTTTCAGAGGGTAGTCTCGTAAATTGTTCGTATTGAACCATTCGGATAAGCCCTATATTGAGTTCAAAGTTTCTTGCACCGATCTCAAGTTCCACTATGCTTGATCGAAAGCCTTGTGGATTTGGACGATTCCGGTCACTTAGGGTTATCCTCCTTGGAGGAATGTTGTTCTCAGTTTAGCCTTCCTCCTGCTCTTGTCATGGCGAACTTGATTATTGCGGTCAGCCGTGGTTTCTTGAGAGGATTGTTGCTTTTTGTACTCATGAATTCTCTTGCTGAAAGCACGTTCAATTTCACAGTCAGCAACAAAGAATTTCTTAGGTAATTGTTTTGCAGAACTCTGAGTATGTGGGTGCATACAAGGACAAGTTAACACAACTAGCTAGTTCAGAAAAAGATAAATAAGAAGGATAGGTGGAGGAGAAAAGATATAATGGATAGAGTAGAATATAAGAAAGAAAAAGAGAAAAGTGTTTAGTAGCAAAATTCAAAGTAACACCAAACTCCCCGACAACAGCTTTAAAATACTTGTTCACATTCTCACTGTAAGTACACAGGTCATAGATTGTAGTTTATCAAATATCTATCTATAGAGAATTCAGGACTACAAATTTTGCTTTAAATGCTTCTTATCGAAAGTAAAGTGAATAGAAAAATAGAAAACTAGGAAGAGAAAATAGAATTCAAAATTTAATATTAGAAATCAGTGATGAAAGTGCCTAGGGTATAAGGTTTCACATGAGTTTTTTGCAACAAGTATGTGGTATGATTATTTAATCCGATATTATTTGTTAAAGGAGAACAAATCCTTGCGCCTTCTCTGGAGACCTATAAGACGTAACTTTAATTTAATTCTTAATCACCTATTCTCAAAGGATTAAATCAATTAGGGTTCATTGAATTCTGTAGTCGTTCGTGGATTCTTTAAAGTAATCATGTCTATTCTCATGGTATCAAATTTCTCATGGCTTAGTCAAACATATTTAAGTTTGAAATAAAATTAAAATTCAAAGCGATCATAAACAAGATAATTAGAATAAAAAAGAAAGAAGAAAGAAAAGTTTATTGGTTAGAAGCTCCGATGGTGTGTCGGTCACCCTACGCAACTTGCCGCTCCACCTATTGCCTAGTGCTTTCTACTCCTTTCCACCTCTTGCTCTCTCTATCTCTCAATTTCTGATATGAAAATTCTCTCTCAGTTTTTCTGTTCTAATTTTTGTGTAAGATTTGTTGTCTGACCTCCCCTTTTTATAGCACCAAAAAATTACACAAAAAAGAAATTGCGCAATTAGTATTTGCAACTGGAATTTGTGCTGAGTTTGGATTAGGAGTGTTAACGGATCGGGTTGGACGGGTTGAAGCCTAATCCTAATCCTAACTCTAACACATTTAAAATATCTCAACCCTAATCCGTTTATTAACCCATTTAAAAAACATCAACCCTAATCCATTTATAACTCATTTAATAAATGGGTTGGTGGGTTGTTAACGGGTTGTATAGCAAATAACCTAAAAGCCTAGACTCTAGTAGATAATGATCTCGCAAGGAGAGACGAGAGAGTGTTTTCGCTGTAGGGAAAATGAAAATAGGGCAGTAACAGGAAAATGGAATTGCGGCAGCAGTAGAAAAATAAAAATTATGTGACTAAAGGAAGACTTAGAGAGGAAAAATAACCAAGGAGTTTACATGTATATATATATAAAACTTTAATGAGTTAAGCGAGTTAAATAGGTTGAACGAATTAACGGATTGAACAAGTTATACGGGTTAAATAGGGTTGACAAGTTATAAAATCTCAACCCTAATCCATTTATTTAATTAAATGGTTAAACGGGTTAGTGGATCATAACCCGTTTATTCAAAAATTCCAACCCAAACCCATTTATTCAAAAATCTCAACCCAAACTCATTTATAAACGGGTTGGACAAGCGGGTTGACGGGTTGACCATGACCATTAACACCCCTAGTTTGGATTGCGTAAGGTAGGTGGGTCCCATCCTTTTTGAACAGCTGGGAATTATTATAAGCGGTGGTGATTATGTAATTGGTATTTGCGACTGGAATTTGTGCTGAGTTTAGATTGTGTAAGGTAGGTTGGCCCCATCCTTATTGAACGACTGGGGAATTATTATAAGCGGTGGTGATTGTGTAATTAAAAAATCGAACGTCTTGGCTTTATATAGACGTTGCTGATGGTGGTGCTTGATCAATGCTGAACCATCTGGCCTTGATCAGAAAGCGGTGAGAAGCTGCTAGGATTGCACATCTGGTCTTGATCAATGGTCTGGATCAATGGAAGTTTCTAGATGCATGATTATATTTGTTGGATGCCATGAGACTCATTTTATTGGATGGTTGAGATCCAGATGGCTTGCTTGAGCGGCTTGGATTGCGTGCTTGGTATAAATTGAACGGTACTCATTTATGAACACTTGGACGGTTGGATTTTCTTCCAAAGAGGACACTTGGATGGCTGGATTTATTGTTCATGCTTCGGCCGTCAATTTAAATGGCAGATGGACGGTGGCTACACTAATTGCTTGTTGCTAAAATTTCTAGCCATTGATTTCTGAACTTGAATTGCTTGAATTGATTAACGACCTGGATGGATAGCTGAACGGTAAAATAAATGGGTTTAATTCTAGACGGCTAGATTTTATGGATGGTTGTGATTTTTTGATTTCCTGGACAACGCTGATGGACAGTTGATGTTGCTGCATCATGATTTCACGACTTGGAAACTTGTGGAGCCCACTGTTGAACTTGCAAAGCTACATAAAAATATTTAAATCATTAGTTCATCTAACTCATTAATGGGTTATCACTATAAAAATTATTTCAAGCTCATTTAATTTTATGGCAATAAATAAAAATGTAATATCAATCCAAAAGATCATAAAAAAATATTTAGTCACTTGAAATTAACATGTAATAACCAATTGTTGCAAAAATATATTTTAAATAAATTTTACATTAAACTCAATTAATTACCTACCAAATTAGTATAAAAGGCTACATGATATATTATATTATCAATTATCATGAACTGAATAAAATAACTTGCAAATCAATGATCATTTATGTTTTGATGATTAACAACAAAATTTTGAGATTAGAATTTTGTGTTTAACTTCATGTTTGAAATTAGAATTTTAAATCTAAAGTGAAATGACCAAAGTTACATTGCCAAGTAAAATTCCGCATCGACTTGGGTCAAGTTAATAATCTAAGTCATCTTCAAAGGGCGATTTGGAGACAGAGCGAATATTGTGAACACTTGAGCAAGTGAAATCGTAATCGAAGTCATCAAGATGAAAGTTGGGAGGCTTCAGAAGGTTGAAGTAGAATAAGAAGAAATGAAGTCGAACTCGAAGTCGACTTCACCTCATGACTTAGGTGGAGTCAAATATGAAGTCGATTCAATTATGAGACTTAGCATTATGGAAGGAAAAGTGTACAAATTTTTTCAAATTACTAGGAGTGAAGTCGCATACCCAAGTCGATTTCACTCGCTACTTAGGTTAAATTCAAGACCAAGTCGACTTAAAAAATAGAAGCTTAGAAACTGAGGTTTTAAGATTGTAAGTACTCAACGTTTAGTTAAGTCGCACATACAAGTTTAGTTCACTTGCGACTTGGATCGAGTCCAAGGATCAAGTCAACTCAAGAAAGAACTTCAAAGGCACAAGACAGGATGGAAAGCCTAGTGCCAAGAAGAGAATGACCGAAGTCCCACTTCAAGTTGACTTCAATCTGCAACTCGGGTGAAGTCGCATCTAAAGTTGACTCTAGCTGCAACTTGAGTCATAATAGTTAGAAAAATTCGAACGTTGGTGCATTTAATATGTAACACATACCCTCCAATGTTCAAAATAAATTTACATCTATTTAAGACACATAAAGAGGAGTTATGAGGGTGACCAGAACATTGATTGAGTTTTTACCTACCCATTCCAAGCTACTAAGTGCGCATTGATTGTTCTACAAGAGAGATTCTCACTTCTATTGTAAAGAACTGCAAGTTTCACCTTCTCAAGTTTCTTAAGAGTCTTCTCAAGTGCTTCAACTATTCTACACAAATCTTTAACATGTAAAGTGTGTTTGGCAATATTTAAAAATTTCAAGTTAAAAATTTTCAATTTAAAACTTTTCACTCTCCATAACTATCATTTTTTAATCGATTCTTTATATTTTCCTATATAACTATCTTACTTTTCAATCATTTCTATACAATTATCCACACAACTAACTTATATATCTTAACTTCATCCTCTTTATTCCTCATTATTACCCCTATCATATCACATCTTTTACAACTTTCACTCTCTAAAACTTTTGATGAAAAATTTTATCCATTCTCAAACAGGTCTCTAGCACATGTGGTTCCATGTTTTCCTCAGCTTAACCGATCTTAGTTTAATTTACGTAGCAATCACCGGTCAGTGGAAGTTCTAGCTGGTGGAGCGTTACAGTTAAGTGGTCGGATAGTAATAACCACTAGAAGATAAGGGCGCATGAAATCTAGATCTCACTCACACCTATTTATTTTGATAATTTATTAATGATGAGAACATGATTCAATGCAATTAGTTGCATTACCAGAAGAATTTTCTATATAAAAAATAACATGCTAATTCTTTGTTGGGATGATAATGAACTCCAAGAGCTTTGGAACATGGTAAATGAGATTGGAACTCTAAACTTATTTAATAAAATTCAAGAGAACACGTCAAAGAGAAATGAAGTGGGGGAGAGTAAAAAAGCAAAATCATCCTATAAAAGACAATAAATGCCAAAATAGAATTCAAAAGCTTCAATCAAGGGTACATTTCTAATTGGACTCACTACCAAAGGTTTTCATCATTCTTTTCGAGGAAAAACTCTTACTAAAACTGAAACCTTTGCTAAGAATACTTACATGGGGTTTACTAATTACCCGCGCAAGCACCAATGCTAGTATGCAAACAAATAAAACGCTATTAATACAACCATTGCTTTTTAGGTTTTCTTGCCTACAAGTCAAGTTGTTTCATAGATTGGATATGACACTCTATAGATAAAAGTCTCCAAACTAAATAGATCTATTTATGAAAAATAAGCTTTATATTTATGAAAAATAAGTTTTCAATTACACGGAGTACATATCTGCAAATGTTTCGCTTGTGGTAAGTATATGTGAAAGAAGATGCGAAATCTGGATAAGAAAAAATAAGGTTATGATGTATTAGCAAACAAGAATACAGCTTATCACGTAAATAGGTTGTAGCAGTAAACCCATGTGTTAGAAAATGCGGTTCATACAAATTACAGCAAAAGTATAGACAATAAATCAAGATCAAATAAAAAATAACAAAATAATATATACAAGACATTAAAATTTACATGAAAAGCACTTCAATTAATAAGGGAAAAACTATGAGAGAAATTATAATCCACTATGATAAAACAAATTATTGAGCAAATTATTGAGATATAAATAGAGTGAGTCACACATACCCCAACAAGAATACTTTAATAACCCTCCGCTCATGCCCCGTCGGGACATCTCATAAGGCTCTGATAATTTCCAAACCGATATACCTAAAATACGACTTTCACAGGTAGCAAAACCAATATGCACTCTCTTACATATTCATTGTGCACTCTTATATACAAATTACTATTAGATCGCATTCACGTAGAATATAAGATATAAAATTAAAGTTTCTACCTTAGATTGGATTCTGCACATTCCAAGCCAACTCATAGGAAAACCATGTCTTCAACCATTTTGCAACTCATTAATTGGATTACCAGTCCTCCTACTTTAACATAGCATGACTCCATATCTCTTCACTTGAAAGATCGCCTCACCTTCACGCAGAAATCAACATGAATCTTTAGATCTCACCTACGTCAGTGCATTAACAGTGCACTTGATCAAGCATTTCATATGCATTAGATATAAACAACATGAACTGCATTTATTTTCTAATGCTATTGCATTCACAGGACACCCAGGTTCTCTACACGATCTAATGTCAACACATGCTCAGAATCCAAATAGCCACTATCCGCAAAACTCAAAAAAATAGGTTAATTTCCACTTGCTCTTTATGAATCCTTAGCATCAACATAACAATAGATAATTAAAATAGAACATAACATCTATAGCTCCATGAAGTTCATTGCTCCATCTAGATCTAAACCATCTCTACACAATATCAACTATGTGATCACATTAAATCTGCTCACGAAATGTTGCTTCAAATTTGACAAAACTTGACTCAGTACATTCAACCTCGATCTCCACAATCCAATTGGACTGCGCATCCTCTTGAGCTACATCATTCACAAAAAGCACAAAACTTAGTTTTTCTGGATCTCTACATCAAAATTTATCTGATAATCAGATGATTGTTGATTTGCACACCTCATCATATCCACACCATTGAAACAAATCTCCCCAAACTAACCCCACCACTATGTTTGTAGCACCAAAAATATAGGAAAGCATACTAAGAACATGAAAATTCAAATTCAGGATCACTAAATATGAGTGCAGGCACATAGAGTTTCAATGTACCTCTAATGCACCATAGCACATGCGGTATCTTCTTCTCAAAGAGGCAAAACACGCACACCCTAGTTGTCCCTCATTTACACAGCAACCTCCACATTGTAGCCTACCACTTTTGCCTCATCACACCACCACCATCTATGTCCCTCTGTGCACCAGCCATAACATTATCGTTCTGTCGTTGTTTAAGCAACCCCTGTCACTGACACCTCATCAACAGCTTCCTTTATTCGTGTTTGAACTATCATTATAGTCAGTACTGCTATGGGTGTTAATGCTTATAGTCAACCTATCAACTTGCTCATTTAATCCATTTATAAATAGATTTGAGTTGAGAATTCTGAATAAATGGGTTATAATTCACCAAACTATTTAACTATTTGATTAAATAAACATATTAGGGTTGACATTTTATAACTTGTTTAGTAACCCATTTAACCTATTTAACTCATTTAACCCATTAAAGTTATATATAAATGTAAATTAATTGATTATTTTTCTATTAAGTATTCCTGTCACTACCTAATTTTCATTTTTTTAATGCTGCTTTAATTCCATTTTCCATTACTGCCCTATTTTTATTTTTCCTACGTCAAAAGCACCTTCTCCTCTCTCCCTACAAAATCATCGTCTGCCAGAGTTTAGGCCTTAAGGTTGTCTGCTATGCAACCCGTTAACAACCTGTTAACCCTCTTATTAAATGGGTTGTAAATAGGTTAGAGTTGAGGTTTTTTATATGAGTTAATAAATAAATTAGAGTTGAGATATTTTAAATGGATTAGGGTTAAGATTAGGCTCCAACCTGATCCATTAAAACCATTAGTTATTGCCATCACACTATAGCCAACGCCAGCTAAGTCCACTTATGCAATCATCACTTTTATAAGTTTTAAAAGTGTTTAACCTTATCTGAAAAGCTCTCCTCTTAAAAAATTGCCTAATTTTAGTACAATCATTATTTATGCAATGCCTTTTTTATTTTCTATGTATTTTATTTTTTATAAACATATTTTACTAGGTATATTTAATCTACATACCAAATTTTTACCATTTTATAATACTTATATATACACATATCTTTGATGTTTAAAAAATAAGATCTTAAGGAATAAAATGATTTTAATGCCTCTAAAATTAATGATTTTTAAATAAAGAATAAATAATAAAAAAGTATTATAACATTTTATAACTAAATGAATTAAATACATCTTCTAAAATATATTTATGAAAAAAAATTAAAAGGCATCGCATGTGAGCTGCATGAGATGTCATGACATATAATCAGGGTCCATTTTAGTAAAAGTTGGTATATTTGCAAAAAGCTGGTACTTGATGCTTTCGTCAAAAATATTAGTGATGAAATTCTACTAGACACTAACGTTTGGCCAAGCAAACCCTTCAGCCTAGGCTAGTTGGACTAGGAAGGTGGATAGATGGATAGAAAGCCAGAGTAGATCCAAAAAGGAAGCCCATAGTAGATCCTGTACACACTTACCTAGAAGCTGGCCATGTACTAAGAGCTTAACCATTGGGTAGCGCTGATAATGGCCAAATTTGCAATAGATAGTGATGTTGACTGTCGATGGGCCAATGACATAATTTAGGCCCTTTATTTTGTTTTAAAAATATTTAAGTCCAAGAAGGTTCAATTTGGAAGAAGCAATATTCAATTTTTAAGTCTAGTAGAAGTCCGACTTTGACAATAAAGATGGTCAAAATTGACCTATGTGGTAGAATTTTTTTTATTACATTGGATTGTTGTGGACAAATGATAAAAAAATATTTCCATCAACAAGCCCTTCTTCACTTTCAACTAATGTTGTAAAAATCAAATTGGACCAAATTGATCATTGGCTAGTCCAATCTAGCCAATTATTAGTTTAGGATATTAAGTCGATGGAAATCTATCCAATCAAAAGTCCAACCTAATTTCTAATCGCCTAGTTGAATTGGTTCCCGAGCAAATGAAAATTACCTCTTGTAGCTTCTGGTTTTTCAAAATTACAAATGCCCAAAATCCTTGTTTGCCACATTTATCGTTCCCCTCCTTCGTAGTAATGTATCTATAAACCAATAGAATATATATATATATATATATTTGGCATTAGATGTAGAAGCCACAACTCTCCTATTAGTCTAGGGGAATCTAGAAAGAGAGGACGATAAACATTTTTCATAAAGGAATGGGCTAGAAAGTTTTTTTTTTCATTTTAACCTCTTACTCTTCCTCCTCTTTATGTTGGACCTAAGCTTGGGCTAAAGTCTGCATAACAAGGGCTGTGCTGGATGGGCTCAATATATGGCAGTCTAGTAGTCTAGACAAAGCCAAAGAAAAGATTCAAGAGAAAAACAAATTGAGCTTAGCCCAGTAGGCTTTGGCAGAAGGTTTTAGTTCACATTCATCTTAAAAGAATCTAAGCCCAGAAATAGAAGTGACCCATAGGCCTAAACCTAATTGTCATGCCACATGACATATTTGAGTGGTTAGATTTTTTTCCTTCATATTTTTGATCCCAGACTCAAATTTAGATGATCCGGTAGTCGATTTTTATATTTTTGGATGTTCTAAATTTGATGGACGAATTAGATTCATAATTGGATTCTACTATGATAAGGTTTCTGTGGATAGCTCTAAGTCAAGTGATCAATCATTAGTTTGTGGTCTACTTAAGATAAAATTTCATAAGTTTTACATGTTAGCTTAGTAGATAAGTTAACTACGCTAGAGTTTGGCATAATAGAAGAGTATATAGACTAATTGCTTTTTAGAAACTTGGAAATGCACAATATACTTGCTTTACGTTTTGTTTATCACTTATTGAGTTTTACTCACTTTGAATGTTTTAATTATCCCACCGATAAGTAGCAGGTGGGTCATGATGATTTATCTAGAAGCTTATGGAGCATGAATTTTATTTAATGTTTATTTTTAATTTGACTTGACCATGAATTGTAATAATTTATTCTAATATTTACCAACTTTGGTTTGTTTTGATTTATGATTGTAATGCAGATTATTAGATTATTCTTCCCGTTATGCTCATGTTATGATTCAAGTCGGCCAAACACATGATGGATCTTGGGAGATAACCTTTAGGCCAAATTCAATGTGCAAATATTGTTTTTGGGTTTAGGGTGTTACAACAGTATCAGAGAAACATCATGTGTAGATAGACGAAAGTAATTTATCATTTTTAATAAATATTATTATTGAAACTTATGTCATGCTTTCATATTTTTTAGATAATGGCTCATATCAAGACCACTACTTGAAGAATCGAATTTGATTTAGAAATAGATGAAGAAAATCTCTCACTCTACCAAAAGGTGAATATATTGCTAATGGTAGTAAAGAATATCCAATATGAAATGCAATGACAAAGATTCACGCCACGATGAAGGATAGTTTGGGATATAGAATTAGAAGAAGAGTCTTAGGAGAAGCATACTAAGATAAATTTCCCTCCACCTCAAGGAGATTCACGTGAGGTAACGCTGGTACTTCAAAGCAAGTCAATTCCTTTTTAAGCTATTCCACCAAGCCTTATGGTTTAGATTTCATTGCCTTGCCAAATCATCGTGTCAAAGTCAGTAAGAGATATGCCCTAATTGAGAAAGTAGACGATTCCACTTTTAAAAAGACTCTAAGGGATTGGTGGTAGGAACTAATAATATCATCTATAAAAGGATGAAAGGATCGAAACTACTAATAAGAGAGTCGATAAAAGACCAGGGAAGGGGATGAAACAAATGAGTAATTCTTATGACAATGGATCACCTAAGAAATGTTCTTTCTGTGAGAGAGTTCATCCTCCACCTTGTAAATTTCTTCAAATGTGCTTTAACTATAAAGCGAAAGATCGTCTGTTGTGGGACTATTTAATGGAAGAATTATTTGCCAGAAGCGAAAAAAAATTGGGCATACTAAGTAGCAGTGCCTTAGCAAGTAGACATGAGATTTTTCTTATTCTTCTCTTTAGATATAATAAAACAATTTAAGTTTGATTAGTTATCATTTGAAACTGTTTAGTTATTATTTGAAATACTAGTTGATTCAAATTAATAAATGTTATATTTCTTTTTGAAATTGTAAATTAATATTTTATTGATTTGTTCTTGTGATTGAACTAAAATAGAGTACAAAAAAAAGTAATTGCTGAGAGCAGACCCTGTGTTAGAGATGATTCCTCCACCTATCCATCTAATTGAAGCCAAGGAGTTTGTTTACTTCTGTCAGGGGAATATGTTTTTTATAGAATATATTCTTTCCTCAGTCCTTCAGGTTGCGCTTAATGCTATCACCAATGATGAAATAAAAAAGTTCGAAGATGATCTTCCAGAAGGCATTAGAGGGAGAGTTATATCCTTCCAGTAATCTACCTATGAAGAGTCTATTAAGTAAGCATTATGGGTGGAGGATGATGCTTTGTTTGTTAGAAAAAATGAAAAGGGTAATGGAAGAAGGAGAGCTTTCAACAAAAAAGCAATCAAAATCGAAGTTCACACTTAGGTAGAGGGGGAAGGAAGTCAAAAAGCCTGCTCAATAAAGGAATAAGAATGTAAAACTTGTAATGATTTTGCTCAGGAGAATATCATTTCACTCTAGATACATGCTTCAAATGCAATTAGATTGGGCACTCATCACAAGAATGCACTAACATAATAATGTGTCATAAATGTGGTGAGTTAAGACATACTATTAAGCATTGTCCTTATCCGGGTATAATACAAAATTGAGGTCAACAAAATCAACTCCAGAACCAACTACCAATCAAACTTCCAATACCATGGAAGATGAGTAATCAACTATAGAATACAAGAGTTCAAACATTGGTTCATATGCTTAATCCAAGACAACAACAAACTCTCAAAGGTATGATTATTAGTATTACTTGTGTTTTTTTATTTCTATGCACATATTTTATTTGACACGGGTGCCTCCAAATTCTTTTTCCAACTAGATTTTTTCATGAGTTTGACTTGTATCATGATTCCTTAGATAGTGAACTAGAAAATAATCTCAGTCATGAGTGGGAGTTTGTTAGTAAATAGAGTGCGTCACTCTAGTTCAATTATGATAAAAGTAGGGGTGCAACTTGGTTCGGGTAGGTTGGATAAGGGTGGAACCTACCCTTACCCTATTTTAAAAAATCTCTACCCTACCTTATTTTAGGCCAGGTTGGTTCAGAGCTTACCCTACCCTATTTTTTAAGGGTGGGTCGGTTCCGATTCCAAATCGGTTTCTAAAAATCCTATTATCATGCAATATACGGCCACATACATGAACAACAAAATGAATAAGCTGTTAATTTAACTATCCTCATACATGAAGCACAACAAAATAAATAACCTGCTAAATGATTAACCGTCCAGACATGAATCTTTGCAAAATAAAAAATCTTTTACATGCAATCAACCATCTACACGAATCACTGCAAAATAGATCCCCCGTCAGCTTAACTGTCCAGACATTCTATCAAATAAAACTGTCCACACATGAATCACTACAAAATATATAACCTTGTTACATGCAATTAACTGTCCAGACATTGCAAAATGAAAATCAATTACCTGTAATCTTCTACAATCATCAACCCATATAAGCATATAAATATAGCAAACATATTTAAACATCCAAAACTGTTCACACATCCAATGATCTAATAATTCAAACAAATACAACTCAATCAAATTGTAAATCTAATGAACAAAAATAAAAGTTCAAACTTCAAAAAATTCAAATTCAGAAATATCTTCTTCTCTCAAGCTTTCATCCTTCATGTAGAATGTGTAAAATATAAAATTGAGTAAGAATGATTTGACCTTTAATATACAATGGACTGAAGAATGACAAATAAATATTAACAAAACCTTATTCGGAATTGTGGAAATATTGCAATATTGATTAAAATATGTAACCATTTATATCCAAAAATATATCATGCAAAATGAATTGAACTAAGAACAAATTTTTTTAATACAAGTAAGGATCAACAGAACATACATTTCAATACATTAACCAAGAGGAATAAATCGATGTAGCTCAAACATCTAAAGTCCAAACGATGTAGCTCAAACATCTAAAGTCCAAACCTAAACTTCATAACTGAAATGTTTTCATTTTTTAAACCATCAAAACATTAAATAGCAATAAGCAAAACTAATAATTGAAGACAAGAACATGAATTTCAAATAGAAAGAAAGTATTAGAGATAGTATATTGAATCAGCACAACTATTTTAGATGACTATTTGAAAACATTAATCCCTGCTCATCATTTTATTATAAAAACAACAGATCAACGTAGAAAAGACTATAAATTTCTAAGTAATAAAGACATAACAAATCAATCAAGTTAGTAGAACCATCAACATTATCCATTAACATGATGATTGATGATTAACATCTGTAACACCCCTCCTTGAGGTGTTGTGAATGAGGTCTACTATGTCAAAGCTGAGAATAAGATCTCCCAAGATGGAAATAGATACCAAGGTGCAAAATCAAAAAATTTTTAACTATTACATCTCAAGTTTGCTCCTTATGGAGTTATTATACAATTTTCAGTATCTAAAATCAAAATAAGCAAGCATTATAAGATAATTTTAATAAAGTTCTAAACTTCTTTGTCTTTTTCTTTACTAGGTTCGACTTTTTCCCGTGTTGATAAAGGCTCTAGTATAGCATTGTATCCTTGTTTTTTCACTGAAAACAAAAACTATGTGAGCTGAAAGCTCAGTAAGTAAAAATTTATTTTTTTTCTAAATTCATTTTCAATCATTTTGATTTTTTTTAAAAACAAATACAATATCTATATTATCTTTTATGCACAAAAAATTATAATAAAAACATCTTAATACATTTGCACACATATGTCAATTTTAAATCATGCATTCATACTGTGGGTATTGCAATCTACTTGTGCTCGTGTGCAGCCGTGCTACACATTTGTGAGCTAAATCATCTCCTTTGGTAGTCCTGAGGTTGCTACTCAGGTACTACCATACTACTTTACTCCTTGGCGGCAAACCCAATATGCAATTATGCATCATGCTCATGAACTTTAATTAATGCACCACTTAAATTCACTACTAAACATGATTTTGAAACAATAATGCTCATATTTGAATAAACAAATTTGAAAGAAAATAAATAATTACATTTCATAGCAAATCATAATATTCACATAATATTTTCAAAGTCATGCTTTGGTAAAAGTTTACTTACATCTGAGTAGACTTTAAAACTCCTCTTTTTTCAATTTTTTTGTAGTAGCCTCAAGTCTCTTTCCTAATTTTCATCACGATATATTCATTATTTCACTTTGGTTTTCACAAATATTATTTAAAATTCCATTTACAACTTTTCCAAATTTTCTCATAATTTTAATCGGTCAAAATCCTATTTTCTTCTATTTATTCTTATATTAATTCACTTTTAAACAACTTTATTTTTATATATAAAAATAAATTTGGACTTATACTTCTTTAAATATTTTCCTTTAATTTTTCTCATATTTTTATAATTTTTTATAATTTTTTTTCCATTTATCACACATTTAAAAACTTTCATTCCTCATAAATTTATAATTTTAAACTCATTTAAGCTTCTAAATATTGACTTTAATTTTCTTGGTATTTTTCATAATTTTCTGTATTTTTTTCAGATTTTTTAGTATTTATTTGCATTTTTCTTTTTTTTTTCCGCCGCCGGCCGGCCGGTCGCCGGCGCCAGCGAGTTGGCCACCGGTGGGCTAGAACAATGGGCCAGGCTAGTGGGCTGGATCCTTTGTTGGAAATTGAGCCCAACTGGATAGTGGGCTGACTCTGTTTACGTGGGCTAAGCTCTTTGGGCTTTTGTTTCTGTGAGCTTAAGCTTGGTTTCTGGGCTTCTGACTCACTGGGCCTGTTCAGATGGGCTTAGCCCACTAGTCCAGAAACTTATTTATTTATGGTGTATTTGGAAATGGATAAAACTTTTGATGAAAATTTGTAGAGATGAAAAGTTGTCAAATGATGTGATATGATAGGGTTAATGATGAAGAATAAATAGGATAAAGTTGAAATAGATAGGTTTGTTGTGTTGGTAGTTGTGTAGAAATGATTAAAAAGTAGGGTAGTTGTATAGAAAAATGTGAAGAAATGATTAAAAAATAGGGTAGTTGTGGAGAGTGAAAAGTTTTAACTTGACAACTTTTTATTGTTAACAAACACAACCTTATTCGTTTATTTTCAACGATCCATATTTTCCAACTAAAATAGCTTATATATCTCAATATACATATCTGTTTGATCTGAAATTTTACGGGCAAGCTTATAAAATTATGTTTTATAATCTGGACGGTCCATTTCTCAAAATAACATCTCTATTATTAGATTTAATATAAAGGGTTTAATAGAGGGTTAATATTAAATATCACTTCAAATAGTCATATAAACTAATTTTTAATAGAATTAATTCATCACATATACTGTAAAATATTTCAAATAATGTTTGTAATGGTTCAGATTATTATTTTTGCATCTATATTTTCTTGTAATTATTTTTTTGTATTTTTCTCTTAAAATACATATTTACCACTCTATATTATGTGTAAAAATCGTTATATTTAAAAATCTATAAGTCTAATCAAGCTAAAATTTTGCAGGCAAACTAATCATATAATTATCTTGTTATTGTACGATCACAATTCTCTGATTATGCCCAGAAGTACGTTTATTTCATCATATATCATTTCATACCCTTTATTTGGTACTTCTCATTTAATTAAGTAAAATATCGACATCAAACATTTCAATAATACTCCTGTGACTAATTAGTCATACTAGAAACATTGTGAATGGTTTAGACCTATGAAATAACTTGCGATAATATAGAATTAATGAGATTTATCGTAAGATGGTTAGACGCAACTTACATAAAAAAAACTCATTCTTTCTCGTCGGTCTCTCTATTTCCTACGCACCTTCTTCTTCAAATGGCCGAAAACCATCTCACATGTGCCCCTTTTTATACTAATATATATGCTAAACGGCTGGGATTAAATGCCATAAATCTCACCGTTTATTTATTTATTAATTTTTTTAAACGGCTCCCTTGCATGAGCCATGAATCCAATCCATTTCTTAGAACAGAAATGGATGGCTGTTACAACATCATAGCAACATGCTTAAATATTAGAATTAATAATTATTACTTAAAAATTAACAATGCAACATAAAAGGGGCGGTCTTCCATGACTTTTTCATCCACCTGATTTAGTTCAATCCAAGCTTCAATCAACAAGATTTCAACCTTAGATCTACTTGAAAAATACAAACAAATCATTTAGACAACATGCAAATCAAAATTTCAAGCCTACCTAACTGTCCATGCTCGAGTCTTAAATTAGGTTGTAGATTGCACTCAAATCTTAAGCTATATGACTTAGATTCAATTTGAATACATGGTAATATAAAAACCTAAAGGTATTGAAGTATGCCTTGTTTGATTCAGGTAAAAAAAAATTAAAAACCTTAACTTCTACAACTTACCTCGTCGGCGACCTCAACGATGACGGAAGAAGATGTTGAATCAGTAGTATAGCATGGATTGGCGTGGTGACTCTTTTCTTCTCTGGCAAGCAGCAACTAAAATAGAGGAGGCTCCAAGGCTGCGACTAAAATAGAGGAGGTGCGGTTGGGATGGGGGCTAAGAGTGACAAGTGACGGGCAAGGATCTCCTCCTCCAACAAATTGCCACTGTTAGGGTTTGAGAGAAAAGCGCACAAAGTGTGAGAGAGAGAGAGAGGAGCAGGCGAGCTGCGCGTCGAGGGGAGAGGATAGGCTTTAGATTTTTAGGGCTCTCTTTAATAGGTATATATATTATAAATAATATGTAATCGGGGTTGGTTCCGGGTACCCAGCACCTGAAATTGACCCTACCCGAATTTGAACGAGTATCTAACATGCAGAACTGAACCGACCCTATTTAGGGTACCCAGCAGGACGACCCACGGGTACCCGGACCAAGTTGCACCTAGGGGTGGGAATCGGGGTGGGTCAGGGTTTGCCCAACCCTGACCCTACTTTTCAAAAATTTTGTTTGACCCTTATTTTATACCGGGTCGGGATAAGGTTGGTTTGACCCTTACTTTTTTTTACCAGGTTTAGGAACAAAATTCGGGTCGGTATCAGACCGGTTTCGGGATAGCAGGTCGGGTAAAAAATATGAGTCAAATAAGATAATTTTCAAATTTTATATATCTATCAAACATAAGTATACATCTATACTAAATTTAAATATTATATGTTTCAATATTTCATTAATTATTAAAAAATACATAATTAAGAAAACAAAACATTTCAAAATATAGTATACATTTATTAAAATAGGTTAATATACAATTACACATAAGGGTTATATACGTAAAAAAAATTTATTGATTCTTATATTGCTTTTTGAATAAATTGATTCTTCTATTGTTGATAGAGTTAATTATAAAAAAGTGAAAAATTTGAAAGAAAATAATAATAACATTTCAATATAGTCTTATAATTTTTAATAAATTTATATATGCGGGGCGGGTCGGACTCTTCGGGTCAGGACATGGTCAACCCACCCCAATCCTATTTTTGAATTCGGGTCAAAAGTTCTGACCCATCCCTATACCGGGTCAAAAATGTATTGGTTTTACCCGGCCAAAAACGGGTCGAGTCAATACCGGGTCACGGGTCGACCCGCCCCAATTCCCACCCCTAGTTGCACCCCTAGATAAAAGACACAATCTTGCCAATAGATTTGATATTAATGTCCATGAAAGATTTAGATATCATATTGAGCATGGATTAGCCAAGGAAGTGGGTTATATGAATTTACCCACAAACCTAAAATATTACAATCAAGACAACACTTGATCAAAGTAAGATATTATTTAAAGGTAATCTAAAAAAAATGTCTCATCTAATAATAACTCTTGGAGCAGTTAGAAGATGCATTAAAGATTACATGGCTATTGCATGGTCGTAATTTTGGTAAAGCCAAAAGAAAAAAAGTTAAAAGATATGCTGATGGCATGTGAGTTTCCAGATGTCTTCTTAAAAGATTTATCCAAATTATCACTGGACAGAGAAATTTACTTTGTGGTGAATTTAGTTCTAGGAATAAGTCATATTTTAAAAGCTTTTTATCGAATGGCTTCAGCAGAATTATGTGAACCAAAAGATTAGTTAGAAGAGTTACAAATACTAAGTTTATTCACCTAAGTGTGTCATTATGGGGGAGCCTTTGTTCTCTTTATGAGAATGAAAGATGGTAGTATGGAACCATCAATCAATTATAGGGAATTAAACAAAGTGACCATTAAGGATAAAATACCCTTTACCACGTAAAAATGATTTGTTTGACCAGTTATAAGGAGCAATTATCTTTTCAAAGATAAATTTATGCACCATGCATCATCAATTAAAATTTTAAAAAGAAAACATATTGAAAACAACTTTTCAGACTCGATATGGTCACTACGAATTTATGGTGATGCCTTTTAGGATGACAAATGCACTTGCTGCTGCATTCATGGATTTAATGAATATGGTGTTCTGTCAATACCTAGATGAATGTGGTAATTTTTATCAATGATATTCTAGTATATTCTAAAAATAATAAAGAATATACAAATAAACTCAGAGAAGTGTTACAAATCTTAAGAGAGAATAAATTGTATGTCAAGCTAAAAAATGTAAATTTTAGCTTAACGGTGTAACTTTTTTAGGACAATATGTGGAGAAGGCATTTCAATAGATTCACAGAAAGTAAAAGTGGTAATTAAATGGGAAAGACCTACTACTATCGTTAAAGTACATAATGCCTTAGGAATGGTTGAATATTATAGGCGATTTATGAAAAAAAATTTATCCATTACATCGTCTTTAACTAAATTAACACAAAAAACAAAATTTATATAGACAAATAAATATAACAGAAGTTTCTAATAATTGAAAAGTCGTTTCATCATTACACTAATATTAGCTTTACTGATAGTGGAGAAGATTATATAGTGTACAATGATGCATCCCAAAAAAATTTAGTTATGTACTCATGTAGCATGACAGACTTATAGCCTATGCTTCAAGATAGTTGAAGTTTTATTAGCAAAATTATCTAACTCATACGTTAAAATTGGTCATTATAGTGTTCATTCTGTGGTGTCATTACTTGTACCGAGAATGAATAGAGACTTTTCTAGGTCATAAAAGTTGAAATATATTTTCAAGTAGAAAACTAAATCTCTAACAGAAAATATTATTAGAATTATTAAAAGATTCTAATTCACAATTCAATACCATCCTGGCAGAACCAATGTGGTAGCAATACATTAAGTCATAAGGCATATATGAGCACAACTTATTGGATAATAAAAATTAATCAAATAATTATAGAAATTGACATTGGAAGTTGTAACTTTTAAGGAGGTTATTCAGTCGCATGCTATACAGATACAATTAACATTGTTGATAGAATAAGGCCAGCACAAAAACAAGATAAGTGCATTCTACAAATCTTAGCAAAATTAAAGAAAGGTAAAGCATCTTAGTTTCAACTAGATATCAATGGAATATTATTGTTCTAAAAAAGACTGAAATTTTTTTTTAGAAATTTACAAAAATGCCACTATGTTTAAAAATAAAAAATACTTAAAATCATCTAATATGGTAAATTTTGATTTATAAATTAAATACACTTATCTTTGTATGTCCATGAAAAAAATTAAAAATTTAAAAAAATATATGTTTTTTGGGCCGGCTTAAAAGAATCACCCCTCTCTAACTTTTTTTCCAAAATTTCTAACCCATAACCGGATTACATAGAAGTAGTTCCATATAACTCTCTCAAATTTTAAAATTTCGATGTTTAATGGAAAATCTAATATAATCATTGTTTGTTTAGCTATGAGACTATGTTTCATCCAAATCTAATGCATACATAGGCTAAATTTGTTCACAAATAGGTACATTTATATGTAAATTAGGAAAAATGCTCAGATCTATTCACATTTGAAATGTATTAATTCCTTTTAGAATCATTTGTAGATAGGGCCATATACACTAATATTTGACAAATGAAAAGAGAAGGACGTTCAATTCTGACGACTCAAGAAGGCACGGGAGTGAATACTGGTGCGAGAAATGCTGGCAACGATGGATGACATGATTGAGTGTTCAGAGAAGTGGTGCCGACCTCCTGAAATTCGCTTGCATGTTGAAAAGGTCACCAATCTGCCAGCAGTGAGCATTTGCGTTGAGGCAAAAACCACTTCCGATTAGGATCCTAAGGCGGAGAAATCTTCCGGCAGTACGCCGGAACAGTCCGGTGAGAGACAACTCACTGTGGCAGAGGACGAAATCCAAGATGTAGTGGTTAGCGACGCCGTATCAATCGCAGTCGAACCCGTCGAGGAAGTTAGTTCAATCACCGTCATGCAACATGATGATTTTCAAGTTGGTGATATCAAAGTGCTTCTCTTTCTCTTCGTTTCTTTACCTCCAAGAACACTGCCAACGCCGATCTTGGATACCCGATCGCTTCTCGTCTTTGCTTCAGCAAGGGAGTGGATGCAATATGCTGCTGTTAGAGCAAGCCACACGGATAGTCTCTTCTCATACACATAGCATGGCACCAACCTTACCTTGTTGTCGTGCCAAGAAAAGATGAGGTCCAACCCTGCCATGTCTCCATGCCAAGAAAAGACGGGAGTGGAGCTTAAATGTGAGGATACAAGAGCAGAGTTGCGGGTTGTTATTGGAGCTAGAAGCACGAGAGAATCCACACAAGCTGGGTCGTCCCAAATCCTTCATCACTACTATTAAGGGTGGAAGGGGTGATCAGTTAGCCAAGCAGGGACGACTACCTCAGGCGTGGGATCCGGGTGGAAATACAAGGCAAGTAAGAACGATTTAGTCAAGGCAAATTTGGGATGCAGGAGGGGTGTCAGATGGGGTCCAACCCATGGGAAGCCTTCCCCATGAGAAAAAAAAAGAAATAGGGGCATTGTGGTAATTTTACAGTGTGAGTATATTTATTTAAAAACGTGAGTATATTTGATTTTTTGATAAAATTCGTATTATATATATAAACAAAATCTCCATCTATTTCATTCATTTGCTAGATCAACTACTAAAACGTATGTAGACACAATTTTTCATTATTTGACATTTTGTTAAAAATATTTGTGTACAAAAAATTATGTTTTAATAAGATTTCATTATAATTGGTAAAGTTGAAAAATATATTTTATATAAAGAGTTATGTTATATTATTTAAGGTTCATGTAATTAAGGTACTCTCAAAAATAACAATTTCAATATTTATTTCTAATTTTTTGAAAATTTAATAATATTTTTTATTTTTCCAATATTACAAAATCTAATATCATCTAACAGCATCTAATGACATCTAACAGTATCTAACCGGATCTAACGACATCTAACAGCATCTAACTTTTGATATTAATAAGTTAATCCTAATTTAACACCTGTAATATGATTCTAAGCCTCTTATAAGGTCATTTATACTTTTTACAGAATTTGAAATCCAGATAATATAATTTAATAAAATTCACTTAATCTAACTGCGTCTAACGGCATCTAACAGCATCTAACGACATCTAATAGCATCTAACCAGATCTAACGATATCTAAATTTTGATATTAATAAGTTAATCCTAGTTTAACACCTGTAATATAATTCTAAGCCCCTTATAAGGTCATTTATACCTTAATTACGGAATTCGAAACCCAGATAATATGATTTAATGAAATCCACCTTAATCTAACTGCGTCTAACAGCATCTAACGACATATAACGGCGTCTAACAGCATCTAATAGTATCTAAGTGGATCTAAAGACATCTAACCGCATCTAACTTTTGATATTAATAAGTTAATCCTAGTTTAACACCTGTAATATGATTCTAAGCACTTTATAAGGTCATTTATACCTTAATTATAGAATTTGAAACCCAGATAATATGATTTAATGAAATCTACTTTAATCTAACTGCATCTAACAACATCTAACAGCATCTAACCGGATCTAAAAACATCTAACAACATCTAATTTTTTATATTAATAAGTTAATCCTAGTTTAACACTTGTAATATAATTATAAACCCCTTATAAGGTCATTTATACCTTAATTATAGAATTTGAAACCCAGATAATATAATTTAATGAAATTCTCCTTAATCTAACTGCATTTAACTGCGTCTAACAGCATCTAGCAACATCTAACAGTATCTAACCGAATATAACAACATCTAACAGCATCTAACTTTTGATATTAATAAGTTAATCCTAGTTTAACACCTGTAATATAATTCTAAGCCCCTTATAAGGTCATTTATACCTTAATTATAGAATTTGAAATCCAGATAATATGATTTAATGAAATCTACCTTAATCTAACTGCGTCTAACAACATCTAATAGCATCTAACGACATCTAACAACATCTAACTTTTGATATTAATAAGTTAATTCTAGTTTGACATCTGTAATATGATTCTAAGCCTCTTATAAGGTTATTTTATAACTTAATTACAGAATTTGAAAGACAGATAATATGATTTAATGAAATCCACCTTAATCTAAATGCGTCTAACAACATCTAACAGCTTCTAACAATATCTAACAATATCTAACTGGATCTAACGACATCTAACAGCATCTAACTTTTGATAAATAATTTTAAAAGTAAATAAACATATGAAGCTATAATTAAAATAATTATTAATTTAAATTAAATTAAATTAAATTTTAAAGAAATATATAACTATAATTTAGATTTAATGGTATAAACATATATAAATTATTTTTAATTACATTTAAATAAACTGTCTCAATTATTTAATAATAAAAATTATAGTGCCCTCTTCTGCCTAATCGATGAACACTTTTTGCATATTCTTGTAATTTATATAAATAAATCAACCTAATTGTTATCCTAGACCCACTCCTATGGATCAACAATTTGAAGAAGAAAAACCAACTGCTCAAAATTGTTTTAATATAAATGCTTTATATGAATGGAGTATA
Organism: Annona cherimola; assembly: GCA_030490835.1. Taxonomy (NCBI): domain Eukaryota; kingdom Viridiplantae; phylum Streptophyta; class Magnoliopsida; order Magnoliales; family Annonaceae; genus Annona; species Annona cherimola. The sequence continues at coordinate 9,686,572 of CM059973.1, read as the reverse complement.
GATAGAGCCTCCGAATATCAATATGGAATATGAAAAATAGCATGACTATGTATGCAACTATGTTACAAGCTATTAAAAAATTCACTAAAAGAGATTCAGCTATATGTATAGCTTGGGGTTTCACTGGTCAGCTAAAAGCGTGATGGGACATTCAACTATCTAGAGTTGATCAGGCAAGAATAACTGAAGATCCAAACCCTGTCAACACTATAATTAGTACAATTTTATATCATTTTCTAGGAACTATAGAAGATTATCAATCTGTTATTAAAGAAAGATTATTGAAATTAAGATGTCAAAAGATGTCAAAATATAGATGGTATAAAGATGTATTCTTAACAGATGTTCAAATGCTGGAAGATGAAAATAAAGTCATTTATAAAGAAAAGTTTTTACAAGGTCTCCCTTCTGTGGTTGAAAGTAAAGTTAAAACATTAATAAAACAAGAAAACGAAGGAAAATTAGAATACAATAATTATACTTGGGAACTTTATTTACGAAGGTAAAACAAGTAGGAATTGAATTATGTCAGCAAAAGAAAATGGAAGAAACTAAATTCTTAAGATCTCAAGATTTATCTGTATTTTGTTCCCAATATGGAATAGAAAAAACACCATTACAAAAAACTATGCTTAAAAAATCAAAATATTTAAAAGCAAAGCCTTATAGGAATCAGACAAGAGAAAATATGCAAATAAATATTATTCAAAAAGTAGATTTAATAAGAGTAAGCCAAAACCTTTAAAAAAAAAAAAAAAGAGAAATAAGATGCTATAAATGTGGAAAGATAGGACAATATGCCTCTAAATGTTATAAAAAATAAGTTAAAGAGTTATTAGCAAATAAGAATATAAGTATAGAAGAATTATCCAAACAATTAAATCAGTTATCTATTACTTCAGAAAGTGAGATAGAATCTTCATCTTTAGAAGAAGAAGAAAATGAAAATGAATTAAATAGAATTTATAAAGAATCAGAATCAAATAATGAACACCAGTGTCAATGTTCTTATAACCCATAAGAATATCAAACATCTTCAGATTCTGGATATATTCTTTAAACATGATGAATAATTCAAATCAAGCTTTACTAGAATTAATTAATCAAGTTGAAGATTCAAAGCAAAGAACGGAATTGCTAAATAAATATTTAAAAATGGAAAACACCAATGATCAGTTAACCTTCCAGAATCATCCTCAATTATGAATATTATAAAACACCAAGAAAAATATTTAAAAGGAGTCTCAAAACCTATCTCTACTCAGAATTATCCAGAGAAATAAAAGAAATGAAAAAAGAAATAGTAGAATTAAGAAATAGAATTCAAATTTTAGAATTGAAAGAATTATCCATTAATTTAGAACAGGATGATAATGATCAAGAAGACTTTGAAACAAATTTAAATGAAATCATAAAAGAAGATCAACCAGAAAGCTCTATACAAGCCTTATATCATCATACTCGAAAGGTTATATCTCAAAAATGGTATATTCAAATTACACTAAAAATTTCCGATATTCCTGAAGAGTTTTCTATAACCCTTATAGCCCTTGTAGACTCAGAAGCAGATTTAAACTGTATAAAAGAAGGTATAATACCACCAAAATATTTTGAAACAACAAATTCGTCAATCGCTACAGCTGATGGAACAGATATGATTGTAAAATATAAATTATCATCAGCGCATATATGCAATAAAAAATTATGTCTTCAAACACCATTTATACTAATTAAAAATATGTAACAAAAAATTATTTTAGGAACACCCTTCCTTCAATTATTAAAACCATTTTTAGTTACTGATGAAGGGATTCAAACAAAAGATACTATATTTCCTTTTATAAAACCTCCAGAAATAAAACCTCCAGAAATGTCTTTGCTGGCTGAATTAAAAGAAACCTTAGATTATAAGAAAAATTTTCTCTGTCATTTACAAGATCAAAATTCTATAAGATATATAGAAAAAGAAATTCAAGGACCGTTAAAGAAACCTATTGAAGAGTTTAAAAATAAATTATCAAAAGAACTTTGTTCAGAACTTCCAAATGCTTTTTGGAATAGAAAGAAACATATAGTTAAACTTTCTTATATAGAAGAATTTAATGAAGAAAAAATTCCAACAAAAGCAAAACCTATACAAATGAATGTAGATTTATTGGAATACTGTAAAAAAGAAATAAAATCTCTATTAGATAAAAAATTAATCAGACCAAGTAAATCCTCGTGGAGTTGCTCGGCATTTTATGTTAATAATGCTGCTGAAATAGAAAGAGGAACCCCTCGATTAGTTATAAACTATAAACCTCTTAATAAAGTTCTAAAATGGATAAGATATCTTTTAACAAACAAAAAAGATTTATTGAATAGAATTATAAGAGAAAAATTATTTTCAAATTTTGATTTAAAATCAGGATACTGGCATATTCAAATTGCCGAAGAAGATAAATATAAAACTGTTTTTACCATTCCATTTGGACACTTTGAATGGAATGTTATGCCATTTGAATTAAAAAATGCACCCTCATAATTTCAGAATATTATGAATGACATATTTAATCCTTACATCGAATTTATCATTGTGTATATTGATGATATTTTAATATTCTCTGGCTCGATTCAACAACATTGGAAACATTTAAAAATATAATTCACCATAATCGTTTAGTTCTTTCGGAAAAAAAATTGAAATTATTCCAAACTGAAATAACATTTTTAGGATTCAATATAAAAAATAAAACTATTCAGTCGATTAATAGAACCATAATATTTGTTGAAAAATTTCCCGATGAAATTAAGGATAAAACTCAACTTCAAAGATTTCTTGGATGTCTAAATTATATCTCTGATTTTTATAAAAACTTAGCTTTTGATTGAGGAATTTTATTGCAAAGATTGAGAAAAAATTTGTTTTGAATCAAGTAAGTGTGATATTGATTGTATAGATGATTGTTGTGATAAATCTTCTTGAGATGTTGTTAGTTTTGATAATTCCATTGGTTTTTTATAGAATGACATGGATTGTTTTCCTTTGCTTAAATATTTTTCTATTTTTATTAGTTTATTATTTGTAAAATTATTTTGTTCTATAATTTGGGATAAATCATTTAAATAAACTGGTGTTTCCTTATAACTTGATTTTTATAGGCTTGTTGTATAATTAACCCATCTAAATCTTTTGAAGGTCTATTGTTTCTATTTTCTGGTTCTGATATATTTTCTTGAGTTTTTAACATATTGATTGACAATTTTACCTAGTCATCATACCATTTGAAAAATGGTATATTTAATTCTACAAACTCGCAATAATTTATCCATTTTTCTATTATTGTTTTTAATTCTTTTCTTTTATAAGTTTTTGATATCCAAATTCTTTTTTCTCTATTATAATTTTCTTTATATTCTTTTAGTAACGTTTCTTTTTCAAATTTGAAATTTTGTTTTTCTATTATCTTGTTTAATTGAAAATCAGATTCTAAAGGCTCTAGATCTATTTTTGTTTCTTGAGAATCTAGTTTAGCAATGTTATGATCATAGTTTAAAGGGAATCTTCCCGACATTGAAGACAAAGATTTTCTAGATATTAAATTTATAGGTTGTGAAGTTATTTCTCTAAAATAATTATTAATTTAAATTAAATTAAATAAAATTTTAAAGAAATATATAACTATAATTTAGATTTAATAGTATAAACATATATAAATTATTTTTAATTACATTTAAATAAACCGTCTCAATTATTTAATAATAAAAATTATAGTGCCCTCTTTTGCCTAATCGATGAACACTTTTTGCATATTCTTGTAATTTATATAAATAAATCAAAACGTATCGATCATTGAATTTTATTTTAAAATAAATTATAAATGATTATTTCAATTAAATGCATATTAAACATTTCTAATTTATACAATTGTGACATATACATTAGTGAATAATATTTTAAGTTTTTATTATTAGGTTTTTTATATTTAATAGATCTTTAATTTTGTATATTTGCATTTTTTACACATAATTATTTTAAAAATAAACAACATAAGTTTATGTATTTTGCAAAAAATATGAACTTATTGATTCATTTTAAAATATGTCAACCATGATTTTGAAACGGACCATATTTTAAATTTAGTAATATAATACTATAATAATATAATATCAATTCAAATGAATATTAAAGTAATCAATTTAGTAGATAATCATATTTAATAGAAATTTATAAGAAAATTTATTAAAATTATAAAATAATATTTTAATAATGATTAAACTATGATTTAGATTTAAGTAAACTAAATAAATATATACATGACTTTTTTGGGACTTTCATGCTAATTAGTTTTTATGTGCATTATCTATAATATAATTTCAACATATCAACATGCATGCAAATGTAAAAATAAATCATATAAAATAAAATAATTATTTTTTGAAAAATAAATAAATTTAAATATAAAATAACCTATTCCACTAATAATTGTATTAAATAAAAAGATATAATTTAATTCGAATAAAGACCAACAAAACTAAAATTGATTACTTTTTTATTAAGTGTATATCAACATTAAAATATCTTTTTGTAATTACATATAAATAAAATATATATATTATTTTAATAACATCCAAATTTATATAGTCGATGCTTTTTTAAATTATATTCAGATAATATAGAAGGAGCTCTTATGAGATATAATCCCGAGCATGCCATATACCAATTAATAAACTTTAAACAAAAATAAATATTTATTTATATCAAATTTAATCTATATAAAATTATTAATTTAATAAATATTTAAATAAAATAAAATTTTATAAAAAATTCTTTAAAATTTTTTCAATTTTTTATGATTCAAATCAATTTGAATTGAAGATTAACAAGGTAAAAAATTATTAATTTTTAATTAATTTTATGGCTATGCTAATTATGGGTTAATCAATTTAATAAATCTTATATTAATTTTAAGTATGCATTTTACAATGCAATTCTTTAATGTCGTCTCTAATTTTTGTTTTTACAAATGATTTAAATCGAAGATCTACCTAACAAAATCTATCAAAATTCAAAATAAATTTTAAATTAAATCAATATAAATCGTCAATGTAATAATATTTTTACTAAATACAAATTTTATAACAAAAATCAGTTTAAATTTAAAATAATTTTTTATTTAATCAAAGCCTTTTATCATTTCACTTATATGTATATATGTACTTAATTATTCGGTTAATAAATGTAATGTACTTAATTATTTACTTTTATCTGTTATGCTATTAGAAATTTAGTCACACAGTTTTTTATTATTTTAAATTTTTGAATTTTAAAATTTTATGAATAAATTTAAAACAATGTACCTCAACCGGGACATGCATATAAATGAGAAGTATACTTCAAGAAATGCATGAAGGATACCTAGTCTTCTTGATTACGGAAGTTATCATGGGTTTTGATTTTTAAAGGCGGAAGATATTTTTAGCTCGCAAATTATCATTTTACAAAAAATTTATGCATTAAATTCTAAACCTCAATGTATAGCAATTTCCGTTAGCTATTCAATTCCACAACATAATTTCATAATCTTTTTAACTTGAAACTAAATAATCACATGGTAGTGGACTCAAATAGGCTCATAAGTTAATGAATTAATATAAAACTCTTAAACGCAATTTATAATTAATAGGTGTGAAAATAAAAAACACAAATATATACAAAGTTGCAACTCTTTTCATGAGGTTATTTGTTAGCCTATTAAAATTATTTTCGTAAATCAAATCAATAAAAAATTGTTGCATGTGCACATTTGGTTATTGCACTGTGGGAGCACCATAATTTGGTGTTCCATCATCCTCCAAGGACGAAAGGCTGCCATGGACGATTTACCCATCTCATGTTCCGGTGTCGATGGTGGATATTCCGGTGATTGGAGCCTAAAAAGGATGATGATAAAAAAAACCCCTTATAGATTGGAAGCTATTTTGCCAGTATTCAAGTGTTGAAACATGCGTAGTAGTTTTCGTGGCTGCTGCAAGTGTTGAGACGTCAGATTTTATGGGTTGCTATTACTGCAACATATCGAATTGAAGAAGATGGTTATGTAAAGTGATCAGATCTGAGATGACGCACTCGTGGGTTTGATGGCGGCGTGCCAAATCTATAAGGAACAACACTGTCGAAGACGATGCAGATAGAACGCCAAATCCAAAGACGAACACCATACTAGATCTGTGATTCTTGAATCACATTGTTCATGTTTCAAATCCACCATCTTTGGTGCGTTTGAGAAAGGGGAGACAGAGGAGGAAGTGTGTCATACTAGCTGCCGGATCGATGCCCCTTCCGAATATTTTCGATTCCGAAAATGCCCCATGCAATCTAAACCGTCCAACGAAAATAGACAGTAGATAGAAGGCTTCCCACAAGAAAACTGTAGGAATGGCTTCCTATGGGTTGGCCGCCGGTGTCAGATTCTGCCATTGCCTACATGATGATCAATTTTCGTCTTCATCCTCCGATGATCTTCTCCATTTCAAGAACAAGGAAATTGATGGCTCCAATCGGATCACGAAGGAGCTTCTCCAAGAAGCGACGGAAACATGTGGGAGGGAAGTGCAACCGGCCTGGATTCTTTGGTCCAATCAGTTTTGAGCGATCACGCGTTGCACTCGTGCACAGCACGTTCCCGAAAGGAAGAATGTTTGAGCGTTACGAAACTCAAGCTGCAGCAATGAAACTCAAGCAGTTTTGTAAACAAAGATGGAGATGACAACCGCATGCGTCCACTGGTTTGCAAGTTTTCTTTTTAAGAAATGAAATTGTGGGATTTCCTGTGGAGGCCATGGAATTTACCTCGCTCCTCTTCCATCCTATGTGGGTGAAGTTTCTTCCATTAGCACCGATGCGAGTGCACGAGATTCGCACGAGTCCTCTCCAAATGGCCGCAATTCTAGTTAAGGCCAATTGCCACTTCCACTAAGACGATTGTCGTGCGTTCACAGCAGCTTCGAGGAGGCTGTTGCGGCTGGACTTGGAGGACCAAGTTCTTGAGGCCCAACCCATGGGAAGTGCTTCCCACGGTTCTCTCATAGGAAGCAACAAATCCACCGTTCATTTTCAATCGGTCTAGATTGAAAAGGGTAATTTCGGTAATCATAATAATTCAGAAGCAAGAGTCGAGAGAGAATCTTACACGCATGTAGCTCGAGTCTTCCATCTTCCCTCCCTGCGATATCTCATGTCCCCATTTCTGCCCTAGCCCGAACCTGCTCTCAGGCACCGGCGATCTCTCCTTCCACCCCTCTTGCCATCTTTCAGCAAGAGTCGATTGAGCTACTGTTGCACGCACTTAGCTCGAGTCTCCTCTCCCAGTGATCTCTCATTTCCCTTCTCTATCCTAGCTCGAACCTCCTCTCAGTTTCCGGCGATCTCTCCTTCCACCCCTCTTCCCATCTCTGATCTTACACGCACGAGTAGGTTCATCACTCCTTTCCCGTTTTTCTCCCCCCTTTCTGCCCTAGCTCGAATCTCCTCTCTCCCGACGATCTCTCCTTCCCCCTTTTCTACCCTAGCTCAAATCTGCTCTCCCATTGTTGCCACTCCTCCGCACCGTTGCTGCACTCCTCCGCACATCATCCATCTTGCGCAAATCTTCTACAACAAGTAGCAGTAGTAAATCCCATTTGCCGGTGCACTTTCGTAGGTATTTTCTCCCACATCCTCTGATCTACTTTCACATCTCCTTTGCACTTTTGCTTGTTTTGTGAATGCATTGCAATTGTGAGTGAGTGACCGGTGAGGAAGGGGTTGACCGCTGCCAAGGCTGCCGTTGTTGCCAAATATTAGGGTTAAGGTTTCAGAACACAATCCATCTCGAGGCGATTCATTTTTAATCTATTGGCATCTGGTATGAGTTTTCCGCCCATTGTGATTGATTTTTTGACCTGCCATGAGCGCCAGTATTATTTGAACATAGGTTGCAAATCTGGTTTGGTAAATAAATGTAATAGTTCTATGATGTTGTTGAAAATTTTTCGTAGCAGCTTTTTCATGAACAGCACATCCATAGCCTCTATCGTATTTGGCCAAAGCCACATTCTATGGAATAATCTGAGTAGCATTCTAGCATAAATCAGAGCTAGCATTTAGTTAGATGCTTCTTTTCTAAAGGCTTGCTTTTGTGAGTGGCACATTTTTGAATAGTTTATAGCCAAAAATCTTTATTTGTGGACACAATTCAATTTTCCACACTATTTCTGTACTTTTTGTTTGGAAGAGTTTAAGCTAGTAATGCTCATCTGATTCTGCTTGGTAGTATTGCGCATTAATCTATGGGTGTGTTTGGAAATTTAAAAAAGTTGTCAAGTTAAAACTTTTCAATCTAAAACTTGTCACTTTTCATATCTATTATTTTTTAAATTAATTCTTACACATTTTTCTATACAACAATTCTACTTTTCAATCATTTCTACACAACTACCAATACAACTAACATATTTATTTTAAATTTATTCTCTTTACTCCTCATCATTACCCCTACAACATCACATCATTTTCTACTAATTTGACAAGTTTTACATAATAAAAAACTTTTCATCAAAAGTTTTACAACTTCCCAAGCACACCCTATATGTAGATTTAATACTGAATAATTCATTTATCCCTACTTCCAATTGATATTATTAGCTACCTCACAAATTAGGTTGAGAATCCACCTTACAATATCTCACTCCTACTTTCCCACAACAACTTTTACATTCTCAATATCTCATTCCCTGGTTTCCCATCTAATTAATTTTCCCACCTTCACTTTCTCAATCTGCTGCTCCCCGTTATTCCTTGCCCTAGCACCGCTGTGTCTTGCCTCTTGCTGTTTCGTCTCGCGCCTCTGCCTTGTCTTCCTAGTTATTACCCTTTAGCTGCCTTTGGCCCTTGTCCTTTTGCACCGATGCCTTCTCCCCCTTGCTCTTTCCCTCTACCTCCTCTTGCACATGTTGTTTGATTTTCTTTGATTTTTTCATAGTTGTTTACTAGGCTTCTTCTATTTATTCTCTATTTGCTTCATTCAAAAGGTTATAAAGCCAAGTTATTTAAAGTCAATATTTTTTTTTTATAATCATGAGTTTTATTTTAGGCGTATTATTTTCTTAGATCAAGCATGAAGATGACTTGGTATTTTGGGTCTTTGAGCATGTACATCACATGGATCTTTGTTGCAACTCTATATAATTTGTCTAATTTTCAATTAATTGGAGTGGACTTGAGGATGAATCACTCATTAATCTTGATAATATATTTCTCTTCGGTTGATTTGTTTAAAATGGTCTTGAATCTCCTTATATATGTAGCTCTATTTATTAGCCAATTTGATATGATAATGATGCAAGTAATACTTCCAAATGGTATAAAATGTTATATATATGGGACGTTGACTGTGCTCGCGTAACAGAGCCATCAATCGAGTGTATAGAACCTATCTTCCATTCCCATTCCCAACTAGTAATGTAGAGTCCAAAAATCTATGTTACTCTTCAAGGGTTTCTGTAGATCAGCTGACCATAGCTGTTGTTGCATGCACATTGTCAATGTATGTCCTGGGCTTTTACTTTTACGGAGTTGACTTGATTCAATAGCTTTTTTATCTTATGCTTTTGGGCTGTTGCTGTTGAAATTAAAAGCAATCTAAAGATCCCACGGCCAGGACATTATCAATCATTTAGGTTCCTTGTTCAGGACATTTTTTTACAGTCCAGGACATTGATTAGAGGGTTGGATTAACTAGTTTTATAGAAATCCACAAAATAATTTATGACTAGGTTATGATTTAATGGTAATAAGACATGTTGTGTTGAATTTTCATATTCTTGTGTGTGTGTAAATTTCATTTGCCGGCGCACTTCCTTAGGTATTTTCTCCCACGGCCTTTGATCTACTTTCACATCTGCTTTGCACTTTTGCTTGTTTTGTGAATGCATTGCCAATTGTGAGTGAGTGATCGGTGGGGAAGAGGTTGACCACCGCCAAGGCTGCCATTGTTGCCAAATATTATAGTGAAGTAGAAGTTATTGACGACTGAAATCGGCAGCCGGATTGGTGCAATTTATTGCAAGACTTATGGTGAAATGGCCAAAATATTCTACACATTAAATACAGTTATAAGAAACTAGGTTTGGGGTTTGTTTGTATCATTCATATTGGCTTTGCGATTCTGTTTTGGGGTCACCATTGATGTGTTTCCAAAATTTTCAATTTATATTTTTCCCGAAACCCTTTGGTCGGCAGAAATATATTCCGCATTACTGCGTATTGTTGAATTCAACGATTCAATTCGATTTTCTGTGGTAGCCAATTATATTTAGCCTCATAGGTTTTAAATAAATTGCAGATGGTCGAAATTCTTAGTTCCATTATATATATATATATGATTTGGTCTATTCTGTGGTAGCCAAATATAAAATAATTATAAAATAAAAACTCGACTTATCAGAATGATGCCTTTTCAAATATTTTTTTTTAAAAGTATTGTTCTCTGTTTCTTCACAATGACATGTTATTTTTAGTTTGTAAACAATGAAATTTCGTTTCCTTTTTACACCAAGCAGAAACAGTAAGAATAATTACTTATCTATTTTTCATCGTTGGCTAAAAGGAAATATAGTGATAATGTGCTTCAATTGCATGCTTTCTTGGCAGATCCATACTTGGAGGACATGGGAGGATGATGCTCACAGGGATCAGGACAATGTTTTAACTGGTAAGGTTCCTCATAAGAATAATAATGCGCTGTTCTAATGAAAATCTTGTTATCCATTTTTTTTGGTTTTCCTAGTACATGATTAATCCATCCCCTTACAAGTTAAAACAAACATGAACGTTAGTGATAGGCTTCACAGTGTAAATGATCACATGAGATGAAAATAATATCAAACTTCTTTTAAGGGCATCTTATTGATGCATGCTGATTATTTTGAATGGTTGCTTTCTTTCTGTGTTGTGGTGCCACAGTCATTCCCAAACAGTGTTACACAAGCTTGATTTTATTCAATTACTTGCAAGATGGATGAATATATTGATAATACTATCTTACCATTGAGAAAAGTTGGTTATTTTTAGTGGCAATAACATATTAGATAATATGAACATCAGAAACTCTGGTTGATCTTTTTGTGGTGAAAAGATGGACAAATAATGCGTGAGCATGAATTATGGCTATTTGAGAAGGGTTCATAGTAACATTTCATTAGCTGGCTATTATATTAAATATTTCCTTTCTGTATGCTTATTTGTTTGTTGTTACCGCATTTTAGTGCTAGGACCTGTACAAAACATCATAATCAATGAGTTCTTCTGCTGACAAGTTATTGTCATTTGCCTATTCATTTGAACTACTGTGACAGAAATCACTAGAGCCAATACATTGAAGAGGCAGTCTACATTTGTGAAATTCCACACGTCAATTTCTTGGAGCAGTAATAGATTTCTTGTTTGGCTGGTTGGTATTCACTTTGTTTTCCTTCTGGTGCCACTAGCTGTTTACCTCTGTCGTAATCTTGTCTCTATCAGTGCTAGATGGAATCCCTTGCAGCTAGTTGTCACTTGTGCAGTGTAGCCATTTCACCGACAAGTAGTTTCTTCTATCTTGTTATTTATTTTATTTTTAGTTGAGACTAAACAACAGCCAGCTGGCAATTAGTTGTCAAGTTCTTGACTTGTCCAAAGAGGACTGAGCCATGATGCAGGTTCTGGCATTTCAACGTTTGGATGAATCCTTCCAGAGAGATCTCTTTTGAGTTTTCGTGACATCAGATGCTCTCATGTATGTGTGTGTCACTAAGAAAATCCTCTGCCATAATCGTTGCATTCTATGATGTGGGTGCATGTATCTCCAAATAGTTCTTCCAGTTGTCATTTGCATGTGCGTTCATTCAGAGATTCCAATGAACATCCATTTGGCATGCCCAAGTGTATCGTGCTTAAGATAAGTAAATGTAATGAAGGTAGCAAGGGCAGTTGCATTCCAATTTGCATATTTGAGTCAGCATGGGATGGACCCATTGGTGGAGGAAATGATTTTCTGTCTTTGTTTACACAGTTTACATTATGGAAAATCTGGTAATTTTTTGGTCAACGACTTGACAAGGTGAGTTAGGCCTACGCTGTTCGTCTTGAACACATAAACCACTATATCTGCCTCTAGAGCATTTGTTTGTTGGACTATCTATCACAAGCCAAGGATGGGCTGCCTGTAAATCATGTTAATATGGACACAAAACATAAATGCTGAATGTGCGTCATCCATGATTAAAATAGGAAATCTTTGAAGAATAATCATTGACAGTTACAATTGTACTATGTAATAATAATTCCATGTTGCGAAATGTGTATTGCTTAAGATAGGTATTAATAATTTCGTTGAGATATTCAATGTCATGTCTAATTTTTCTTGTTGTTTGCTCATTGAAATTTTTGATAGAACAGTAGAACCATGTGTATATTCAACTTGTCATGATGCCGAATTTCTGTTGATCATGTGCTGATGGCATATGTATATTGTCTCCTTAGTTTGTTTGCCTTTCACATTGCTAACACATGGATAAATACTGCTAATATCTCCTGCTTTCTTGTTGTGAAACCTTTTGCACTACCTTAGAACAGGTATACGTTAAACTAGTATTACTTCTTTTGATTCGAAATTTTTGTTCTATTAGTGCATGGAAGTTAAAAAATTTATAAATTACTTTTACGCGAACTCCCCTTAACTAAATGTTTCCAAATGAGTTACTTGAGTCCAGTGAAAGTAATCTTATAAGTAAATGAATGGTTTAAATCATTTTGCATGTGTTGTCCTTCAGGGAAAAGCTTCCCTTACTTGGCTGCTAAGGCTTCTAAGCAACAAGTGCACCTGTGGCTCTGTCGAGGTACCTGCTAGGTGAAGATAATCCATACGTGACCTAAAGGCACTTGGTCTTTCCCACAATACATTTTGTTTCCTTCACCCCCCTCGATGGTGTCAACGAATACGACTTGCATTTAAAATGACTCAAATGAGTTAGTTGACCTTAGGATGTAAACAATAATCGGAAGTTGGGTTTAAATTGTTTAGCATTTGTTGTCCTAATAGGGAAATGCAGATTTTACATCCTAACTATCTCTTCTAAGCAACAAGTGCACCTGTGGTTATGTCGAGGATCCGTTTCCAATTTTATGTGGCTTCACCCCCTATTGTTTTACTGAATACAACTCACCATAGGGAAAAATGAAGACCGTGCTACTTTATATCTTTTTGTATACAATTATGCGTTAATGGTGAATATACCTTTTAATGTCTCGGCCCACTTTTATGATCTTTCCCTAACACGTTGATGCTTCAGCTTTTGATCCAATGAACATTGATCAGTTGAAAATGGAAACGGAGGTAGCTCACGACACATGTGTGGAAGAAGTCGCAAGTACTCAGCCTATATGCGACTTGTCTGGTAACGTCGAGCAACCATTTGTTGGACAAGAATTTAAAGATGAACTTGAAGCATGTGAATTCTACAAAGGCTATGCGAAGTCCGTTGGGTTTAGTGTCAAGCTCAAACAAGTTCGCAAACTAAGCTCTACCTCGGCGATTACATGGAGGCGTATGACATGCTCTTGTGAAGGCATGCATACGCCAATTACAAATGATGAAGGCTGTGATGGTTTCACCAAAAATATTAGAAGGAAAAGAGTGTCCATACGGTGCAACTGCATGGCTCGGTTAGAGATTTCAAGGAAGCAAGAAGGGCGATGGGTAGTTACTCGCTTTTTGGACGACCACAATCATCAACTGGTAGATAAAGGACAGACCCAACGCTTGAAAATGCATCGCAAAATTGATGAGGAATCTGCCTCTATTTTGAAAGCATGCAACGAGGTCAGCATTGGTCCTTCTGCAGCCTACAATCTCATCCGACAGTTATGCAGTCCATCTGATACTTGCTTCACACGCCAAAATGTGAGAAATTTCAAATCAAGATCTCGTGGTCATTTGCTAGCACGAGATGCAGACGTGGCCATCAATCACCTCCAAAGGCAGCATGATGCCGGTCAAGACATGTACTTCGCAGTTCGCAAAAATAGTAAGGGTGAATTGAGTTCATTATTTGGGTCTGATGGTTGGTCGAGGTTAGATTTCAAAGCCTTTGGAGACGTATTATGCTTTGACACTACATACAAAACCAATAAATACAACATGCCTTTTGCACCATTCATCGGAATAAATCATCACAGACAAACCATACTTTTCGGCTCCGGTTTGGTAGTGGATGAGACGATTGACACCTTCGTTTGGCTCTTCCAACAGTTCAAAGATGCAATGTTTGGCCAGATGCCGTCATGCATTATTACCGACCAAGATGCCGCGATCGAGGCTGCTGTACAGCAAGTCTTTCCCACATCGATCCATAAGTACTGTTTATGGCATATTATGAGGAAAGTCCCAGAGAAATTGGGGAGGAGGGGTTACGAAATGGATGATTTCCAAGAGGCCTTCAATCAACTGGTTTACAACGATGTCAGCCCACAACAATTCGAAGCGCAATGGAGCAGTTTTATGGAGGAATATGGTCTCTTGGATCACGAGTGGCTGCAACTATTATACAGTAAGTGATCGAAGTGGGTACCAGTGTTCCACAAGCGCTACAGATTCCACGGAATGTGCACAAACCAACGTAGTGAAATTTTCCATTCATTTCTGGATCAATATGTCAATCGAAAGACAAGTCTATTTGAATTTATAAAACACATTGCACGGGCGACAAGTCGACGACGTGAGGATGAAATGGATGCAGATAAACACACCTCGCTTGCGGTCTTGCAAAGGAAGACCTCGTTCCAGTTTGAGGAAGCCTTCTTCAAAGCCTACACCCATTGCAACTTCACAGATACTCAGCAAGAAATGTGGGAGAGCAATGCATTCAAGGTTGAGACTATTGATACCGTCGGAGATGAAGCAATATTCCATATTACAAAAGCGAAGGACGTACAAGCTTCCCGGGTGGTTCAGTTCAATCGCGTTAAGAATTGTGGGAGGTGTAGTTGTATGCGGTTCGAATCGACTGGAATAATATGCAGGCATCTATTTGCGGTGTTTTGGGAATTGAAATTGACCGAAGTACCTAAATACTTCATCTTGAAATAGATGTCGCGTTCCCCTCGTAGAGGTCTCCAATTGGAGTCTTCTAAGCATGCAGCACTGCCGAAGCACAGACAGGATGACTTACAAACCATATGGAACTCAATCAATGCCATTACTTTGTCAAATCATCGCCTCTTATATCACGCCATAGAAGGTAGCGCGAGGCTATTGCGTGAACTAAATGAACTTGGAAAGATCTTCACCGATGATGTTGGAGATCCCAAAGCGACATCGACGTTACGGAACGAGGATGGTCACATAGGAATTATTACAGGCAACCCTCCTGTCATATCTAGTCGCGGATGTCCTAAGCGGGGTAAAAAAGGCCAGAAGCAGAGAAAGAAACGTCGACTCGAGTGATGCAACAAGTGTTACATATATCCTATGAATTACATGACCCATTGTGTGCATTTGTTTTAATGTTATATTATCCGTTTTGTTTGTTATGTGAGCATGATGTAAGAACGGCCTTTAAGACTATGCAATAGTTCTAATGCCATGTGATTGAGCATATACTAAAGTGTTTTCATAAGACTATATGCTTCCTTTTTGTCATTGTTTGCATCATATAATTCTTGCCCATCTTATTTTCTAAATATGGTACTTTTAGTTATTGACCAACCCATGCGAATCTCACATTTTCTTGTGCTGCAGTTTGGGTCTGATGGACGCCAAAGGTGTGGAAAAGCTGCTGGAGTCTGAAATGGAGGGCCCAAATCAATCCATTCATTCCCCCCCCCCCCCGAGAATGCCCCAAGCACATTGCGGAAACGCCGTAGCCCGAGCAAGCCCACCACCAAAGTAAAAGAGCAATCGGTGTGCGCTGTGCGGAAGTTTGTTGATTACTGCAGCACATTGAGTGCAGCCCAGCGAGAGGCCGTTTTGGAGATGGGTTTTGGAGGATTGCTGTCAATGAAATTACGTGCTCTGCACCTTGGGCTCATTAAGTGGTTAGCAGAATAATGGGATGAGGCAATCATGCCTTCCACATCGGAGGCAAGAGGTTGGAATTTACGGCGCGGGATGCGAATCTCATATTGGGGCTTTCCATTGGTGGCATGACCGTCATCCCAGTATCGCAGGGGCATAGCACCGATCAGCTGCGTATGCAATTGAAATTGGGTAAAGAAAATAGTGTCCTTGCTTCTGATGTTCATAAGAACCTGCTTGTGGGTGGAGAAGACTTGAAATGGCGACAATCATTCGCATTGTTTGCGCTCTCCACTGTTCTGTGCCCAACGAGCATGGGGAAAATGGAGGATGTCTACCTACAGCACGTACTGGACATACAAACCTTCAGGGATTTCGATTGGGCTACTCATGTGGTGGACATGTGCAAGCAGTCATTCTCGCTATATAACACAAGAAGGCGGAAGTTAATCGGAGGCTGCACGGTCTTAGTCCAGGTAATGATGTTGAAAATTGCATTAAACATAATGCGTGTTTTTGTATCTAATATTCTTATTCTTTACAGATTTGGTTTCTGGAACACTTGCAAAGTAGTGTCCTTGATCTCTCTAAGATGCATCTTAGTGTACCGCTCATAAAAAACTGGACGCCACAAGCCTGCCTGAGATTGGATGGTATGTGGGGCAAGATGGGCAATGAACAGATGCAGGTAAACTGGCTCAATACTATTTAATTTACGGCTGACCACAACTTGTCTAATGTACTTGACATTGCATCGCAAGTACAAGAGAGGATCTACGAAGATGTAGAGCAGATATGAAATGGGCCAGCATGGGAAGTCGTACATCGCAGCGATGGCGATCACACTACGATCTCATGTCCCACAAATATGAACTACGCAGATGCGGATGTCCAATGTAGCCCACGTGGCCAAGGAGTTATTCGAAGCACTCCGCCTGATTTCGAACAGTTAGTCAAGGAGAACAGTGCACAAAAGGCTAAGTTGACGGTAATATGGCTCATCTGCTACTATACATGCTAATATAAGTCTTACCATACAAAGCACGGCAACCTTTGATGCCACCTACCATGGGTTTCTCTTTTTTTCAGGAATTAAGACAGATGCTGGCAGAGTCGCAATTTGTGATTAAATCATTAGAATCACAAATTCAGGTGATGATATTTCTCCATACTTCCTCATAATTTTTAATAGTTTCAGCCACTTACTTGACTGATAATAGAATGAACTGAATATTTGACTAGGCACTCGAGAGAACAGTCCAGAAATTAGAACACAAGGAGATGCATGGTGCGACCCATGGGACCATCACAGATTTAACGGTAATTATTAGTAGTTTCCTCACTTCATTAATTATTTAACTACATGTTAGAAGTAGCAAATGCCAACGAAATTTCAAAATTCGATAATAGGTTGGTGCAGAAGGACCTAAAATGGTTTCAGCAAATGTACAGGGGAGCCTTCCCCCTATAAGATCGAGCGGAGGTCTTCAGAAAGATACCACTACTTCTGATGATGCAGATACGGATATTGTGGAACCCAAAGACATGGCTGCTACGGTTAGGCGAGGGAGTCGTAATATAAAGACCTCGAGAGTGCTGAAGTCACCTTATGAAACAACATCTAGGAGGGGGAAGCAAATTGCACTTAGACGGCATACTCGAATGTCGGTTGCTGCTTCTGAAGCTAGAGCGGTTGGGAAATAGATTTTCTAGCCTTTTTATTCATTTATTATTTTCCATGGATGCACCATGAACTTGCATGCTATATAATCATTGTGTTACGGTGCTTGTTGGATCAGATTCATTTATGTTATGATCAATTACTGTGTCAGTGGACGAGGTTTTAAGTGAAAGTATACTTGTGAAATTTCTCTTGCATTTCATAGAATCCAAGAAAATGTTGGAATCGTCAAGATGTCAAATTTGACCTAAGGCGATTGACAGACATTGAAGACGCATTCGTCAGATTTGCATTTGATAGATCCTTACCGAAAGAGTGACTTGACTAACCACAATTGTTTCTATAAGGCTATCTCCCTTTTGACTTTACATAGGTAGATATTATAATGTATTCCATTTGTTGAGGTGTGTCATGACTTGTATGTTTATTTGTGTTTTGCAGTGAATTTTTGTTCCAATGCGAAGGCATGACCTTAACGAGGGAGATGTTCTTGTCGCTTGCTCCAGGAGAGAGAGTGCAGGCGCCCGTAAGTAGCAAGTTGGATATGCTGGTTCATCATTGACATGATCAATTTAATAGGACTGCACTTATCATCTTTTGAATGTGCATGCAGATTGTTGACACACTAATAATGTTATACAACATGCAACAACTTCAAACAACGACTGGTGTGATTAGATTTTACTTTGACTCTATATTCTCTGTAAGTTTTTTATGATAATGAGGGAAGTCATTAAATGAATTCTCATTGGTTGCCTGTATAAATAATTCCAATGTTCTTATATGTGATATGCAGCTATATCTCATGCGTGATCCAGTTGCTCCCAATTATATATATGATCCCGAGCGGATAAAATGTCATGTGGGAGATGCAGGAATGGTAAAGTTTGTGTTTTACCACTTGTGTGATTGTGCAACCATGTTTCTGTACGCTTGACATGTTTCCTAATGACATGTTATCCACATTAATGCAGGTTTTTGTACCAATATGCAGAGGAGATCATTGGTTCGCTTGTGCCATTGACACGATGTGCGAAGAGATTTTTTTGTTAGATTCAATGTCAACGGGTGGAGAATTTGGGACAAGAGTTATTAAGAATGAAGTGGTAAGTATATTGCAATCACGACAACCTTATTTTGTGACAATTGCTTACTTTCTAAGAGTATACTCTATGTGAACACATTCAGGCACCCGCGATAGAGGATTATTATCACTATATCGGTGAGACGAAGGCAGTTAAATCGTGGAATGTTAGGCATGCAAGCGGATTGCCACACCAAACTAACGGGTATGGTGATAGTTAAACTATAGTCCATATGGTAGTGTTAAATGTTTCTATCTGCAGTAACCATTTATGATTGGATTTCAATGACAGGGTTGACTGCGGTATGCATATGTTGTGCAATATGTTCTCATTTATACCTAAGAAGATTCTGAAATATAAATCTGTACGACTCTAGATCTTGTGTTATGAAATATTAGTAAGATTTTATGGTTCTAATTACTATAATGACCATATTGAGCGCAGGGACAGATTGACTCATGGCGTCTCCAGTTTGCATCGTTTATGCTTAACCATCATTTGAATGATAATTTGAAGTCCATACAACGAAAAGCCTTATTCGACACAACTATTCAGCAAGTCTGATTTGTTAGCATTGTACATGACTAAATGAATCGTTCTACCAGAAATTACAGTTATTTTCATCTCTTTTGGGCACATCTATCCATGTGCTATTCATCTGTAGTTGATTCGGTCATGGTCATGTAGTATTTTTTGTAGATGACCCCAAAGATGTAAATGTCATGAATATTATGTATTTGTTCAAGTGAAATGGAGTTCGAAATTAAGATATCATAGTGTGACTTATATTCATGTATGTCATATAATCCGCATAGCACGTCCTACCTCAAGCTCGGAGGTGAAAAATGGAGACAGAAAACTTATGTATGGTTTTAAACGGAAAGCAAGTAACACACACATACTCACACAAGCTTTTCCAAAAACATAACATGTTACTTAATCCAGGTACAATAAGGGTGTAACTAACTCATTTTATTCATCTGCAGGTCTGTGTTAAACCAATGAGTTGCATGATTGTAATTGTCTTCTGCCAGCATATTAAACCTATCGGTGAGAAGCGTGCATGCTATAAGCTTCTTATAGCTTCCAGTGATAATCCGTGTTACAAAATGGCATAAAAGATATTTATATATCGCCTAACATTATTTATTTCCCTATGAATTTTTCTACTTTTCCACTATTTTAGTTAAGCAAAGTTGTAGAAATACCTTATTGAACTTAACAGATCGTGGCCCGGTGTAATGCTCTATAATGGTGACAATATTGACTCTGGAGTCCTCTCTACAATTTACAAAGACATTTACATCATTAAGTGATGAAACTTCAATATGGAAATTTATATTTCATTTGTGTCTTACCTTGTACTTATGATATCAACTGTATCGTGCATGACCTGGAATGTATAAGCATCTCGGATTTCATTGTACACGTCAAACATTTTTTTCAACATACTAAGCTGTACAGTGCAGATCAACTAGAAAATGAGTTGGAAAATATGTAATTGCTAAACAAGGCGACCCATCCATAAGACTTACCAGTCGTTGGTAAGTAGCCGTAAACCTGATTTGCCTATCCGCTTCAACGACATCAATATAGTGTATTTCGCAAAGTAACATATCTATTGCATATGCAATCCAAGTTCCATCATGATATTGAATTGGAAAAAACAACTGTTTCAAAGGACATTAGCACAATCAATCCACAAAGCTGTATAAAAAAACGGTCAAATCATTTGAGTTTTTAGTGAGTATTCATGTACCCATTCTGCATCATGAACGCAATATTGAAGCATATCAATTGACCATTCGACATCAATGTCGTCTAACTTTCCTATTAACAATCTCCTCTGGATAGGAAGGGAATGGAAAAGTGATGTTATTTAATAGTCTCAACTATTAACTATGGTACATGAACTTTCCAGGTTGAATTACTTACCCCCACAAATGATGAGAAATAATGACGTCGTACACCAGATATTCCCTCTCGTTGATGGATATTTAGTAGCATAGTATATGCATCAACAATTTGACACCATACAAATGAATCCAGATACACGTAAAAATATTTTGTAATAAATTACACGTAATTAACAATCTGAAATATTGTAACAGCGGTCTATGGCAATGAAATGAGTAACTTACACTGGAATTGATATTACCACTATTGGCAAAACATGTCATATCTTTCTGAGTAACCTGAGTCATTTGTAGCTTGAAAACCCTCGTTCTGTATTTTAAAAAATGATACAAATTAAGTTGTTAGTGGAAGTGAAAATAGGGAAATGAAAGAGTGGAAAAAAGGAACCAACACTGCATGCGTAATTGAACATGAATACGTACTCAGCATGCAATCCGGGGTCTCCCAATACCCACTCAAGTAGTAGCATCTTCTCTACCGGCACATGGATAGGTTCATTGCAATCTGAGAGCGATGTCTAAAATCGTTTGGGTCCTGCAAAATGTTAGTAATAGCGACTTTGTGGTTAGCTAAATTTTTTACTCAAGTATTACATGGAATATAATTTTACAGTACATGCCTTTCCTTTGTACATCAAAGTTGAAAGCGATGATGTCCTCCGACTAAGCCAAGCATATATGATTGGAGGCTTCTGCCGACAATCGTTCAAGTCCCACGCATAGACCATTTGAAATGTATCGTCCAAATGCATGACAACCGAAGGCATTCCTGTTTCCCCATTAACGGGAGGGATGTTTTTGGTAGAGGGTAATCGCATAACATTTGAACGTTGCAGGTTTCTCACCCGATCCTCGAGATCCTATCATATGACTCAAAGATTAGACAAATCAAACCTTATCACGCAAGAAATAGTCTAGAACTCTTTCTCTCACCGCAACTCGGCGGATATTCTGTTGGACATGCTCAACATGTGCTCGCACCATTTTTTCAATGTCCTGTAACAAAAAATTGAAGATGGTAAGATAATATCATAAGGATTTCCATATCAAGTAAAAATTCATTAAAAAATAAAATAAATGGAATAAGGGTGCTGAAAAAAGGCACGTTATTGAAATGTTAAGATCATTTACTCAACCATTGTTCCCATTACGGTTATAATGAAAACATTCTCAAGAAGGATATATAATATCAAATTTTAATTATCGTTTTCATATCATCATTTCTCTTGATTCGGATTATTAACCCAAATTGATTATGACAAAGTCAACCCAAAATGGTGAGATGTATACTATATTATTATAATATGCATTCCAATTTTTCATATTAAAACATAAATAATCATTGTTAAATTTGGGTTTTTTTATTGTGTCATCTAGCAACTAGCAGACCGTTTGAACATTTTACCTGCCCTACCTCACTCATGTGGATAACTCAATTATTGAATTCTTAAGTACTCAGCCATGTACGTAGTTTTCAACATTTTCTATTTTCATAAAATTGTAATCTTAAAATATCTTTAAATAATATGCTACAAATTTAATATTATTAGAGATACTATAATTTTTTTAATTCCAAATATCAACGATAAATACATACACCTGTAAAAATATAGTAACTTGGTATACATATGCAAATATACGTAAAACATGTCATTTTATGATAAAAATAAAGATAAAATTCATTATCAATATTAAATATCCCAATAAAATAAATTCATCTTAATTAATTTTACAGATATATAAATATGTATATATAATTTTATCAAACGGTGTTTTTTAAGCTTAAATAAACTGGTGGTTTTAGACTGCATGGCAATACAACTCTGTTCCATCTAACAGCATAACAGCATATGTTTAATGAGCATGCCATACACGATTAATAAAATCCAACAAAATGTCGCATTCTAAGATAAACTAACTGTCGTCAAAATCTTACAGCTGATTTTTTAGCAACCGGACATATTGTCGACGGAATGACTATTCTAAAAAAATTGAAATGCATACCTCGTCAGGAAAATCTGTCGTCCACGTTGCTGATGAACTTGATGGACGCCCGAGACGTGACATTGTAGCTACCGGTAGGAAGAAAGTGCAGCAGAAATCAGCCCGTGGAAAGCAGAAGAATCTGTGGTCAGATGGTTCTTCCTGGATATTCCGCAACGAAGAAGAATAATACGGAACAGAGTTAGCATATTTGTTGAGATTTTCAGTCGCACATACCAATGCACTACGATGCCATCAATCTCACCCACAACATCAGTTGATCTGCTCAGCTGTAAATGGGACGGACGATTTAATATCGGCGGCAAGATTGGTAAACACCGGACGGCATCACGTCACACCGGTACAGAGACATTTACTAGGCATTTTTAAAAATTTTCATACCAGTTGATATAATGCACCATTCTAAAATCATTTGAAAATTTTATGATATGCATACATCTCCCAGATCTGTTCCGGTAAATGCCTAAGTGGGCATGCCAATTAAGTTAATTTAATTTTTTGGGCTATTTTATTAAATATTCGATTAGATTTGTAAACTTATGTAATTCGTACAATTTTTCCTGAAACTCTGTAATTTAAAAATCCAAATTTAATTAAAATTCAGCTTGCCTATATTAAATAACGATCCCAAAAATGTGTCCACAAGTAAATTTGAAGTTTATGTACGCAGCCGGAGCCTTGGAGCAAGCGACGAACTCTTAAAGTGAAACGAATGAACAGACGGAAAAAAACAAACAGACCATTTGCAACTAAAACACCGGCTATGTATCTGGTTGTACGCGAAAGAAGACATCTTCGATGCAATCTTCTGTGTATAAGTATATTTCTCAAATCTGTTTCGATAGATCCCTCCATAGGCATGCCAGCTTTGTTTTTGTGAATTAATCATATTTTTTTAATAACCGTTTAATTGGAAATTTCTGGTCTTTTCTGATTTGTGTATTTTGGGCAGTAATTAGCTAATTTGGCTAGATATACAGAAAGAAAAAGTATTGCCTAATATACAATAAATAAGAAATGAAAATGTGTGTGCAAAAGTGAGTTTAGGATTAATTAAGTCATTTGCCGCATTAGAGTAAACCATACACAGATACATGACGGGGGTTGTTTCCTTGGTCAAAATTGAAGCTCCAATTTTGACCGAAATTGCTCAAAATCGTGGAAATGACAGTTTCGACTGCATTGCTTTTAAAAAACCACTTATGAATGTAATGTTTTGCACTACCGTATCTATTTCTAGCAAATTATGAAATAAACAAATGTCAATCGAAAATTTACGTTGAGGTATAACACAAGGGTACATTTTTAGAGGTGTTATATAACATAAAATTTTGTATCAATTTTATATTCAACGAAAATTTTAATTAGATTATTTGTCCACATTGAGTTCATTTGGAGTAAATAAATTTGTATTACTAGTTTAATTTAATAGATAATGGTAACCGAAAATTACAATTATTATATTTTTTGTAATATAAACTGTAATAACATTATTATATAATTTGGACAAATTTTATTATTATATGTGTCCCGCGGGCTATAAAAAATCTCATATTTTATTTTCTAAAATATGTATATGCCTCCCGCGGGCATTAAAAAATGACAATTTTAATTTCTATATGTGCCCGCGGGGTCCAAACAATCAATATTTTGTTTTTCTGAAATATATATGTCCCACGGGCCTCAAAAAATGAATGTTTTGCTTTATAAAAATATATATGTGTCCCGCGAGCCTCAAAAAATGAATATTATATTTTTATAAAAATATATATGTGTCCGGCGGGCTACCAAAAAAGAATGTTTTATTTTTTTAGAATATATAAATGTTCCACGCACCTAAAAAAATTAATGTCTTATTTTATAAAAATATTTGTGTGTCCCGCAGGCCTCAAAAAATAAATATTTTATTTTTAAAAAAAGATATATGTGTCCCGCAGGCCTCAAAAAATATATATTTTTTTATAAAAATATATATGTGTCCCGCGGGCTTCTAAAAACGAATATTTTATTTTCTTAAAATATATATGTATCCCACGGGCCACCAAAAATGAATATTTTATTTTTTTAGAATATATAAAGGTTCCACGGGCCTTAAAAAATAAATGTTTTATTTTATAAAAATATATATGTGTCCCGCGGGCTTCCAAAAATGAATATTTTGTTTTCTTAAAATATATATGTATCCCACGGGCCACCAAAAATAAATGTTTTATTTTTTTAGTATATATAAATGTTCCACAGGCCTAAAAAAATGAATGTTTTATTTTAAAAAAATATATATGTGTCCCGCAGGTCACAAAAAATAAATATTTTTAAAAAATATATATATATGTGTCCCGCGAGCTTCCAAAAATGAATATTTTATTTTCTTAAAATATATATGTATCCCACGGGCCACCAAAAATAAATGTTTTGCTTTTTTAGAATATATAAATGTTCCAGGGGCCTAAAAAAATGAATATTTTATTTTATAAAAATATATATGTGTCCCGCAGGTGTCCAAAAATTAATATTTTATTTTCTAAAAATATATATCTGTCCAACGAGCATCCAAACAATGAATATGTTATTTTCTGAAAATATATATCTATCCCACGGGTGTCCTAAAATGAATATTTTATTTTCTAAAATATATATATCTGACCCACGGGCGTTCAAAAATGAATATATATTTTTTCTAAAAAATATATATGTGGCGCGGGTGTCCAAAAATGAATATTTTATTTTCTAAAAATATATGTCTGTCCACCGAGCATCCAAACAATGAATATTTTATTTTCTGAAAATATATATGTCCCACGGGCGTTCATAAATGATTTATTTTATTTTCTAAAATAAATCCGCGGGTTTAAATAAAAAACGAATATTTGATTTCTACAAATATGTTGTTTTATAAAGAAAATTTACATGAGATATAACACAAGCGATCATTTTTAGAGGTGTTAACAATAAATTTTGTATAAATTTTATATTCAACGTAAATTTTAGATAAATTATTAGTGCACATTAAGTTCATTTGGAGAAATAAATTTGGATTTTTTGATTAATTTAATTAATAATAGTAACAAAAAATTACAATTATTATATTTTTGTAATATAATTTGTAATAATATTATTATCGAATTTAAATAATTTTCATTATAAAATTTCTATTAAACGTAGTTATTTACTCAATTGATTATTTAACCAATCCCGAAAAGAAACATATATTTATATATTAAATATAAATTACAGTTATATATAATTTCTTACAATTTTAGTTTTATAGCGGCATAAATAATAATTTTTACAATTTTATATATTTACGTAAATTTTGATTTTATTTAATTCAAATTAGTTAATATTTTTAATTATTATTTATTTAGTTTTAAAATTATTGAAAGGTTTCCATAGTTATGAAATGAATTATTAATTATATATCTTGTGCAAAATACACAAATTAGGTAAAATATTTATAAAATTTCAATAATTAGATGCGATTAGATGCGGTTAGATGCTGTTAGATGCTGTTAGAAGCCGTTAGATGCGGTTAGATGCCGTTAGATGCGGTTAGATGCTGTTAGATGCTGTTAGAAGCCGTTAGATGTTGTTAGATGCTGTTAGACGTTGTTAGATTAAGTTGGATTTCTTTAAATCATATTATATGGGTTTCGAATTCCGTAATTAAGGTCTAAATGACCTTATAAGGGGCCTAGGATCATATTAAAGGTGTTAAATTACGATTAACTTATTAATTTCAAAAATTAGATGCTGTTAGATGCTGTTAGATGCTGTTAGATGCCGTTAGATGCCGTTAGATGCTGTTAGATGCTGTTAGATTAAGTTGGATTTCTTTAAATCATATTATATGGGTTTAAAATTCCGTAATTAAGGTCTAAATGACCTTATAAGGGGCCTAGGATCGTATTACAGGTGTTAAATTACGGTTAACTTATTAATTTTAAAAATTAGATGTTGTTAGATGCCGTTAGATGCTGTTAGATGCCGTTAGATGCTGTTAGATTAAGTTGGATTTCTTTAAATCATATTAACTGGGTTTCAAATTCCGTAATTAAGATTTAAATGACCTTGTAAGAGGCCTAGGATCATATTACAGGTGTTAAATTAGGATTAACTTATTAATTTCAAAAATTAGATGCTGTTAGATGCCGTTAGATGCTATTAGATGCGGTTAAATGCCGTTAGATGCCGTTAGATGCTGTTAGATGCCGTTAGATGCCGTTAGACGCTGTTAGATTAAGTTAGATTTCTTTAAATCATATTAACTGGGTTTCAAATTCAGAAATTAAGGTCTAAATGACCTTATAAGGAGCCTAGGATCATATTACAGGTGTTAAATTATGATTAACTTATTAATTTAAAAAATTAGATGCTGTTAGATGCTGTTAGATGCTGTTAGATGTTGTTAGACGCTGTTAGATGCTGTTAGATACTGTTAGACGCTGTTAGACGCTGTTAGATTATGATGATTTTATTAAATCATATAATATGAGTTTCAAATTCTAAATTTATGGTCTAAATGACATTATAAGGGACCTAGGATTATATTACAGGTGTTAAATTAGGATTAACTTATTAATTTCAAAAATTAGATGTTGTTAGATGCTGTTAGATGTTGTTAGACGCTGTTAGACGCTGTTAGATTATGATGATTTTATTAAATCATATAACATGAGTTTCAAATTCTGAATTTATGGTCTAAATGACATTATAAGGGACCTAGGATTATATTACAGGTGTTAAATTAGGATTAACTTATTAATTTTAAAAATTAGATGCTGTTAGATGCTGTTAGATGCTACTAGATGCTGTTAGATGCTGTTAGATGCCGTTAGATCCGATTTTATTCAGAAAATAATAAAATATTAATAAATTTTTAAAAATTCGAGAAAAATAAAAGAACTTATTATTTTTGAGAGTACCATGATTACATTAACTTTAAATAATATGAAATAACTTCTAATAAAATTTATATTTTCTAACTTTACTAATTATAATGAAATCTTTTTAAAAAAAAATTTTTTGTACAAAATTTTTTTTAGAAATTTTCAAATGATGAGAAATTATGTCCACATACATTTTAATATTTCATCTAGCAAATGAATGGAATAGATTGAGATTTTGTATATGTATAATACAAATTTTATCAAAAAACCAAACATACTCACGTTTTTAAGTTATTATACTCTCGCTGTAAAATTACCAAAATGTCCAGCTTCCTTTTTTTTACCCAAGGGAAGTGCTTCCTATGGGTTGGGACTCCAAGTTCTTTAGCCCGGTGGGAATGATATGCCTAGGCTGGTGTGTGGGCGAGCAGCAGGGGAAGTCGGAGTAGCAATTCCGATTGTACAAGGCAAAGCCGAGGACTAGCAATTCCAGCTGTGTAAGGCAGAGTCGGTTAGGAATATTATAAATAAGAAGATTTCAATCTAGGATGGGGTCTAATTTCTGATTTTCTATTGTCACGAGCAAGATAAGGGAGATCTTCCTGCCTAAAGAGGAACCTTGCGTGTAATTGGTCGCAAGAATAAAAATAGCCATTGATTTCTAACTGAGTTTAGGTGTGAATCCTGATCGGTTCATAACAGACAGCCTCCCAATTTTTCTTTTCATGTCCCTTCTTCTCCTCCTCTTTTCTTTGCCCCTCCCTCTATTTCCCTTTGTTTTATTTAGGCTTTTAATGCTTGCTTGCATAAACCTTCTGAGGGTCAACCCATGGGAAGCACTTCCCATGAGAAAAAAAAAGGAAGCTGGGTATTGTGGTAATTTTCCATCGTGAGTATATTCGATTAAAAACGTGAGTATGTTTGGTTTTTTGATAAATTTTGTATTATATATATACAAAATCTCAATCTATTCTATTCATTTGATAGATCAATTAGTAAACGTATGTAAACATAATTTTTTATTATTTGACCATTTTTAAAAATATTAGTGTACAAAAAATAATTTTTTAATAAGATTTCATTATAATTGGTAAAATTGAAAAATATAAATTTTATTAGAAGTTATTTTATATTATTTAAAGTTAATGTAATTAAGGTACTCTCAAGAATAACAATTTCTTATATTTTTCTTGAATTTTTGAAAATTTATTAATATTTTTTTATTTTCTGAATATAATAGAATCTAACCGTGTCTAATCGAGTCTAACTGTATCTAACCGCGTCTAACCGTGTCTAACAGTGTCTAATTTTTGAAATTAATAATTTAATCATAATTTAACGTCTATAATATGATCCTAGGGCCCTTATAAGGCCATTTATATCTTAATAACCAAATTTGGAACCCAAATAATATGATTTAATAAAATCACCATAATCTAACTATGTTTAACCGTGTCTAACCGTGTCTAACCGCGTCTAACCGTGTCTAACCGTGTCTAATTTTTGAAATTATTAATTTAATCATAATTTAACACCTGTAATTTGATCCTAGGGCCCTTATAAGGTCATTTATATCTTAACAACCAAATTTGGAACCCAAATAATATGATTTAATAAAATCACCATAATCTAACTGTGTCTAACCGTGTCTAACTGAGTCTAACCGAGTCTAACCGTGTCTAACCGTGTCTAACCGCGTCTAACCGCGTCTAATTTTTGAAATTAATAATTTAATCTTAATTTAACACCCGTAATATGATCCTAATGCCCTTATAAGGCCATTTATATCTTAACAACCAAATTTGGAACCCAAATAATATGATTTAATTAAATCACCATAATCTAACTGTATTTAACCGTGTCTAACCCTGTCTAACCCTGTCTAATTTTTGAAATTAATAATTTAATCCTAATTTAACACCTATAATATAATCCTAAGGCCCTTATAAGGCCATTTATATCTTAACAACCAAATTTGGAACCCAAATAATATGATAAAATAAAATCACCATAATATAACCATGTCTAACCGTGTCTAACCCTGTCTAACAAAGTCTAACCGTGTCTAACCCTGTCTAACCGCGTCTAACCGCGTCTAACTGAATCTAATTTTTTTTGTAATTTATGAATGTTTTACCTAATCTATGTATTTTGCAAAATGTATATACTTTAATATTTATTCGAAGACTAAATAATTTTAGAACTAAATAAATATATAAAGTTATAATTAAAAATATTAACTCCACTTGTATATATTTTAGAAAAATAAAATATTTATTTTTCGAGGCCCGCGGGACACGTATATATTTTTAAAAATAAAATATTTATTTTTGGACGCCCGCGGGACACATATATATTTTTATTAAAATAAAATATTCATTTTTTGAGGCCCGTGGGACATTTATATATTTTAAAAAAATAAAATATTCATTTCTGGACGCCCGCGGGACACGTATATATTTTTATAAAACAAAATATTCATTTTTTGAGGCCCATGGGACATTTATATATTTTTAAAAAACAAAACATTCATTTTCGGAGGCCCGCGGGACACATATATATTTTTAGAAAATAAAATATTCATTTTTGGAAGCCCGCGGGACACATATATTTTTATAAAAATAAAATATTCATTTTTTTAGGCCCGTGGGACATTTATATATTTTAAAAAACAAAACATTCATTTTTGGACGCCCGTGGGACACATATATATTTTTATAAAAATAAAATATTCATTTTTTGAGGCCCATGGGACATTTATATATTTTCAAAAAATAAAATATTCATTTTTGGAGGCCCGCGGGACACGTATATATTTTTTTCAAAACAAAATATTCATTTTTTGAGGCCCGTGGGACATTTATATATTTTTAAAAAACAAACATTCATTTTTGGAGGCCCGCGAGACACATATATATTTTTATAAAACAAAATATTCATTTTTGGACGCCCGCGGGACACATATATATTTTTATAAAAATAAAATATTCATTTTTTGAGGCTCGCGAAACACATATATATTTTTATTAAACAAAACATTCATTTTTGAGGCCCGTGGGACATTTATATATTCTAAAAAAATAAAACATTCATTTTTGGAGGCCCGCGGGACACGTATATATTTTTATAAAACAAAACATTCATTTTTGGAGGCCCGCGGGACACATATGTATTTTAGAAATACAAAATATTCATTTTTTGGACGCCCGCGGGACATTTATATATTTTAGAAAAATAAAACATTTATTTTTCTAGGCCCGCGGGACACATATATATTTACAAATTAAAATATTCATTTTTGGAGGTCAGCGGGATACATATATATTTTAGAAAATAAAATATTCATTTTTGGACGCCCGCGGGACACATATATATTTTTATAAAACAAAACATTCATTTTTTGAGGCCCTCGGGACATATGTATTTTAGAAATACAAAATATTCATTTTTTGGACGCCCGCGGACAAATATATATTTCAAAAAATAAAATATTCATTTTTGGACGCCCGTGGGACACATATATATTTCAGAAAATAAAATACTCATTTTTTGGACGCCCGCGAGACATTTACATATTTTGGAAAAATAAAATATTTATTTTTCGAGGCCCGCGGGACACGTATATATTTCATATAAATAGCAATAATTATTTTGATATTTTACGTCAATGTAAATACTTTTATTTAATTATTTTCAATACTCCATAAAGCAAATCAAAATTTAAAACCTTATGACAAATTTAAAATCTTAATTTTAATTTTAATTTTATATTAAAACATTTAATTTTCTTAATGCCTCTGATAAAGATATAATATTATACTAAATATTTGATAAATTATATATAACTGTGACTTAGTTTTAATATGTAAATATATGTTACCTTTTGGGATTAGTTAAATGATCAATTTTGCATATAACTATATTTAATAGAAATTTAATAACAAAATTTATTAAAAACGGGTAAAATAATATTTTTGCAGCGATTATATCAATTATAAAGTGATATTGAAGAAAATTTCAAACATCATTTTTATGTGGATAAATAATCATATAATATTATTAAATTCTAATGCATCTGAATCTAAGAACTTTTTATATTTTACATGAGAATAGTTTTTTTTTAAAGGACATGTAACCCACTTAATTAGTTTAAACTAAAATTACAAATTTGCTGACTTCAAGCGAAATCAACGTAAACATACAATTTCATAAATATTTATATTGAACAAAAAATATATAGAAAATTTCATTAGATAGAACACCTCTAAATATGTACCCTCGTGTTATATGTCCTGTATATTTTCTATATATATATAATTTTCTATAATTGCTTAGTAATATATACCTTTTTGCGAAAGCTTGCATTCATGGGAGTTTTTTGTAAAATGCTGCATCCGGAAATTGCTGCAGTTGAATGGTCAAATATGAAAAATCATCCGAAAATAATAAAAATGAAGAAGCAACCGAAATTTGTAGATGAAATAGTCGATCGAACATTGGAATGGAAAAAGCAACGGAACTGCTTCTCGAACGGAAAAAGCAACCGAAAAAGGCATTTCGGTTGGTCAAAATGCAACCGGTCAAAATTAGATGAAGCAGCAATTTAATTGCGTCCGCTTACATGTTTGTTCTGTGTGGTTTATCATGTTGCCGCAAATGCTTAAATAATTCTTAAATTCGCTTCTGGCCATACATCTGGGTTCATTATTTACTACAGATTCTCCCAACATTTTTTTTTTTTTAAATCTCGCGAATCTATATGGAGATTGTGCAAAAAAATGGACGAATTAGTGTAAGCTCATAATTATTGTCAAATCTTTAACCAAAACAGCATTAGAATTTTATAGAAATTAAACAGGGTCCCCAAGGAGGGATTTACTGGAACAGATATGAGAAAGGTATGTATATCATAATTTTGAGAAAAAAAAACATTTGAATTCGCTTACTGTCAAATCTGTATCAGAAACGAAATTGCTTCATTTTTTTTTTAGCTTTTCCGTCCGTTCACATGTTTTAGTGTTTTAGTGTAATGGTTTGTCACCTGCGATAACTGACCAAATGAACTCGAAATTAACATCTGTATACACATTTGGGTTCCTTATTTAATATAGTAATTTGTTTGTTACTTTTCTTTTTTTTAATCTAGAAAATCTATAGAGTTTTGGCAATAAATGGACTAATTATAAAAGATTAAAATTCTTATTGAATATTTAAAAAGAATTCATGAAAATTTACTAAAACTTAATTGGTGTACCCACCAAGGAATTCTGTAGAACAATTATGATAAATGGATGTATATCATAATTTCAAACAAAAAATGTTATATTTCATTAAGAGAATGGATATTAAATCTAAACAAACAAAACTGAATGCATGAGTGGACACTGTGACGTGCTGCCGCCGAGAGTACACCAACCTTGCCGCCGAACATAAATGGTGCGTAATATTTACAGCCGAGCAGATCAGGTACTGTTGACGGCGAGATTGATGGCTTTACAGTGCGTTGGTGGGAGCTCTGGAAATTCGAACACAGTATTCTGTGTCTTCTTCTTCATTACAATCGTTTTCCCAAACGACCACCACACGACAATTTCTGCTTCTTCCTTCCGGCGGATTTTTATCTCACATCATCTATTTCTTCCCAGTATCAGATACAGCTTTACATCCGGCCCGTGAACCACTACTTGAAGCCAAGCTCTGATGGATTTTCATGTCAAGGTATGAATTTCACTTTCGACGAACAAAGTGGAGAATAGTCGTTTGTTTCCTATCTATTATACCCGTAAAAATATATTTCATTTGTAGATTATAGTTCTAAATATTTGGCTGGATTTGGTTTATCATTTAGATGAGCTTCATAAATGTATGTTGTGTTAGATTTCATTATTTGTGAATGAAATGAACTTACCAGATACTTGGAAACCTACGGGGATGATATTATCAATGATTAAAAACCACCAGATTATTTCTTTAAAGAAAACATGTCTATTTAAATGTGTATACATCTTTAAAAATAACAAAACAAGATTTGTAGATAATATATTTAGATTAATAATTTCAGAATGACTTAAAAAAATAATGGGTTCTGTCACGGGAAAGCATTTGAGGGGTATCTTGATCCCGCCCCATTCTCAATTATACGTATATAAACCAGTCATGGGTATCGCATATTTGGTAGATGATTTATTTCCATTATTCATGAAAAATTTATTTTTGCACGCATTATAACTCTGTAGTTTTTACCATTAAAATAGTCATTTTCTTATAAGATTAATCTATTTTATTTTGATTCCTCTACCGACATTTCATATGTTTGGTAATATTTTCAATGTATATTTACATACATCTAGATGCAACGCCCATTTAAATGTACGTGGGAACAATTATTAATTTTAAAATTTTTTAATTTTTTGTATTACCATTAATCTACATGTATTAATCTTAAGTATTAAATTTTACTAATTTACGGATACGTATATATTTTTTATTTTGAAAATAACAATATTTAAACCATTTGCACAAATACCTGAATTACTCTTATTATTAAAAATTGGAAACATATACCCATATCCAATAATGGAAAATGTTATTTATAGCTTAAATATATAATTGAATAGTGTTTAAAAATGATTTTAATAAGAGATTTCTCTCCAAGTGCGGTGAAATTATTTGAAAACATATATTACTGTGATATTTAGTTTGTCTTTTGTGCAATCATATTACATCCTTCCTGATGCAAAGTTCTTTTCCGCGGAAATATAAATAAATGACAAATAAAATTTTTATCGATACAAAAATTATATTTTTACTTATAAATTAAAATTTAGTTATCATTTCCAGATAAAAATCACATGACAAAAAGAAGTAGAAAATATATATTTCTCTTTAAAGCATTTT
Organism: Annona cherimola; assembly: GCA_030490835.1. Taxonomy (NCBI): domain Eukaryota; kingdom Viridiplantae; phylum Streptophyta; class Magnoliopsida; order Magnoliales; family Annonaceae; genus Annona; species Annona cherimola. The sequence goes on along the minus strand of CM059973.1, from coordinate 9,652,027 downwards.
GTTAGCAACTACGACGGGTATAACGGTTGTACAAATGATGTTAATTATCATTGCATGTATATGTATATTACATTATCCCCCGATGAGAAGGACGAACTCACAATTGCAAGTAAATCTATTGTTAGAACAATTACTCTAATTCTTTTTTTTGTTTTTATTCGTAATGAAAATCCTTGTGAAATTATCTCACTACATGGTATTCTATTTTAGGTCATGGACAAAATGGTGCGAGAACATGTTGAGCATGTCCAACGTACTGTCTGTCAAGTTGCGGTGAGAGAAAGTGTTCTTCAATTTTTATCCACTGAATAATCTATGATTTATCTAACTTTGATTCATAGAATAGGAACTCGAGGATCGGGTGAGAATTTTGCAACGTTCAAACGCACGACGTGTGTCTTGTAGCAAACTGCCCACTTCTGGCAATGGTGAAGGAGGATCTCATTGTCTCGCCATGCATTTGGATGATTCGTTTGAAATCGTCTATGCGTGGGGCATAAACGATTGTCAGCAAAAGCCTCCATTGATATATGCTTGGCTTTCTCGGAAAAGATCATGGCGAGGGCCGAATATGCCTATAGGAGAGGCACGTCTTTTCTATAGTTTATGGCGTGTTCATATTTCCAACAAAAATTAGACAAAATCGATCTCTCGCCATTAATGACATTTTGCAGGATCCAAGCCAATTTAGACATCGCTCTCTGATCAAGATGAACCTAGCCTATGTCACGGTAGAGAAGATGCTACTGCTTCAGTGGGTATTGGGTGACCCGAGACTACATACTGAGTACGTATTCTACTTTAAATGCGCTTGCAACATTAAATTCAAAATTTTCAACATCAATTTTCATAAAAATGTTGTCTTCATCTTCTCTATCGTTGCCAATTTTAATATATAGGGCAAGGATCTTTAAGCTACAAATGACTCATGTGACCCAAAAGGACTTTCAATGTTTTGCCAGTTACGGTAATATCAATCCTAGTGTAAGTAACTCTTGAGTCTGTGCTTGAAAATATGATAATGTTGTTGTTAATCAATTACGTATTATTTGTCATTATTTTTATTGATTTATAACTATCGTCCATGGCATGGTGACAGGCTGTTGATGCATATATTCTAATTCTAAATTTTCATCAGCGAGAGGGAATATCTGGTGTACGACGTCATTACTTCTCATCGTTTGTCGGGGTTACAACTTCAACCCGGAATGTTCCCTGAGCAAATATAGTAGTTAAGGCTATTCAATAATGCAATAATTTTATTTTCATCCCATGCAGAGGAGACTGTTACTAGGAAAGCTAGACGATATTGAAGTTGAATGGTCGGTAGACATGCTTCAATATTGTGTTATTGATGCAGAATAGGTAATTAAATACTCACACTGTTGCCTTTTTAGATAGTAGTTTCTGAAACAGCTACGTGCTCTGATTGTTCTAATACCTTGGGCCCAGATGTTTATACCAATTCAATTCCACGATGGTACCTGGTTTGCATATGCGATTGATATGATACTCTGCGAAATACACTATATTGACGTCGTTGAAGAGGACAAGTCAAACAGGTTTATGGAAACTTACCAGCGAGTGGTAAGTCTTTTGAGTGGATTGCTACTTCTACAATTTAAACATTAGTGAACATATGTTTGTCATTTCTCGAGTTGATCTCCAGCTTATATGCCACAAACTATTAGGGATTAATTGGAAAGCAAGATTATATGCAACTGTTCCACATTCGAGAATCTGATTTAAGTGCTTGGTTATGCAAAGGGAAAGGTTTAGGCATCCTTTGCATGCCAATATGGGTTCTCATAGGTGTTTGCTACCTTGGCTTCTACTAACATAGGTTTTTCAACTTATTTGGGTTGGTTTGGAATATTTCTGGTATGTATGTATTCTTTAAAAAATTACAATTCCATGTATAAATGGCCAGCTCACTTCTAGCAAGGCTTTATTTCAATACTGACTTGAACATAATACTAGTAAGAAAACATATTTCATAGAATCAAATTCTTTGATGCAGTGTTGGCAAGAGTAACTCTAAAATCAAATTATTAAATCTGAGCCCCTTTATGAAGAATCATCTACCCTTAGTAGCAAGGAAATAACACAAATGTTCGAAACATCATAGAGGTTGATGACATTTGGTACCTGAAATGGCATTTTCCTGACCACTTAAAATTTGTGATGTATAAAACAAAGTTGTTAAATAGTCAGTGCTGAAGCAATGAGAGCCTTAGACACATGATAAATGACACACAAACGACAGACTCTGAAACCCAATTTTTGAAATGCAAGTAGCACTTGCCACTTACCAACCATCCAAACTGGATTTCCTAATTCGAGTCCGTGCTAAGAGAATTCAATCAAGGAAAAATTCAACCGTAAATTCAAGGTTCTTTTATGATAAATGGATAGAGGTACAGTTATGCAAGGTGAGCCTCCTCCGAAAAAGTCATTCTTGAAGATGTGAAGGTGGGAAAATTCATTAGATGGGAAACCAAGGAATGAGATATTGAGGAGGTAAAAGTTGTTGTAGGGAAGTAAGAGTGGGATATTGTAAAGTCGATTCTCAACTTAATTGAGGTAGTTGATAATATCTATTACAAGTAGGGATAAATGAATTATTCACTATTAAATCTACATGTAGATTAATGCGCAATACTACTAAGCAGAATCAGATAAGCATTGCTAGCTCAAACTCTTCCAAACAAAAAGTGCAGAACTAATGCGGGTAATTGAATTGTGTCCACAAATAAAGATTTACGACTATAAACTATTCAAAAATTTGCCACTCACAAAAGCAAATCTTTAGAAAAGAGGCATCTAACTAAATGCTACCACTGATTTATGCCGGAATGCCACATCAGATATATTCCATAGAATGTGGCTTTGGCCAAATACCATAGAGGCTATGGAGGTGCTGTTAATGAAAAAGTTGCTAAGAAAAATTTTTCAACAACATCATAGAACTATTAAATTTATTTACCAAACCAGATTTGCAACCTATGTTCAAATAATTCTGCCGCTCATTGCAAGTCAGAAAATCAATCACGATGGGCAGAAAACTCAAACCAGATGCCAATATTCTAGATTGGTGCAAGAAGTATATCTATCAGTTCGATTCTTCCTGTCTACTACAAAAATGGAAACTGCGAGTCACAAATTACCAAAGCCAAATAGGCTTTGCCCCCTTGGCAAGAATAAACTCCATGCAGATGCAGGGATGAACAACAAATAGAAGACAGTAGGCATCAAGCTAACATGGACAAGTGTTGAGAAGATAAAAATACCATAACATGATATATGCATTTGGCTAGTGTTACTAAGGTGAGCTACAAAGACATTTGGTTATTTTATGTAGTTTTATCTTTGTGTTTTAATTCATATCTTGTTTATAGTTGTCCTTAAGTACTTTCCACTTTTCAACCATTTACCTATGTCTTTCATCATTTCTTTTCTTTTTTAAAAGTATATATAAACCCATTTGTATCTATGTTGTTAGTTTTTGTCTTTCTATAGTATTGTTTCCATTACTTTGTAGTTTAGACCCCTTCTGACCCAACTGAGTGCATTCCAGAGTTTCGCACAGCTAGAAAACCCAACACTTAAGGATCCCCAACCCATTCCCAATTAATGATCACAATGCCATTTCTCCCCTAACGGTCAATTTTTTCTATTCCTGTGCTGCTTTTGTGCCCTGTATCACCCATGTGATCAATGTTCTTAATGACTTTTATCTCTGGATGGATTTGCAGAAATTTGCGTCATCATATGCAGCCCTCCTATCCTTCAAACAAGTGTTGTGAAAGAATGCACATACCAGAACATAAGGGGCAGATGGAACCGACCGGTTTTCCATTTCCATAGCCACAGCTTCGATCTGTAGCACCAATCTCAAACTCTAACTACAAGCAGAAAATGATATATTTCTCATATATGTATATATGCATCTGCATATATGTGTTTGTGTATATGCGCTAGATTTGATATGCTCTATTTGTAGTCTTATGCATATATGTGATATCTTTTAAAACCAACCCTCTATTTGTACCAGGAACATTCAGATTCAAATTACCAAAGCTAAATAGGCTTTGCCCCCTTGGCAAGAAAAAACTCAATGTAGATGCAAGGATAAACAACAAATAGAAGACAGTTGCAAGAAAAATTGCCATAAAAAAATCGAGTGTGGGGTTTGCGATTTGGAGACGGACGAGGGAGAGGTGGACAATGAGGATGACGGCACTTGTTTGATGGCGACGACGAGGTTGACGATGAGGATGCCGACACTTATTTGATGATGGAATTGGAATCGAAATGGGATTTTCGGTGCTAGGGCTTGAGGTCGCGCAATAGGAGAAGAAAGGGGAAGAAAGGGGAGATGTCGGGCAGTGCAGGTAAGTCTCAAAGTTTTATAGATGAAGTTCTATCTTTCCATATTTGTAAGAATGTATCAAGGCATTATAATAAAAAATATTTTTTGATCATATTATAAGAAATATTGAAATGGACAGAAATATACAAAAAAAACATAATGTATGAATTTGATTTGGAAATAAATAAATAATATTATAAAATAAACAATTAACATTTTAAAAAAAATATTGGATACGCATTTGACAATTTAAATCTGATTTCTATATGCTAGTTTTCATCGATTATACATATATCCAATATATTTAAATTTTTATACATTGATTATGCATAATCTCTCTAGACTCTTGCTTCTAAATTATTGTGATTACCGAAATTACCCCTTTCAATCCAGACTGTTTGAAAATGAACGACGGATGTGTTGCTTCATATGAGAGAACCGTGGGAAGCACTTCCCATGGGTTGGTGATTTTCATGTTAAATAGGGTGAATAAAAATCAAGGAGTTTCCTAATGATGTTATGAGTACTATTCATATGCATCTGTGAAGGCATGTCATCCGTGGCTTATATTTACAGGATAAATGTATGAATAAGGAGAAAACAAAGATGTATATAGATGTGCAATAAGCAGGCCATAACCTTGGAACAAATGTTTTAACTGAGAATTTGGTTCAAGGAGGTTAGCAATGCTTGTATCAATATATAAGAAATAGACAAGATAGCAGATGACAACCTAGAATTTTCGTGATCATATTCTGCGTCTGAAAAAAGAAGTCATAAGCAAAAATCCAATGCAATGCTACATGTTCATATAACATGTAAACAAAAAATTCAACGCTATTATAGTTTAAACTAATAAATCTAAACTCAATAGCCATCATTAAATCAAAAATCTTATCCTACAATCATGTCTATTCTAAATAGCAGATTAGGCTAAAATGCAAACATTTTCATATTATCTACAAGTCATGAATAAAATTAGATAAGCAGTAAACGTTTTTCAATTTGAGTAAAAATTAAACACAAACATGGTTATTCGAATCCAACCACGCTGCCACATAGCATTGCAATCTAACCATAAGGGATGTTGGCCTACAATAACATGCCACATTCCAAAATCCATTCTACAGATCCACACCACACAACATTCCAATCCAAGTCAATATATATTTAGATACAAAGGCTAGGAGCGTTGTTAGGCACTTGGAGTGATGCCATCAAAATCAACCACAAAAGCAACTGTTTTCATTCTATCGGTTTGAGCATTTAATCAAACAAGTATGAACCATGAGATTATCATCAAAGCATAAAAAAAAGAACTGCCACATTCAAATAGGTAGAGAAAAGAGCACAAAAACGCATGAAGAATAGCAAAAGTGATAGTGCCAGCTTACGGAAATAAGCTGGAGTAGCATCGCATAAGAGCTGCAATGGCAGTGAGCTTTGAAGTCGAGACAAAATAAAAATAGCAAAGAAAGAGGAACCAGGGGAAGAAAACAAAATGGAAGAAGATGGATACTGTGTGATGAACAAATTAGAAACCATTAACCAAATTGGTTTCATAGATATGAAGAACAGAAAAGAATATTGGGAGTTTTCCTCTCCCTTTCAAATCAAAAAAATTAACCTTCATGGAATCTCAAATTACCTACGGAAGTTGTTCGCTGGTCCAGATACAGCTGCCAGTGGCTGACATCAGTTGCAATGGGGAGAAAGGGGGCCCCGGAAGAAATGCCTGCAGCAGTTGTTCGCTGGTCTACATAGAGATGCAAGTGGCCGACAACATAGAGGGGGAGAAAGGGGGCCGAGGAACGAAGAAGGGGAGAGAAAGGGGTGGATAAGAAATCGCAAGAATGGTGGGAGGAAAGATCGCCAGAGCAGGAGCGAGAGATTATGAGAGCTAGGGCATAGAAGGCGCAGAAAGAGGAAGGAAGAGGAGGGATGACGGGAGCCACAGGTGCGAGTCGACAAGCTAGGGCATAGAAGGCGCAAAAAGAGGAAGGAAGAGGAGGGATGACGGGAGCCGCAGTTGTGAGTCGATGAGCTAGGGCACAGAAGGCGCGGAAAGAAGAAGGAAGAGGAGGGATGACGGGAGCCGCAGGTGCGAGTCGACGCCCCCTTCTAAAATTTTCGAATTCCTAAATTACCCTTAACAATCTAAGCCGTCCATCGAAAATGGACAATGGATGATAGGCTTCCCATGAGAAAACGCTAGGAAGCGCTTCCCATGGGTTGGGCCTCAAAGCTTCTGTCTTCTTTTCTTTTAAAGGTTGAGGGAGCCGAAAAGAGAAGGTGGTGTTGAGATTTGAGAAAGGACGGAGTGGTAGGAATAGGATAGCATGGTAGGGAATTGGGTTCTTGTGTTTTTTGCTTCTTGGCTTGTTGTGTTCTACTTCTCTTCTAGTCAATGTTGATGGAGTGAACAAGAATAATGCTGACAGCGCCATTTCAGAGGAAGCTATCGTGATGGAATGCTACTTCATCGGCTGGTTTCGCTTGGAATGCAATCACAGGCTCACAGCAGCAGAATATTAGATGGGGGAATTTATAACGGTGAGATTGCCATTTCAGGACTTCAATCCTATGCTCCCGGGAGCATGCAGCACTGCATGTTCGCCTTTTTATTTTTGAAATTTTTTTACAATATTGTTAATCTATATGTATTTAAGATGTGTATAAATTTTTACCATTTTTGGAGTACTTGAGATATTTATTTTTGATTTTTGAGAATCAGTGGCATTTTAGGTAATTTAAAATTACTAAAATGTTACTGATTCTCAAAAATAAAAAATAAATATCTCAAGTACTTCAAAAATGATAAAAATTAATACATAAGTTAAATAAACCTAGATTAACAATCTTATAAAAAAAATTAAAAAATAAGAATATGCGCCCAGGAGCATTGATGCTCAATGCTCCCAAGAGCATAAGATGGGGCTCCGCCATTTTAGCGGGCAGATGACTAGATTGTTGACCGTACAGGCATTTTAGGAATTCAGGGTCAAATTAGGGGTTGTGACCCTATGACCTGACCAGTTTTGATCTGATACAAAATATGATTGGATGGGTTGACCGTGCCCCAGTGTCCCAACCTGTAGAATCCTATCCCACCTAATATATACTTATTTATTAAAAATTACATATTTTTAAAAATATTATTATTGTCAAAGTTCTTGCATCTTTTATGGTTAGCTATATCAATAATATATGTACCGGCACCTAGTGCAGTAGTAACACACTGGTTGCATGAGCGGTTGTTCCAGATCGTACGAGCTATGTCTCCATTTGTAATCATGTAATAAAATATTATATCAATAATATAAGAATTAATAAGAGACATTTGCATATATCTGTCTTATGTATAATTAGAGTATTCCTAACATTTAAGAAATACTTGTAGAAAATACTATTATTTTTAGAAAAATATTTTTAAAAATATCGAAATCCATTTTAAATGGGGGCAAACCTATTTTCATAGAGTTATGCTACATTCACTTCTGTTTTGTTTTACTACTAATGTTTATTTCTATTAAATTTGTAAAATATTAAAGTATACAATATTTAAATTTAGCATAAATGTGTCTTTATATTTAATATGTATATAAATTTTTAAAATCATCTAACTAATTTGTATTTTTTACGCAACACGTCGTCCTAAAACCAACCTGAGATCGACCCTAAGTTTTCCCCCAAACTTATTAGAAAAAGACAAAGGTTAAACCAACTCTATCTCGACCCAATATAAAAATAGAGTAAGATTATTAATCTTGCATAAATGATTGAAAAATAAAGTAATTATATAAAAGATGTAAAGAAATATTTTGAACAAATTGAGTAACAAGAACATTGGACAAAAGGATGAAAAAAGGCTTTTCTTCCCCGATAAGAAAAAATGGGTTCGTTCTGGTTAGCTCTTGGCTCAATGTTATTAGTTGGTGTGCCATTGCTTTTATTAATTGCAGATGCATGATTGAAAACTAAGATAATTATATAAAAGATATAAAGAAATATTTTGAATTAATTAAATAACAAGAACATTGTATAAAAAGATGAAAAAAGGCTTTTTTTCCCATTAAGAAAAAATGGGTTCGTTCAGGTTAGCCCTTGGCTCAATGTTATTAGTTGGTGTGTCATTGATTCCATTAATTGCAAATGCAGCCGCTGGAACATCCGGCCTAGATTCGCCCACGCTGATGCAGTTGCGGGTGTCAAGGAGCTGGAAATCTAGAAGAGGATCAAAGAGCTTGGCTTGGTTTGGCACAAGTAAAAGGAAAAATTTTTTAAGGCTTTTTTCAAATATAACGGTTAAGTTTTACTTTAACCTTAAATATATTTACGATATTTCTAAAATCTTAAATATACTTATAATATTTGCATTTAATTCTAAAAATACTTAATCGGTGAGTTAACTTATATTCTTTGCATTTAATTCTAAAAATACTCATTCAGTGAGTTAATATTGATAGTTAAATGATAAAATTACTAATATTCCTAACAAATTTAGAATGAGATCAAAAAAATTGAATGTCGTAACTCAATGCTGCCTTAATTGCATATGAGCTCTAAATTCGGAAGGGTCTGATTTTATTTTCCTTCGTGTTTCATTTCATACAAAATGCAAATACTTCTATGAACTACTCTTCTATGAGACTTCCCTTCATTTTTAACATCTAAATAGTTAATGGAAAATCTATTTCATCTATTATATTTAGCATTATTTATATTACTATATAAACTCTTTTATTTATATAATATTACTATATATGAACACCTTCTATAAACGTATAAAATTAATATAATATAATAATTTAATATTAAATATAAAATTTTAAGTAGTATTTTCAATATATAAACCTTCTAAAATATCAATAATGCAGGATAAATAATTTTATAAAGTATTACTACATATACGTGGATGAATCTATGCATTTTTCTTAATTTATATATGAACAAACTTAGTTTTGGGCAAATGTGACTTATATATATATATTGAATATGGATGAAACTTAGTTTACTAACTAAATAAATGGTGTTAAATACAATAAATGAAATGAATTTTGCATCACTCATCGACATCGTAGTAATATAGAAGATGTTATGAAATCACTTCTATAAAACCCAGTTTAATAGAAATATTTACTTTTATCAAAATTTAACTACCGATTTTTTATGAAATGGGCATTTTGAAATTAAATGCAAACGTAATTGATATATTTAAGATTTTAGAAACTCAGCTGATATGTCTAAGATTAAGTAAGACAAATTGAGTATATTCGGAAAAAGCACAAATTTTTACTGCTCACCTTTTATGTAATTTGATCACTTACTCATCTAATTATTCTACCTATCATTATTTTATAATTCGTTTGGTTCCCAACTTCCAATCATTGCATCTTTACGTGTAACGATCTGCCTTAAATATATTTTTTAATCCTATTCACTGCCTCGGCTATATTATATCTGTCGTTCACATCTTAGCTGACGGAATTTCAGCCTCGTGTTTGCTTCACCCACCTTCCTCAACTACCCATGTCTGATCCAGCGGCAATGGCAATGGAGGAGTTTCCTCACGTGGCCATCCTTCCAAGCGCCGGCATGGGCCACCTCACCCCATCTCTCCGCCTTGCTGCAACGCTTGCAGCTCAGGGCCGCATCGTCAGCCTAGTCAGCATCCACCCCACCGTCTCCTCCTCCGAATCACTTCACATGTCCCGCTTCTTCTCTTGCTTTGCCCGCGTCCGCCCACTTCCCTTCCACCTCCTCCCCTTCGATCACCCCTCCTCCTCTTCCGATCCTTTCTTCCTCCACTTCGAAGCCATTCGCCGCTCTGCCCATCTCCTTTCCCGGCTTCTCACCTCTGTTTCTCCCCCTTTATCTGCTCTCATCACCGACGTCACATTGGCCTCCGCTGTTGCTTCCCTCTCTCTCCCCTTCCCCAACTACATCTGCTTCACCTCCTCCGCCGCAATGCTCTCATTTTTAGCAATCTACCCTGCCGCCGCTGCTGGCGGCGATCCAGAATTCAACGTTCCTGGTTTTGCTTCGCCGCTCCCCAGCTCCTTTATCCCTCCTCTGCTTCACAATCCTGCTCATCTTTTCACCACCCAATTCATCGAGAACGGGCGGGCACTCGTGAATGCCCATGGGATCCTTGTGAACACCTTCCATGAGCTGGAGCCAGAGTCGCTTCCTGCACTCAATGACGGAAGAATCATGCAGGGGCTCCCGCCGGTGATCGCAGTCGGGCCACTGGAACCTCATGAGTTCGAGAGAGGCAGCGTCGCCAAGCTGTCGTGGTTGGATGATCAGCCAGCAGAGTCGGTAGTGTACGTTTGCTTCGGGAGCCGTACAGCACTCTCAAGGGACCAGATCAAACACCTGGGAATTGGGCTGGAAAAGAGTGGTTTTAGGTTCCTGTGGGTCGTGAAGAGCAAGATCGTGGACAAGGAGGATGAAGCGGTGGAGATGAGTGAATTGGTAGGACTTGATCTCTTGGAAAAGATCAAGGATAAAGGATTAGCAGTGAAGGATTGGGTAGACCAGTGGGAGGTTTTGGGGCACCCCGCGGTCGGTGGTTTCATCAGCCATTGTGGATGGAATTCGGTAACAGAGGCAGCTTTGCATGGTGTCCCAGTCTTGGGTTGGCCGCAAGGAGGAGACCAGAAAATAAATGCTGAAATTGTGGTGAGGAGTGGGCTGGGGATTTCGGTGGAGGAATGGGGTCGGGGTGGAGAGGTGTTGGTGACGGGAGAGGAAATCAGCCGGCATGTGCAGACACTGATGACCGATGTTGTTTTGAGGGCCCGTGCAGCTCACATTGGCCAGAAGGCTCGACAGGCCATCAGCACCAATGGCAGCTCTGTTAAAGCACTTGCTGGATTGATCAAAAGCTGGGGTCACAAGTCGGTAGCTGCTGAGGCTGCCATGTAATGCTACTTTGTATGTTCAGGCTGTTGAAATAAAAGCCAAAGACAAGTCTTGGTAGTCTACTTTAGTATGCCAGCACTTTCAAGAGTCCCACTTGTTGACTTGGGAATAGTGTCGGCTTTGATGTCATTTGCCGTGAAAAATTCAAGGCTTTTATTGGAATATTAAAAATCTTTTGAGCCTACAATCGAAAAAAAAACAAAACAAAACAAAACAAAACAAAAAATCTTTTGAACCTATCTTCACTTGTTTTATCAATTTGCATGACTGATCGTGATGTGAAATAATTCTTTCCACGGTAAGCACAACAAAGCAATAAACATGAACAACAGTTGTTCTTCCCTTCAAGAATGGGAAAAGAAGAAGAAGAAGAAGATCGGAGGTAATATATAATTAAAATTGAAGTGAAAGATGATTAATAATTAATGCTAGGTGATTGAGATGTTAAATTACATTAAAAGGGGTGGCCAAATGGAGCCTGACGTTGAAATTGGCCTTAATTCTTTATTATCTTCAATGCATAAATCACCAGAATAAGTTGCATAATACAAGAGATAAAAGTAGGATTTGTTAACTACATAGCAACCAACTTTTGATGATTTCTTATGCAATATCATTTGGCCATAATACTCGTAACTTGAAGAATCCTGTATCTTAAAAAGATGATGATTAATTCACTCTGTCCCAGTCTTCTGCTTCAACTTTAAAATGAAGTTCTCCTTTTCCGCAGCTGTCATGCCTTCCGTTGAACAGTCACCCACACCCCACTCAGCTCCACGCAAACAGTATTTGTCTGCAATCTGTTGTTTGTACCTGATATTGCCATAAGACATAGGATAATTTCAAAATTGTAACCAAAGCTACCTGCATCACTGGAAGTAAAATCATAATGATGGCAAGATTCTAAACGCATGCATCGAGCATGAATGTTGCATATCTTGAGTGCTGTTTATGTAGAAGGTTTCCAAAAAGATTTCAGATTTGAAAATTGTTTCAAACATTTCAAACTACAGATATTTGCAAATTCAGAGAAGTAGTAATGTCCATTCCTATGAATGCATTTGTAAACGTTGGGAAACGCACAATGTGCCCTGAAGCTGGAGAAATTTTAAATTTGCAGAAGAAGGAAAATAAATGCAATGAAGGCAAGACGTATCCTCAGTTCAGCCCCTCTGCCCCTGTAATCTTCAAGGAGCCTTTCAGTCAAAAATATAACACATCATCAATCTTTTTTATCAAAAATATCCAATGGAAATCAACTAGACAGGCTAAGTCAACAAGGTCAATTTGAAACCCATCTATGCTTAATCAGTAGCAAGCTTGGGATCCAAAAACATGGCCTAAACAAGAGCAATTTCAAAATTACTTTTCTTTGTTCTGTTTAGATCTTTCCAGCAGCTCCTTAATCATTGGAGATGACTTAAATTTGGAATCCAGCTCTGCGTACTTCCTCTGATTTTCTTCTGCAAACAGCAAGAGGAACCTATAAACATGTATTCTCGATAAAGTCATACAGTGAAAAGTGTCAAAGGTCAAACCATTCAGTTGTTTGAGGAAATCAATCTCAGGAAGCTGAGGACCAGGGATTGATTCTAAGCCAGGGAATCCAGAAAGAATCCCAGCACTGACTGCAATAGCCAAAAGCCTTAATCAGCTAATGTACAGATTCCCTTAATTCACTGAACAAATAAGCAAAAGGTGAAAGGAACAAAGAAAATTAAAACCCAACCAGTTAAGGAAACAATGGGGATCGCAAGGCATGTAATTTGAAGAACTCTTAGTTTTCACTACAAATCGAAGTAATGTTACTTATCTCAGGACATCTATTGCAATCCTGTCAGCTGTTCTGCTTAACTCAATTAGTGAAGAACTTCAACCAGTCAATCTATAGCATACAAAATGGATGCCTGTGATCACTTATCAATAAAATTGAAAATTAACATTTATTTTGTGGCAAACCATCAAACGGCTTGGGATTTTGAGAGGAACCAGGTGGATTCTTTAGGCTGTAGTTAGAAAATTAACCATGTTCTGTCAATGCCTCTGGAAACAAGCAGTTTTTGATTGATTTGGGTGGGTTTTGAAGTTGAAACCCTGACATTGCTTATTAAAATTTCAATACAATTCTTATCCTGAGTCCTGATTCTAGTCTTTGCTCCAAACAGGAAAATCAGGTTGAGTTTGAGTTGAATTAATTGACAATTAGCGTTGAAAGATCTAGTTGATTATAAATTTTGATTTTGATATTCTTTTAAATAAACATGTTGGAAGCAATAGGTGCATTTTGGAAAATAGACAGGTTGGTTTTGGTAAATTAGGCATACTTGCGAACTGAAACCGGGTTGGGGCCGTTTGGCTGCCAGGCCTCCAACCCAAATAACAAATCATGCGGAGTTGAACACTATTCCATAACAAAACCCAAGCCATTTTGGAATTTGCTCCGCGGGTGGGTTACCTCCGCGGGTGGGTTTTATCTTCTTCTATGTTGTTGGTTCAAGAGGGTATTCATTTCAATTTCTTTTTAGTCGCTGAAAATTCACTAAAAAAAAAAAAAAAAAAAAACCCAAAATTGGTGAGAGAAGAGAAACCAAGTAGCGAGTAAATGGCTGATACCTGGATGTGACCACGGAAGAAGAGAGAGAGGAAAAAAAAAAAAAGAAACCCAAAATTTGTGAGAGAAGAGAAACCAAGTAGCTAGTAAATGGCTGATACCTGGATGCGACCACAGAAGAATAGAGACAGACGCAGCAGCGGCAGCGGCAGCCAATGGAGATGATTTGTGGAGAAGAGAAGATGTGGATGAGGAGCGTATGGATTTATTAGGGGCAGCGCCCAATTTCACTTTATATATGGGTGAGGTCCTGAATTCTGCTGAGACTGAAACAGCTGCTCGTTGAGAAGGTGCGAGACCGTTAAAACGGAGATAAGAAGAGCAGATCATGGTTGGTTGGTTTTTCGTACGGCAAGCAAAGCAAGCTCGAAGAGAGAGAGAGAGAGAGCGCTGTATTTTCAGCTTTGAGGAATCCGTCTAGTTGGGCAAGCAGCGGGAAAAGAGCACCAGTGCAGTTGGAGAAGACTGAAGAAGCGAAAACCGCGCCCATGACTGGATAAGTTCTTCTCAAGACGGTTAACTTCACAAAAATCTACTTCATTTTTCTTTAAGGGGAATTTCCAAATATACCCATGAATTGTTACCTTAATTTCTCATACACCCATGCATTTTGAAAAATGCTTTTATGCACATGAATTTTTTCCAAAATTCCTCCTGTGCCCAAAGCCGTCAATGTCCATGAGCTAAGTTGATTTTTTTTTTTTTTTACTTTTAATATTTTCAAAATACCCATATTACCCACCATCCTCTTCTTCCATTTCATCGATGGATTCAAGCAACTGGAGTGTGTACAAGTTGTCTACGCCCTACATCATCTTCCCCATTTGTTTCTATGGCTGTCATCACAAACCACCTTTCGAGTAGTCATTGGCGAAACAAAGTCAAACATTGGGTAGTTGGCGACCTTGGCACCGCACTTGAGATTGACCTTGTAGGAGAAGTTGAAAATGTTATTAGGTTTTTTGTTGATGCTCCAAAGTGTCATGGAAGAATCTTATGAGAGTCATCAATGCCATTGAAGAGCTTTATGAGTCATATGTGGAACTCTCTGACAAGCTCCTGGAGGAAGAATCCAATGGGATGAAGAGGTTGACCTCGAGTTAGAGGAAATGCAGGTGTACCATTGGAGTTGATTAAGGAGTGCCATTAGAGTACCAAATTCCGTACTCTATCTTCCTCATCAAGCAAAGGTTCATGACAATAGCCCCTCTCAACAAACCTGGTCAACTAGTGATAAAACCCAAGAGGCCAAGACCACACAACATCTCCTCTAGAGCATCAGCCAGCGAGATGCTCGTCCCTCCCACCTCTCTATTCAAGCATGACAACCCTTCTTTCCCAACTGCAACAGCATCGAGTTCCTTTTCTTCTAATAGATTTGGATCAAGCAGTTCATTAGAGCCCAACATGCCTGTCTTGCGTCAAAGGCAAAATCCAGCTTTGGCCATCTTGTTCCCAATTAGCACTCGATCTTCATCTAATCATGTTTCTCTTTATAGTAATTTACCACGGTTCCTCATATCTAACCGACATGAGCAATGAAGGTTTAGATGGGTATATTCGTAATTGGATATGTGCGTTGACAGTCGTTTCTACTCACATAAATGCTTGGGTATACAAGGAATTTTGAGAAAAATTTATAGGTATAAAAAGAATTTTTGAAAATCTATAGGTATATAAGGAATTAGAAGAAAAATTCATGGGTACGTGCTATTTGACAATTCCCCTTTCTTTAATGACAAATATACTCACTACGATGTGTTTGTTTTTAAATAAAATTTACAAAAAAATCTCCATATACGTACAACTTTTGATCAGTATTCTACTTAAACATTTCAAACACTCCCCCCCCCCCCCCCAACACATACAAAATTTTACATTCTATCCCTAATTTCTCCGACACCCATCATATACTACGTAAATGGCCGTCAGCTATAGGAGGAATGGATGATTTTATCCATAAACAAACCTAACCAACGCACTTGCACAAATGTTATTTCCCCTTGCCTAAATTTCTCCCGCTGCAAACCCTAGATTCTGTAATCTCTACATTTTTGCTCAAATCCATTTGGTCATCCTAAATTATTGGTATGTTTAATCACAACAACTAGCAAAATCACTAATTTTTCTGCTTCCCCATGCTGCTCTTACTCAATGTATTCAGCTCTACTCTAATGGTCGTCACAAAGCAACAGTTCTTCGAATCTGGATTTGGCGAAGATGAGATAGGTGCCATCAACACAACCTGTCTTCTTCATCTTTTTGTTTTTCCGATATTTAAATCCTTGCAATGTTTGAATGCAGCTATCTAATTAATATGCTCTTGTTTTAATTATTGAACTTACAAGAGGATCTGTTGAACGGATAAGGGATTTCCAAGAATTTCTACTTTTATCCATGGGAATGGCGGATGTGAGAGAGTCCAAGGTGCCAAATTAGTAAATCCTAACACAAATAATTAAAAATGGAATTGTATTTCAAAAAACAGGGGGTTTTCCTTTCAGTATGCAGGGCTTTGGTGAGCGGATCCAAAACAGAATTTAAAATTCTTCAGAAAGTTCGATGATTTTCAGCAACTGGTAGAGTTCTTTCTAAACCTGACAAATTCATTGGTGGAAAACCCACAACACCAGTTAGTAGCAAGTGACAAGATCTACTGATAAGAGCACATTTTCACAGTGGAAGCATGTGGTGGCGTGACTTAGGCAGTAAAGATGAGTTTTTTGCTCTTCGACGATGGGGAAGATTAGATTGTTGATTTTCATTGTTGAATATAATAAGACGACAACAATGGGCTTTGTTGGAGCAGTGGTGCACTTCAAGTATAGATTGTAATCAGAGAAGATGATTGCGTGACGGCTACAACTATTACTGGATCTAATATGGGTGAGTTTATTGCCAGTGGAAGAGTCCCAACCCATAGGAAGCACTTCCCTTGGGTAAAAAAAAGGAAGCTGGGCATTTTGGTAATTTTACAGCGAAAGTATAATAACTTAAAAAACGTGAGTATGTTTGGTTTTTTGATAAAATTTGTATTATATATATACAAAATCTCAATCTACTCCATTCATTTGCTAGATAAAATATTAAAATGTATGTGGACATAATTTCTCATCATTTGAAAATTTCTAAAAAAAATTTTGTACAAAAAATTATTTTTTAAAAAGATTTCATTGTAATTGGTAAAGTTAGAAAATATAAATTTTATTAGAAGTTATTTTATATTATTTAAAGTTAATGTAATTATGGTACTCTAAAAAATAACAAGTTCTTTTATTTTTCTCGAATTTTTGAAAATTTATTAATATTTTATTATTTTCTGAATAAAATCGAATCTAACGGCATCTAACAGCATCTAACAGCATCTAATAGCATCTAACGGCATCTAACAACATCTAATTTTTAAAATTAATAAGTTAATCCTAATTTAACACCTCTAATATAATCCTAGGTCCCTTATAATGTCATTTAGACCATAAATTCAGAATTTGAAACTCATATTATATGATTTAATAAAATCATCATAATCTAACAGCGTCTAACAGCATCTAACAGCATCTAACAACATCTAATTTTTGAAATTAATAAGTTAATCATAATTTAACACCTGTAATATGATCCTAGGCTCCTTATAAGGTCATTTAGACCTTAATTTCTGAATTTGAAACTCAGTTAATATGATTTAAAGAAATTCAACTTAATCTAACAACGTCTAACGGCATCTAATGGCATCTAACAGCATCTAATTTTTGAAATTAATAAGTTAATCCTAATTTAACACCCGTAATATGATCCTGGGCCCCTTATAAGGTCATTTAGATCTTAATTACGGAATTTGAAACCCAGTTAATATGATTTAAAGAAATCCAACTTAATCTAACAGCGTCTAACGGCGTCTAACGGCGTCTAACGGCATCTAACAGCATCTAACGGAATCTAACCGCATCTAACAGCATCTAATTTTTGAAATTAATAAGTTAATCCTAATTTAACACCTGTAATATGATTCTAGATCCCTTATAAGGTCATTTAGACCTTAATTACGGAATTTTAAACCCATATAATATGATTTAAACAAATCCAACTTAATTTAACAGCGTCTAACGGCATCTAATGGCATCTACCAGCATCTAACAGCATCTAATGGCATCTAACAGCATCTAACAGCATCTAACGGCATCTAACAGCATCTAACAGCATCTAATTTTTGAAATTAATAAGTTAATCCTAATTTAACACCTCTAAAATGATCTTAGGCCCCTTATAAGGTCATTTAGACCTTAATTTCTGAATTTGAAACCCAGTTAATATGATTTAAAGAAATCCAACTTAATCTAACAGCGTCTAATGGCATCTAATGACATCTAACAGCATCTAACGGCATCTAACAGCATCTAACAACATCTAACAGCATCTAATTTTTGAATTAATAAGTTAATCCTAATTTAACACCTGTAATATGATCCTAGGCCCCTTATAAGGTCATTTAGACCTTAATTTCTGAATTTGAAACCCAGTTAATATGATTTAAAGAAATCCAACTTAATCTAACAGCGTCTAACGGCATCTAACAGCATCTAACGGAATCTAACAGCATCTAACCGCATCTAACAGCATCTAACCGCATCTAACATCATCTAACATCATCTAACAGCATCTAACAGCATCTAATTTTTGAAATTAATAAGTTAATCGTAATTTAACACCTCTAATATAATCTTAAGGCCCTTATAAGATCATATATGTCTTCAAAACCAAATTTGGAACCCAAATAAATATATTAAATTATAATTAAAAATATTAACTCTACTTGATTTAATGAAATAAAAATTTATATAAAGAAATAAAATAGTAAAAAATATTATATATATTTTGGATGCCCACGGGACACGTGATTATTTTTGTAAAAAAAATATTCATTTGTTAAGGCTCGTAGGACATTTATATATTTTTAAAAAATAATACATTTATTTTTGGAGGCCCGCGGGACACATTTAAATTTTTATAAAACATTATATTGATTGTTTGGACGCTCGCGGGACACGTATATATTTTTATAAAAACAAAATACTCATTTTTGGACGCCCGCGGGACACGTATATATTTTTATAAAAGCAAAATATTCATTTTTTGAGGCCCGTGGGACACATTTAAATTTTTATAAAACATTATATTCATTTTTGGACGCCCACGGGACACATATACATTTTTATAAAAACAAAATATTCATTTTTTGAGACCCGTGGGACATTTATATATTTTATAAAAACAATACATTCATTTTTTGAAGCCCGCGGGACACATTTAAATTTTTATAAAACATTATATTCATTTTTGGACGCCCACGGAACACGTATATATTTTTATAAAAATAAAATATTCATTTTTTGAGACCCGTGGGACATTTATATATTTTATAAAAACAATACATTCATTTTTTGAAGCCCGCGGGACACATTTAATTTTTTATAAAACATTATATTCATTTTTGGACGCACACGGGACACGTATATATTTTTATAAAAACAAAAGATTCATTTTTTTAGGCCCGTGGGACACATTTAAATTTTTATAAAATATTATATTCATTTTTGGACTCCCACGAGACACATATACATTTTTATAAAAACAAAATATTCATTTTTTGAGACCCGTGGGACATTTATATATTTTATAAAAACAATACATTCATTTTTTGAAGCCCGCAGGACACGTATATATTTTTATAAAACATTATATTCATTTTTGGACGCCCACGGGACACGTATATATTTTTATAAAAACAAAATATTCATTTTTGGACGCCCGCGGGACATTTATATATTTTTAAAAAATAATATATTCATTTTTGGACGCCCGCGGGACACGTATATATTTTTATAAAGCATTATATTCATTTTTGGACGCCCACGGGACACGTATATATTTTTATAAAAACAAAATATTCATTTTTTGAGACCCGTGGGACATTTATATATTTTATAAAAACAATACATTCATTTTTTGAAGCCTGCGAGACACATTTAAATTTTTATAAAACATTATATTCATTTTTGGACGCACACGGGACACGTATATATTTTTATAAAAATAAAATATTCATTTTTTTTGGCCCGTGGGACACATTTAAATTTTTATAAAATATTATATTCATTTTTGGACGCCCACGGGACACGTATACATTTTTATAAAAACAAAATATTCATTTTTTTAGGCCCGTCGGACATTTATATATTTGAAAAAAATAATATATTCATTTTTGGACATTCCGCGGGACACGTAGATATTTTTATAAAACATTATATTCATTTTCGTATACCCGCGGACATATATATATTTTTATAAAAATAAAATATTCATTTTTTGAGGCCCGTGGGACACATTGAAATTTTTATAAAACATTATATTCATTTTTGGACGCCCGCGGGACACGTATATATTTTTATAAAAGCAAAATATTCATTTATAAAAATATAAAACATTTATTTTCGGGTAGCCCGTGGGATACATATATATTTTAAGAAAATAAAATATTCATTTTTAGAAGCCCGCGGGACACATATATATTTTTATAAAAATATATATATTTTTTGAGGCCCGCCGGACACATATATATTTTTATAAAAATATAATATTCATTTTTTGAGGCTCGCGGGACACACATATATATTTTTATAAAGCAAAACATTCATTTTTTGAGGCCCGTGGGACATATATATTTCAGAAAAACAAAATATTGATTGTTTGGACCCCGCGGGCACATATAGAAATTAAAATTGTCATTTTTTAATGCCCGCGGGAGGCATATACATATTTTAGAAAATAAAATATGAGATTTTTTATGGCCCGCGGGACACATATAATAATAAAATTTGTCCAAATTATATAATAATGTTATTACAGTTTATATTACAAAGAATATAATAATTGTAATTTTCAGTTACCATTATCTATTAAATTAAACTAGTAATACAAATTTATTTACTCCAAATGAACTCAATGTGGACAAATAATCTTATTAAAATTTTCGTTGAATTTAAAATTGATACAAAATTTTATGTTATATAACACCTCTAAAAATGACCAAATTAGCTAATTAATGCCGAAAATACACAAATCAGAAAAGACCAAAAATTTCCATTAAACGGTTATTAAAAAAATATGATTAATTCATAAAAACAAAGCTGGCATGCCTATGGAGGGATCTATCGAAACAGATTAAATTTGGATTTTCAATTACAGAGTTTCAGGAAAAATTGTACGAATTACATAAGTTTACAAATCTAATCGAATATTTAATAAAATAGCCCAATAAATTAAATTAACTTAATTGGCATGCCCACTTAGGCATTTACCGGAACAGATCTGGGAGATGTATGCATATCATAAAATTTTCAAATGATTTTAGAATGGTGCATTATATCAACTGGTATGAAAATTTTTAAAAATGCCTAGTAAATGTCTCTGTACCGGTGTGACGTGATGTCGTCCGGTGTTTACCAATCTTGCCGCCGATATTAAATCGCCCGTCTCATTTACAGCTGAGCAGATCAACTGATGTTGCGGGTGAGATTGATGGCATCGTAGTGCATTGGTATGTGTGACTGAAAATCTCAACAAATATGCTAACTCTGTTCCGTATTATTCTTCTTCTTTGCGGAATATCCAGGAAGAACCATCTGACCACATATTCTTTTGCTTTCCACGGGCTGATTTCTGCTGCACTTTCTTCCTAGCGGTAGCTACAATGTCACGTCCCGGGCGTCCATCCAGTTCATCAGCAACGTGGATGACAGATTTTCCTGACGAGGTATGCATTTAAATTTTTTTAGAATAGTCATTCCGTCGACTATATGTCCGGTTGCTAAAAAATCAACTGTAAGAATTTGACGATAGTTAGTTTATCTTAGAATGCGACATTTTGTTGGATTTTATTAATCGTTTATGGCATGCTCATTAAACATATGTTGTTATGCTGTTAGATGGAACAGAGTTGTATTGCCATGCAGTCTAAAACCACCAGTTTATTTAAGCTTAAAAAACACCGTTTGATAAAATTATATATACATATTTATATATCTGTGAAATTAATTAAGATGAATTTATTTTATTGGGATAATTAATATTGATAATGAATTTTATCTTTATTTTTATCATAAAATGACATGTTTTACGTATATTTGATATTATATATCCGTCTTGAGAATGTTTTCATTATAACCGTAATGGGAACAATGGTTGAGTAAATGATCTTAACATTCCAATAAAGTGCCTTTTTTCAGCACCGTTATTCTATTTATTTTATTTTTTAATGAATTTTTACTTGATATGGAAATCCTTATGATATTATCTTACCATCTTCAATTTTTTGTTACAGGACATTGAAAAAATGGTGCGAGCACATGTTGAGCATGTCCAACAGAATATCCGCCGAGTTGCGGTGAGAGAAAGAGTTATAGAATATTTCCTGCGTGATAAGGTTTGATTTGTCTAATCTTTGAGTCATATGATAGGATCTCGAGGATCGGGTGAGAAACCTGCAACGTTCAAATGTTATGCGATTACCCTCTACCAAAAACATCCCTCCCGTTAATGCGGAAACAGGAATGCCTTCGGTTGTCATGCATTTGGACGATACATTTCAAATGGTCTATGCGTGGGACTTGAACGATTGTCGGCAGAAGCCTCCAATCATATATGCTTGGCTTAGTCGGAGGACATCATCGCTTTCAACTTTGATGTACAAAGGAAAGGCATGTACTGTAAAATTATATTCCATGTAATACTTGAGTAAAAAATTTAGGTAACCACAAAGTCGCTATTACTAACATTTTGCAGGACCCAAACGATTTTAGACATCGCTCTCAGATTGCAATGAACCTATCCCATGTGCCGGTAGAGAAGATGCTACTACTTGAGTGGGTATTGGGAGACCCCGGATTGCATGCTGAGTACGTATTCTTGTTTGATTACGCATGCAGTGTTGGTTCCTTTTTCCCACTCCGTCATTTCCCTATTTTCACTTCCACTAGCAACTTAATTTGTATCATTTTTTAAAATACAGAACGAGGGTTTTCAAGCTACAAATGACTCAGGTTACTCAAAAAGATATGACATGTTTTGCCAATAGTGGTAATATCAATTCCAGTGTAAGTTACTCATTTCATTGCCATAGACCGTTGTTACAATATTTCAGTTTGTTAATTACGTGTTATTTAATACAAAATATTTTTACGTGTAACTGGATTCATTTTTATGGTGTCAGATTGTTGATGCATATACTATGCTACTAAATATCCATCAACGAGAGGGAATATCTGGTGTACGACGTCGTTATTTCTCATCATTTGTGGGGGTAAGTAATTTAACCTGGAAAGTTCATGTACCATAGTTAATAGTTGAGACTATTAAATAACATCACTTTTCCATTCCCTTCCTATCCAGAGGAGATTGTTAACAGGAAAGTTAGACGACATTGATGTCGAATGGTCAATTGATATGCTTCAATATTGTGTCCATGATGCAGAATGGGTACATGAATACTCACTAAAAACTCAAATGATTTGACCGTTTTTTTATACAGCTTTATGGATTGATTGTGCTAATGTCCTTTGAAACAGTTGTTTTTGCCAATTCAATATCATGATGGAACTTGGATTGCATACGCAATAGATATGTTGCTTTGCGAAATACACTATATTGATGTCGTTGAAGCGGATAGGCAAATCAGGTTCACGGCTACTTACCAACGACTGGTAAGTCTTATGGACGGGTCGCCTTGTTTAGCAATTACATATCTTCCAACTCATTTTCTAGTTGATCTGCACTGTACAGCTTAGTATGTTGAAAAAAATGTTCGACGTGTACAATGAAATCCGAGATGCTTATACATTCCAGGTCATGCACGATACAGTTGATATCATAAGTACAAGGTAAGACACAAATGAAATATAAATTTCCATATTGAAGTTTCATCACTTAATGATGTAAATGTCTTTGTAAATTGTAGAGACGACTCCGGAGTCAATATTGTCACCATTATAGAGCATTACACCGGGCCACGATCTGTTAAGTTCAATAAGGTATTTCTACAACTTTGCTTAACTAAAATAGTACATAAGTTTACAAATTTATAGGGGAATAAATAATGTTAGGCGATATATAAATATCTTTTATGCCATTTTGTAACACAGATTATCACTGGAAGCTATAAGAAGCTTATAGCATGCACGCTTCTCACCGATAGGTTTAATATGCTGGCAGAAGACGATTACAATCATGCAACTCACTGGTTTAACATAGACCTGCAGATGAAGAAATGAGTTAGTTACACCCTTATTGTACCTGGATTAAGTAACATGTTATGTTTTTGGAAAAGCTTGTGTGAGTATGTGTGTGTTACTTGCTTTCCGTTTAAAATCATACATAACTTTTCTGTCTCCATTTTTCACCTCCGAGCTTGAGGTAGGATGTGCTATGCGGATTATATGACATACATGAATATAAGTCACACTATGATATCTTAATTTCGAACTCCGTTTCATTTGAACAAATACATAATACTCATGGCATTTACATCTTTGGGGTCATCTACAAAAAAATACTACATGACCATGACCGAATCAACTACAGATGAATAGCACATGGATAGATGTGCCCAAAAGAGATGAAAATAACTGTAATTTCTGGTAGAACGATTCATTTAGTCATGTACAATGCTAACAAATCAGACTTGCTGAATAGTTGTGTCGAATAAGGCCTTTCGTTGTATGGACTTAAAATTATCATTCAAATGATGGTTAAGCATAAACGATGCAAACTGGAGACGCCATGAGTCAATCTGTCCCTGCGCTCAATATGGTCATTATAGTAATTAGAACCAGAAAATCTTACTAATATTTCACAACACAAGATCTAGAGTCGTACAGATTTATATTTCGGAGTCTTCTCAGGTATAAATGAGAACATATTGCACAACATATGCACACCACAGTCAACCCTGTCATTGAAATCCAATCATAAATGGTTACTGCAGATAGAAACATTTAACACTATCATATGGACTATAGTTTAACTATCACCATACCCGTTAGTTTGGTGTGGCAATCCGCTTGCATGCCTAACATTCCACGATTTAACTGCCTTCGTCTCACCGATATAGTGATAATAATCCTCTATCGCGGGTGCCTGAATGTGTTCACATAGAGTATACTCTTAGAACGTAGTAAGCAATTGTCACAAAATAAGGTTGTCGTGATTGCAATATACTTACCACTTCATTCTTAATAACTCTTGTCCCAAATTCTCCACCCATTGACATTGAATCTAACAAAAAAATCTCTTCGCACACCGTGTCAATGGCACAAGCGAACCAATGATCTCCTCTGCATATTGGTACAAAAACCTGCAGTAATGTGGATAACATGTCATTAGAAAACATGTCAAGCGTACAGAAACAGGGTCGCACAATCACACAAGTGGTAGAACACAAACTTTACCATTCCTGCATCTCCCACATGACATTTTATCCGCTCGGGATCATATATATAATTGGGAGCAACTGGATCACGCATGAGATATAACTGCATATCACATATAAGAACATTGGAATTATTTATACAAGCAACTAATGAGAATTCATTTAATGACTTTCCTCATTATCATAAAAAACTTACAGAGAATATAGAGTCAAAGTAAAATCTAATCACGCCAGTCGTTGTTTGAAGTTGTTGCATGTTGTATAACATTGTTAGTGTGTCAACAATCTGCATGCACATTCAAAAGATGATCAGTGCAATCCTATTGTGTCAGATCGTGTCAATGTTGAACCAGCATATCCAACTCATGACTTACGGGCGCCTGCACTCTCTCTCCTGGAGCAAGCGACAAGAACATTTCCCTCGTTAAGGTCATGCCTTCGCATTGGAACAAAATTTCATTGCAAAACACAAATAAACATACAAGTCATGACACACCTCAACATATGGAATACACTATAATATCTACCTATGTAAAGTCAAAAGGGAGATAGCCTTATGGAAACAATTGTGGTTAGTCAACTCACTCTTTCGGTAGGGATCTATCAAATGCAAATCTGACGAATGCGTCTTCAATGTCTGTCAATCGCCTGAGGTCAAATTTGACATCTTGACGATTCCAACATTTTCCTGGATTCTATGAAATGCAAGAGAAATTTCACAAGTATACTTTCACTTAAAACCTCGTCCACTGACACAGTAATTGATCATAACATAAATGAATCTGATCCAACAAGCACCGTAACACAATAATTATATAGCATGCAAGTTCATGGTGCATCCATGGAAAACAATAAATGAATAAAAAGGCTAGAAAATCTATTTCCCAACCGCTCTAGCTTCAGAAGCAGCCACCGACATTCGAGTATGCCGTCTAAGTGCAATTTGCTTCCCCCTCCTAGATGTTGTTTTATAAGGTGACTTCAGCACTCTCGAGGTCTTTATATTACGGCTCCCTCGCCTAACCGTAGCAGCCATGTCTGCAGGTTCCACAATATCCGTATCTGCATCATCAGGAGCAGTGGTATCTTTCTGAAGACCTCCGCTCGATCTTATAGGGGGAAGACTCCCTTGTACATTTGCTGAAACCAGCTCAGGTCCTTCTGCACCAACCTATTATTCGAATTTTGAAATTTCGTTGGCATTCGATACTTCTAACATGTAGTTAAATAATTATTGAAATGAGGAAACTACTAGCAATTACCGTTAAATCTGTGATGGTCCCATGGGTCGCGCCATGCATCTCCTTGTGTTCCAATTTCTGGACTGTTCTCTCGAGTGCCTAGTCAAATATTCAGTTCATCCTATTATCAGTCAAGTAAGTGGCTGAAACTATTCAAAATTATGAGGAAGTATGGAGAAATATCATCACCTGAATTTGTGATTCTAATGATTTAATCACAAATTGCGACTCTGCCAGCATCTGTCTTAATTCCTGAAAAAAAGAGAAACCCATGGTAGGTGGCATCAAAGGTTGCCGTGCTTTGTATGGTAAGACTAATATTAGCATGTATAGTAGCAGATGAGCCACATTACCGTCAACTCAGCCGTTTGTGCATTGTTCTCCTTGACTAACTATTCGAAATCAGGCGGAGTGCTTCGAATAACTCCTTGGCCACGTGGGCTACATTGGACATCCGCATCTGCATTGTTCATATTTGTGGGACATGAGATCGTAGTGTGATCGCCATCGCTGCGATGTACGACTTCCCATGCTGGCCCATTGCATATCTGCTCTACATCTTCATAGATCCTCTCTTGTACCTGCGATGCAATGTAATCTACATTAGACAAGATGTGGTCAGCCGTAAATTAAATAGTATTGAGCCATTTTACCTGCATCTGTTCATTGCCCGTCTTGCCCCACATACCATCCAATCTCAGGCAGGCTTGTGGCGTCCAGTTTTTTATGAGCGGTACACTAAGATGCATCTTAGAGAGATCAAGGACACTACTTTGCAAGTGTTCCGGAAACCAAATCTGTAAAGAATAAGAATATTAGATACAAAAACACGCACAGTTTATGTTTAATGCAATTTTCAACATCATTACCTGGACTAAGACCGTGCAGCCTCCGATTAACTTCCGCCTTCTTGTGTTATATAGCGAGAATGACTTCTTGCACATGTCCACCACATGAGTAGCCCAATCGAAATCCCTAAAGGTTTATATGTCCAGTACGTGATGTAGGTAGACATCCTCCATTTTCCCCATGCTCGTTGGGCACAGAACAGTGGAGAGCGCAAACAATGCAAATGATTGTCGCCATTTCAAGTCTTCTCCACCCACAACCAGGTTCTTATGAACATCAGAAGCAAGGACACTGTGCCCTTTACCCAATTTCAATTGCATACGCAGCTGATCGGTGCTATGCTCCTGCGAGACTGGGATGACGGTCATGCCCCCAATGGAAAGCCCCAATATGAGATTCGCATCCCGCGCCGTAAACTCCAACATCTTGCCTCCGATGTGGAAGGCATGATTGCCTTCATCCCATTGTTCTGCTAACCACTTAATGAGCCCAAGGTGCAGAGCACGTAATTTCATCGACAACAATCCTCCAAAACCCATCTCCAAAATGGCCTCTCGCTGGGCTGCACTCAATGTGCTACAGTAATCAACAAACTTCCGCACAGCGCACACCGATTGCTCTTTTACTTTGGTGGTGGGCTTGCTCGGGCTACGACAATTCCGCGATGTGCTTGGGGCATTCTCGGGGGGGGGAATGAATGGATTGATTTGGGCCCTCCATTTCAGACTCCAGCAGCTTTTCCACGCCTTCGGCGTCCATCAGACCCAAACTGCAGCACAAGAAAATGTGAGATTCGCATGGGTTGGTCAATAACTAAAAGTACCATATTTAGAAAGTAAGATGGGCAAGAATTATATGATGCAAACAATGACAAAAAGGAAGCATATAGTATTATGAAAACACTTTAGCATATGCTCAATCACATGGCATTAGAACTATTGCATAGTCTTAAAGGCCGTTCTTACATCATGCTCACATAACAAACAAAACGGACAATATAACATTAAAACAAATGCACACAATGGGTCATGTAATTCATAGGATATATGTAACACTTGCAGCATCACTCGAGTCGACGTTTCTTTCTCTGCTTCTGGCCTTTTTTACCCCGCTTAGGACATCCGCGACTGGATATGACAGGAGGGTTGCCTGTAATAATTCCTATGTGACCATCCTCGTTCCGCAACGGCGATGTCGCTTTGGGATCTCCAACATCATCGGTGAAGATCTTTCCAAGTTCATTTAGTTCACGCAATAGCCTCGCGCTACCTTCTATGGCGTGATACAAGAGGCGATGATTTGACAAAGTAATGGCATTGATTGAGTTCCATATGGTTTGTAAGTCATCCTGTCTGTGCTTCGGCAGTGCTGCATGCTTAGAAGACTCCAATTGGAGACCTCTACGAGGGGAACGCGACATCCGTTTCAAGTGGAAGTATTCAGGTACTTCGGTCAATTTCAATTCCCAAAACACCGCAAATAGATGCCTGCATATTATTCCAGTCGATTCGAA
This sequence comes from Annona cherimola, assembly GCA_030490835.1. NCBI lineage: Eukaryota > Viridiplantae > Streptophyta > Magnoliopsida > Magnoliales > Annonaceae > Annona > Annona cherimola. The sequence continues at coordinate 9,623,035 of CM059973.1, read as the reverse complement.
CCGCATACAACTACACCTCCCATAATTCTTAACGCGATTGAACTGAACCACCCGGGAAGCTTGTACGTCCGAGCCTTTTGTAATATGGAATATTGCTTCATCTCCGACGGTATCAATGGTCTCAACCTTGAATGCATTGCTCTCCCACATTTCTTGCTAAGTATCTGTGAAATTGCAATGGGTGTAGGCTTTGAAGAAGGCTCCCTCAAACTGGAACGAGGTCTTCCTTTGCAAGATCGCAAGCGAGGTGTGTTTGTCTGCATCCATTTCATCCTCACGTCGTCGACTTGTCGCCCGTGCAATGTGTTTTATAAATTCAAATAGACTTGTCTTTCGATTGACGTATTGATCCAGAAATGAATGGAAAATTTCACTACGTTGGTTTGTGCACATTCCGTGGAATCTGTAGCGCTTGTGGAACACTAGTACCCACTTCGATCGCTTACTGTATAATAGTTGCAGCCACTCGTGATCCAAGAGACCATATTCCTCCATAAAACTGCTCCATTGCGCTTCGAATTGTTGTGGGCTGACATCGTTGTAAACCAGTTGATTGAAGGCCTCTTGGAAATCATCCATTTCGTAACCCCTCCGCCCCAATTTCTCTGGGACTTTCCTCATAATATGCCATAAACAGTACTTATAGATCGATGTGGGAAAGACTTGCTGTACAGCAGCCTCGATCGCGGCATCTTGGTCGGTAATAATGCATGACGGCATCTGGCCAAACATTGCATCTTTGAACTGTTGGAAGAGCCAAACGAAGGTGTCAATCGTCTCATCCACTACCAAACCGGAGCCGAAAAGTATGGTTTGTCTGTGATGATTTATTCCGACGAATGGTGCAAAAGGCATGTTGTATTTATTGGTTTTGTATGTAGTGTCAAAGCATAATACGTCTCCAAAGGCTTTGAAATCTAACCTCGACCAACCATCAGAACAAAATAATGAACTCAATTCACCCTTACTATTTTTGCGAACTGCGAAGTACATGTCTTGACCGACATCATGCTGCCTTTGGAGGTGATTGATGGCCACGTCTGCATCTCATGCTAGCAAATGACCACGAGATCTTGATTTGAAATTTCTCACATCTTGGCGTGTGAAGCAAGTATCAGACGGACTGCATAACTGTCGGACGAGATTGTAGGCTGCAGAAGGACCAATGCCGACCTCGTTGCATGCTTTCAAAATAGAGGCAGATTCCTCATCAATTTTGCGATGCATTTTCAAGCGTTGGGCCTGTCCTTTATCTACCAGTTGATGATTGTGGTCGTCCAAAAAGCAAGTAACTACCTATCGCCCTTCTTGCTTCCTTGAAATCTCTATCCGAGCCATGCAGTTGCACCGTATGGACACTCTTTTTCTTCTAATCTTTTTGGTGAAACCATCACAGCCTTCATCATTTATAATTGGCGTATGCATGCCTTCACAAGAGCATGTCATACGCCTCCATGTAATCGCCGAGGTAGAGCTTAGTCTGCGAACTTGTTTGAGCTTGACACTAAACCCAACGGACTTCACATAGCCTTTGTAGAATTCACATGCTTCAAGTTCATCTTTAAATTCTTGTCCAACAAATGGTTGCTCGACGTTACCAGACAAGTCGCATATAGGCTGAGTACTTGCGACTTCTTCCACACATGTGTCGTGAGCTACCTCCGTTTCCATTTTCAACTGATCAATGTTCATTGGATCAAAAGCTGAAGCATCAACGTGTTAGGGAAACATCATAAAAGTGGGCCGAGACATTAAAAGGTATATTCACCATTAACGCATAATTGTATACAAAAAGATATAAAGTAGTACTGTCTTCATTTTTCCCTATGGTGAGTTGTATTCAGTAAAACAATAGGGGGTGAAGCAACATTAATTTGGAAACGGATCCTCGACATAACCACAGGTGCACTTGTTGCTTAGAAGAGATAGTTAGGATGTAAAATTTGCATTTCCCTATTAGGACAACAAATGCTACACAATTTAAACCCAACTTCCGATTATTGTTTACATCCTAAGGTCAACTAACTCATTTGGGCCATTTTTAATGCAAGTCGTATTCGTTGTCACCATCGGAGGGTGAAGGCAACAAAATGTATTGTGGGAAATCCTAAGTGCCTTTAGGTCATGTGTGGATTATCTTCACCTAGCAGGTACCTCGACAGAGCCACAGGTGCACTTGTTGCTTAGAAGCCTTAGCAGCCAAGTAAGGGAAGCTTTTCCCTGAAGGACAACACATGCAAAATGATTTAAACCATTCATTTACTTATAAGATTACTTTCACTGGACTCAAGTAACTCATTTGGAAACATTTCTTTAAGGGGAGTTCGCGTAAAAGTAATTTATAAATTTTTTAACTTCCATGCACTAATAGAACAAAAATTTCGAATCAAAAGAAGTAATACTAAGGTAGTGCAAAAGATTTCACAACAAGAAAATAGGAGATATTAGCAGTATTTATCTATGTGTTAGCAATATGAAAGGCAAACAAACTAAGAAGACAATATACATATGCCATCAGCACATGATCAACAGCAATTCGGCATCATGACAAATTGAATATACACATGGTTCTACTGTTCTATCAAAAATTTCAATGTGCAAACAACAAGAAAAATTAGACATGACGTTGAATATCTCAACAAAATTATTAATACCTATCTTAAGCAATACACATTTGGCACATGGAATTATTATTACATAGTACCATGGTAACTGTCAATGATTATTCTTCAAAGATTTCCTATTTTAATCATGGATGACGCACATTCAGCATTTATGTTTTGTGTCCATATTAACATGATTTACAGGCAGCCCATCCTTGGCTTGTGATAGATAGTCCAACAAACAAATGCTCTAGAGGCAGACATAGTGGTTTATGTGTTCAAGACGAACAGCGTAGGCCTAACTCACCTTGTCAAGTCGTTGACCAAAAAATTACCAGATTTTCCATAATGTAAACTGTGTAAACAAAGACAGAAAATCATTTCCTCCACCAATGGGTCCATCGCATGCTGACTCAAATATGCAAATTGGAATGCAACTGCCCTTGCTACCTTCATTACATTTACTTATCTTAAGCACGATACACTTGGGCATGCCAAATAGATGTTCATTGGAAGCTCTGAATGAACGCACATGCCAATGAGAACTAGAAGAACTATTTGGAGATACATGCACCCACATCATAGAATGCAACGACTATGGCAGAGGATTTTCTTAATGACACACACATACATGAGAGCATCTGATGTCACGAAAACTCAAAAGAGATCTCTCTGGAAGGATTCATCCAAACATTGAAACGCCAGAACCTGCATCATGGCTCAGTCCTCTTTGGACAAGTCAAGAACTTGACAACTAATTGCCAGCTGGCTGTTGTTTAGTCTCAACTGAAAATAAAATAAATAACAAGATAGAAGAAACTACTTGTCGGTGAAATGGCTACACTGCACGAGTGACAACTAACTGCAAGGGATTCCATCTAGCACTAATAGAGACAAGATTACGACAGAGGTAAGCAGCTAGTAGCACCAGAAGGAAAACAAAGTGAATACCAACCAGCCGAACAAGAAATCTATTACTACTCCAAGAATTTGACGTGTGGAATTTCACAAATGTAGACTGCCTCTTCAATGTATTGGCTCTAGTGATTTCTGTCACAGTAGTTCAAATGAATAGGCAAATGACAATAACTTGGCAGCAGAAGAACTCATTGATTATGATGTTTTGTACAGGTCCTAGCACTAAAATGCGGTAACAACAAACAAATAAGCATACAGAAAGGAAATATTTAATATAATTTTACCTAACGAAATGTTACTGTGAACCCTTCTCAAATAGCCATAATTCATGCTTACGCATTATTTGTCCATCTTTTCACCACAAAAAGATCAACCAGAGTTTCTGATGTTCATATTATCTAATATGTTATTGCCACTATAAATAACCAACTTTTCTCAATGGCAAGATAGTATTATCAATATATTCATCCATCTTGCAAGTAATTGAATAAAATCAAGCTTGTGTGACACTGTTTGGGAATGACTGTGGCACCACAACACAGAAAGAAAGCAACCATTCAAAATAATCAGCATGCATCAATAAGATGCCCTTAAAAGAAGTTTGATATTATTTTCATCTCATGTGATCATTTACACTGTGAATCCTATCACTGGCGTTCATGTTTGTTTTAACTTGTAAGGGGATGGATTAATCATGTACTAGGAAAACCAAAAAAAATGGATAACAAGATTTTCATTAGAACAGCGCATTATTATTCTTATGAGGAACCTTACCAGTTAAAACATTGTCCTGATCCCTGTGAGCATCATCCTCCCATGTCCTCCAGGTATGGATCTACCAAGAAAGCATGCAATTGAAGCACATTATCACTATATTTCCTTTTAGCCAACGATGAAAAATAGATAAGTAATTATTCTTACTGTTTCTGCTTGGTGTAAAAAGGAAACGAAATTTCATTGTTTACAAACTAAAAATAACATGTCATCGTGAAGAAACAGAGAACAATACTTTAAAAAAATATATATTTGAAAAGGCATCATTCTGATAAGTCGAGTTTTTATTTTATAATTATTTTATATTTGGCTACCACAGAATAGACCAAATCATATATATATATAATGGAACTAATAATTTCGACCATCTGAAAATTATTTAAAACCTATGAGGCTAAATATAATTGGCTACCACAGAAAATCGAATTGAATCGTTGAATTCAACAATACGCAGTAATGTGGAATATATTTCTGCCCAACAAAGGGTTTCGGGAAAAATATAAATTGGAAATTTTGGAAACACATCAATGGTGACCCCAAAACAGAATCGCAAAGCCAATATGAATGATACAAACAAACCCCAAACCTAGTTTCTTATAACTGTATTTAATATGTAGAATATTTTGGCCATTTCACCATAAGTCTTGCAATAAATTGCACCAATCCGGCTGCCGATTTCAGTCGTCAATAACTTCTACTTCACTATAATATTTGGCAACAATGGCAGCCTTGGCGGTGGTCAACCTCTTCCCCACCGATCACTCACTCACAATTGGCAATGCATTCACAAAACAAGCAAAAGTGCAAAGCAGATGTGAAAGTAGATCAGAGGCCGTGGGAGAAAATACCTAAGGAAGTGCGCCAACAAATGAAATTTACACACACAAAAGAATATGAAAATTCAACACAACATGTCTTATTACCATTAAATCATAACCTAGTCATAAATTATTTTGTGGATTTCTATAAAACTAGTTAATCCAACCCTCTAATCAATGTCCTGGACTGTAAAAAAATGTCCTGAACAAGGAACCTAAATGATTGATAATGTCCTGGCCGTGGGATCTTTAGATTGCTTTTAATTTCAACAGCAACAGCCCAAAAGCATAAGATAAAAAAGCTATTGAATCAGGTCAACTTAGTAAAAGTAAAAGCCCAGGACATACATTGACAATGTGCATGCAACAGCAGCTATGGTCAGCTGATCTAGAGAAACCCTTGAAGAGTAACATAGATTTTTGGACTCTACATTACTAGTTGGGAATGGGAATGGAAGATAGGTTGTATACACTCGATTGATGGCTCTGTTACGCGATCACAGTCAACGTCCCATATATATAACATTTTACACCATTTGGAAGTATTACTTGCATCATTATCATATCAAATTGGCTAATAAATAGAGCTACATATACAAGGAGATTCAATACCATTTTAAACATATCAACCGAAGAGAAATATATTATCAAGATTAATGAGTGATTCATCCTCAAGTCCACTCCAATTGATTGAAAATTAGACAAATTATATAGACTTGCAACAAAGATCCATGTGATGTACATGCTCAAAGACCCAAAATACCAAGTCATCTTCATGCTTGATCTAAGAAAATAATACGCCTAAAATAAAACTCATGATTATAAAAAAAAAAGGTATTGACTTTAAATAACTTGGCTTTATAACCTTTTGAATGAAGCAAATAGAGAATAAATAGAAGAAGCCTAGTAAACAACTAAGAAAAAATCAAAGAAAATCAAACAACATGTGCAAGAGGAGGTAGAGGGAAAGAGCAAGGGGGAGAAGGCATTGGTGCAAAAGGACAAGGGCCAAAGGCAGCTAAAGGGTAATAGCTATGAAGACAAGGCAGAGGCGCGAGACAAAACAACAAGAGGCAGGACACCGCGGTGCTAGGGCAAGGAATAACGGGGAGCAGCAGATTGAGAAAGTGAAGGTGGGAAAATTAATTAGATGGGAAACCAGGGAATGAGATATTGAGAATGTAAAAGTTGTTGTGGGAAAGTAGGAGTGAGATATTGTAAGGTGGATTCTCAACCTAATTTGTGAGGTAGCTAAAAATATCAATTGGAAGTAGGGATAAATGAATTATTCAGTATTAAATCTACATATAGGGTGTGCTTGGGAAGTTGTAAAACTTTTGATGAAAAGTTTTTTTATGTAAAACTTGTCAAATTAGTAGAAAATGATGTGATGTTGTAGGGGTAATGATCAGGAGTAAAGAGAATAAATTTAAAATAAATATGTTAGTTGTATTGGTAGTTGTGTAGAAATGATTGAAAAGTAGAATTGTTGTATAGAAAAATGTGTACAAATTAATTTAAAAAATAATAGATATGAAAAGTGACAAGTTTTAGATTGAAAAGTTTTAACTTGACAACTTTTTTAAATTGCCAAACACACCCATAGATTAATGCGCAATACTACCAAGCAGAATCAGATGAGCATTACTAGCTTAAACTCTTCCAAACAGAAAGTACAGAAATAGTGTGGAAAATTGAATTGTGTCCACAAATAAAGATTTTTGGCTATAAACTATTCAAAAATGTGCCACTCACAAAAGCAAGCCTTTAGAAAAGAAGCATCTAACTAAATGCTAGCTCTGATTTATGCTAGAACGCTACTCAGATTATTCCATAGAATGTGGCTTTAGCCAAATACGATAGAGGCTATGGATGTGCTGTTCATGAAAAAGCTGCTACGAAAAATTTTCAACAACATCATAGAACTATTACATTTATTTACCAAACCAGATTTGCAACCTATGTTCAAATAATACTGGCGCTCATGGCAGGTCAGAAAATCAATCACAATGGGCGGAAAACTCATACCAGATGCCAATAGATTAAAAATGAATCGCGTCGAGATGGATTGTGTTCTGAAACCTTAACCCTAATATTTGGCAACAACCGGTCACTCACTCACAATTGCAATGCATTCACAAAACAAGCAAAAGTGCAAAGGAGATGTGAAAGTAGATCAGAGGACGTGGGAGAAAATACCTACGGAAGTGCACCGGAAAATGGGATTTACTACTGCTACTTGTTGTAGAAGATTTGCGCAAGATGGATGATGTGCGGAGGAGTGCAGCAACGGTGCGGAGTGGCAACAATGGGATAGCAGATTTGAGCTAGGGTAGAAAAGGGGGAAGGAGAGATCGTCGGGAGAGAGGAGATTCGATCTAGGGCAGAAAGGGGGGAGAAAAACGGGAAAGGAGTGATGAACCTACTCGTGCGTGTAAGATCAGAGATGGGAAGAGGGGTGGAAGGAGAGATCGGCGGAAACTGAGAGGAGGTTCGAGCTAGGATAGAGAAGGGGAAATGAGAGATCACTGGGAGAGGAGACTCGAGCCAAGTGCGTGCAACAGTAGCTCAATCGACTCTTGCTGAAAGATGGCCAGAGGGGTGGAAGGAGAGATCGCCGGTGCCTGAGAGCAGGTTCGGGCTAGGGCAGAAATGGGGACATGAGATATCACAGGGAGGGAAGAGGGAAGAGTCGAGCTACATGCGTGTAAGATTCTCTCTCGACTCTTGCTTCTGAATTATTATGATTACCGAAATTACCCTTTTCAATCTAGACCGTCGATTGAAAATGAACGGTGGATGTGTTGCTTCCTATGACAGAACCGTAGGAAGCACTTCCTATGGGTTGGGGCTCCCAGTGGAATAGAAAAATTGGGCTGTGCGGTCGTGAAATATAGGAATTTAGGTGGTTTGGTAGCTAAATTGTAGCCCAAGAAGGACCAGATTTGTGGAGAGGAATTCATCATTGGCAATGGTCGTGGGATGCAACTTTCATGGGGCTTCAATGGCGGTGGATTGGCCATCTCAGATCGGGGCAGAGTCATCCATGTCTGCATCCAAATTAGGGAAGATGGGCATTTTCTCTGCATTTTGAATTGCCAATTTACAAAATTGAACGGATAGGAAAGGAAGACAGTGGCAAGTGGGATGGAGTTGAAAAGTGGAGCAGCACACGCTCTGAGGAAGAATAGGGGAGAAGGATGAAAAATTAGACGTTTAGGTTTAAGGATTTTTTTTTGATGGAAAAGGTTTAAGGATTTTGATTTTGTATTTCAGCCCTATTTAGGCAATTTTGGAATTAATAAAATATAGACGTATGAATCTGACATGTCCATTAGCCGTAACTAAACAGCGAGACTGCAGGAGGAAGTAGGTGTGAAATGTTGTGGGCATCGGGATAATTTAATATTATGGGTATAAGAGGAATAGTGGTAAAAAAATTATAAGTACATGGGGAATTTTTTCTTATCATCTAAAACTTTTCACTCTCCCAATTATCTAATTTTTAATTATTTTTTCACGTCTTCCTATACAAATTACAAACTACCATACTTTTTAATAATTTATACACAACTATTCATACAACTAACATATTTATTTTAACTTTATTCTCTTTATTCTCCATCACTGCCCTTATTATATGACATCATTTTCTCTCATTTGAACAACTTTTACACTAAAAAATTTTCATTTAAAAGTTTTATCACTTCTCAAACACATCATAAGTTCGATAGTATGCCACTTACATATGGACGCATACCCATTCCATTGAGTACAATTAAAAATTATCATTATCCATCCTCATAAAAAAACATCATCGTTATCCATCATAAGAAATGTCCAAGAGACCCCTTATAATTTCATAATGATAGTCTTTCAACAAAGTTCACGATGTGATGAAAACACATCTAACTTGAGAAAGAGACTAGGTGGAATCAGTTTTGATGAATTGAGTATGATAGCAGTGACGGTGGATGTTAAATTAATTAAGGTATTCTAAAATTTTAAAATTATTAAACATTTTTTATTGTCATTTTGGGTATATTTAAAATTAATAAAAATACGTACAGGTATATGTGAAAATTTTTAAATTTAGTAGGAATAGTTGTAACTAAGGGCAAATGGAGTGGATATGTTTAAATTAACCCTTCTCAAAACTATCAATGTCAGGGCATTGACTGTTAAAGTTTGCATGTGGTAGTTAGATTTAGAGTGCACTCGGGGAGAGAAAAAAAAAGTAGGTAAATGAAAGTAAAAAAACTTTTAAAACAAATGTAAAAGTAAAGTGATGCTACAGGATAAATGATTAGGGGTGCAAAAAATAAATACATAAAGGATATGATAGTTGCTTGAAAAATATAAAAAATTGAAATAAAAAGTAATAATATAACAGTAAATTAATTAGGATTGTTTGGGAAGTAATGAAACTTTTGGATAAAATATTTTTTATATAAAGTTTTTAAAATGAAAGAACATGATGTGGTGTTGCAGGGGTGTGATTTTATACACCCAGGTGCACTTAGGCTCGGTGCACTCTAGTGCGTCTAACCTATTTTTAATTTTTTTACACAATGTTAATCTAAGTGAATTTAACACGTGTATCAATTTTTACCATATTTAGAAATTTTTAGATTTTTTTGGATTTTTCATTGATTTTAAAAATACAAAAAATATCTAAAAATATCTAAAAATCTCCAAATATGGTAGTTAATACATGTGTTAAATATACTTAGATTAACAGTTGTGTAAAAATAATTTTAACAAATTTTAAAAATAAGTTAAATGTACTCGAGTGTAGCAAGCTTAAGTACACCAGGGTGTATAAAATCACGACCTGATATTACAAGAGTAATGATGAGGAGTAAAGAGAATAAATTTAAAATCGATAAATTAATTGTATGGGTAGGGGTTGCAGTCATATGCACCGGGGTGCATACATTCATTTTTGAAATTTTTTTGAAATTTTTTTAAAAATATAAAAAACTTCAAAAATGGTAAAAATTGATACACATGTTAAATATACTTACATTAACAATTTCATAAAAAAAATTTTAAAAAATGGGTGAAGTACACCTGGGTGCATTAAGGCTCATTGCATTCGGGTGCATAAGATTGAATCTGATGAGTAATTATATAGAAATGATTGAAAAGTAAGGTAATCATATAGGAATATGTGAAAAAATAAGATAATTATAAAAAGTAAAAAATTTTAAATTCAAAAGTTTTAGTTTGAAAAAGTGCCCTTAAGGGGTGTTTGTTAACACTAAAAACTTCTAAATATAAAACTTTTCACTCTCTATAACTACTTTAATTTTTAATTATTTTTTCTTATACAACTATCAAACTTTTCAATCATTTATATGCAACTACCCATACAACTAACTTATCTATTTTAATTTTATTCTCTTTACCCCTCATCATTACATTATAAGATCTGTTTGGCATTTACAAAAACTCGTTGAAGTAAAAAAAACTTTTCAAGGCTAGGGGTGTCTGAGCAAAACATGTCTTTTCAACATTGCAAGACGTCTTTCACATTTGGTTTGTCACTGCCGCTTGTACGAGCTAGGGGTGCAACTTGGTGTCGGGTCAGTCCGAACCTGCCTGACCGACTTGATTTCAAAACCGAGTTTAGGTTTTATTTTTGAACATTTTCTCAAATTAGATCCATTTTCAATCTGAACCGAGAAAACTCGAAACCAATACCATATTTGCATCAATCCAGTACCAAACCCGACCCAGTCAGAACCCGATATTCTCCCTAATTCATTAAAATAATTATATTTATTTATGCATTAAGTATTTCAACTATAATTGCAATAAAAATTATTCCATATAATCATAACCTAATTAAATTATAAAACATTTATTCTAAAACCTAAGCGTTATTTACATTTGTCCATAAAAGTTAAATATATTAAATCTACAATAACTTTATTTATTAATAATTATAAATAGAGTCATGATATACAATATATTGTATATTAGCTTATCGTACAATATTCAAACTTTTCATTTTTATTTTAAATTTTTTTTCTTCATAAACATGTTTTTCTAAGCATATTTAATTCATATACTAAGTTTTGTCATTTTATAATACTTTTACATTTATACAAATCATTTTTATCCCTAAAAATACGTGATTTTTAAAAATAAAAAATAAATATGTAAAAGTATTATAAAATGGCAAAACTTAGTATATGAATTAAATACACTTAAAAAACATGTTTGTGAAGAAAAAATAAAAAAAAGTAAAAACAAATTGAAAAATTGAATATTGTACGATAAGCTAGTATACAATATATTGTATAGTATCATGACTCTTATGAATATAACAACTCTTTAAAATTATTACATATATACTAATTAACTACGAGATATATAAGTCTCATTTTTATTGAACTTCAGATAGTGATTTCATGTAATCTCATTTATTTTCTTGTCTTGATTGTTATATCTAAAATCATTACGTATATAGTATTTAAAATTCTCTTTTAATTGAAATACCAACTTTCATCCAAATCGTAGATATCATAAGTCATATAAATATATTAATGTGTAAATTATTAATGTGCGAATGCAATAATGTTAAAAACATTCGTTATATCTATCGGTAATTTCAACTTCTATTGACTTGTAAGTAACGCAAAACTGAAATCGAAATCAATACTAACCCGGTCCGAACTCGACTCAAATCCAGATTTAGTATTAAGGTTTGGGTTTGGGTTTGGGTTCACATAAACCCGATGGACTTAGGGTTGGGTTCACTCAAACCCGGTACAACCCGACCCGAATGAGCACGTAGAATGTCACAAGGAAGGGTGAGAAATGGTGGGCAACAATGGAATTGCGTTTTCCAATGATAATAATTGTTCCATCATTCACACTAATTTTTCCATTTTACCCCTATATTCTAATCATTTTTTACCAACTACATACAACAAACCTATTTATTACAATTATAATTCTATCATTTCCTATCAATCATATATTTATCAAAATATTTCATTTTCCATTTCTCGTCATTTCCCACAATCTCATAATTTTACACGTGACCAAATGTGTCTTTGTTTTCATTTTTACAACAACTACTTACTGGCCCATGCATCAATGCCCGGTCCATTTGCATACCGCTGCCAAAATTTCCCTGCAGTGCCTAGTTTTCAAAGCATGTTGACCATATGTAATTAATGCAGAGATGCATTAATGGCATACTGGCAATCTTTTCAAAACGCCACAACTTTTGACATTTTTTTCACTATACAACACATTAACTAATTTTCACGAATGTCAAACACACTCATAATATGATACCATTTTTTCTATTTTAAAATTTTTTACATAAAAAACTTTTTATCAAAAGTTTTATTACTTTCCAACATATACTTCATATAAGATGTCACATCATCATATTAAAAGGCATGTAGAATGGAGGTAGAGAGCATTTTTTTTTACCAAACTAAGTTCATGCTTGGATGACCATCCACACTTCCCCTTTAAATGGCGGAGTGACTCATATTTCAAGATCATATGGGTGGTTATCATTCAAAATGAAGGATAATTTCAAATAGAATAGGGGATTCTTTTTCTCCTTATGGGACTTAACTCTGATGGAGATAAACTTCTATCTTAAGCACGTCTCAATCTTAACACCCTTGTATTTTTTGTGTCACTATACTTGCCATTGTTCATGGGAAACAAGTGATCTCTCTCTCTCTCTCTCTCTCTCTCTCAGTTTTCCACATCACTTACTAGTTTCTTCCACATAGTGGATTCTAGTCCTATTGATTTTGATTCTCATGCATCTCTTAGCTATTCAGAGCTGAGAATGAGATAAGATTTTGAAATCAAGGAGACGTTTGGTAACGTCTAAGTGTGGGAAACATGATTTTTACATTGTATTTAGTTTTTCAATACCAATTATTCCTCTATCGATCACACTATTTTTTCTACTTTTATCTCTACATTCTAATCATTTTTCCTACTAACTACATATAACAAGCCTATTTATTCAAACTATACATCTATCATTTCTTATCAGTCACACATTTATCAAAATATTCCCTTTTTCATTTCCCACTATTTCCCACAATCCCACAATTTTACACATTACCAAACATCCCCTAAAGTATATTTAAAATAGAAAAAGTTATAATAAGATAGAAAAAAGTAGATTGTTTTTTTTTAGAATAGGAAAAGTATTTTTCAAAAATGAAAGATTTCATTTCAAAATCATCGTGTTCTCAGTGTGAACAACAGCAAGAGTCAATGGAAACAATTATCACCAACAACCTTTTAACCATAGTTTCGATAATCCAAAGGAACAAGTATTCAAGCCTTCTTTCTAGCACCACAAACGCCCCATCTAAAGCTCGGTTATGGAATGGAATCAAGACAAAAAATGTCGTAGGCATTTCTAGTATGGGTAGTGTTTTTATGCAAACTTCTTTGCATTTTAGCTCTTAAGATCACATGTCATTCACCCTTTAAATCTAATATCGTTAATAAGCCTCCGCCTCTCAAATTTAAGTCCATCGGTATAAAATTATATGATGAGCAATTAGATTCCCAACATCAACTTGATACATGCTTTGTAGATGCTGATTTGATGGGCCTCTGATGGGTATAAAATAACATTTTACATTGAATGGTTTCTTGATGATACAATGGGTGTACTTGGTAACCAAAAAAATTTATTAATTTAAAATTTTTCATTTTTCATAATTACGATAAAACTAGTCTTTTTATATTTTTTCTATGGGTGTGTTTGTTTGGAGCCAAAATATGTCAACTAAAACTTTTCAACCCAAAACTTTTCACTCTCCATAACTACTCTATTTTTTAATTATTTTTTCACATTTTTCTATACAAACTACCCTAATTTTCAATAATTTCTACACAACTACCCATACAACTAACCTATCTATTTTAACTTTATTCTCTTTACTCCTCATCATTACTCTTATTATATCACATCATTTTTTATCAATTTGACAACTTCTATTCCCAAAACTTTTCATCAAAAGTTTTACTTCCAACCAAACACACCCTATATAACTAACTTTTCAATCATTTTTCCACAACTATCTATGCAATTAGTCAATTACCTTATTTATTTTAATTTTATTCTTTTTTATTTATCGTCATTACCCTCATTATATCATATAATTTTTTATTACCCTTATTATATTATATCATTTCGCCTAAAAGTTTTATTAAATCCCAACATGCATGGTTTTATTAAATGCTAGACATACCCAACATGCAAAGAAGAAAAGATATTGTAGTTTTTTGACTGTTCTAACTATAGGTACATTTGATAATTGGAATTTTTGTAGGATTGCAGATGAGATGAGTAACAAAAAATAAAATATTTTAAAAATTATGTGATTGATAAGAAATGATAATGATAAAATTAGAATAATCAGGGTTGTTAGAAGAAAAATAATTAAAATATAAAAATAAATGTGAAAAAAATATGATGATGGATGAAGTAAATAGCTGCTTTTGGAAATATGCCCTCGCACTTTATCACCGTTGAGGGGCACTTACCCCGCGTGCCCTACGATATATGCGGATGTGATTAGCATACGAGGCCCAACCCATAGGAAGCGCTTCCAGTGCTTTTCCCAAGGGAAGTGCCATATCTGCCGTCCATTTTGCGTTGACGGCTGAGATCGAATGGGGCATTTTCGGTAAGTGAAAATTTGATACAGGCATCGACCGAGACTCGGCACTCGCGACTCGCGTCTCCTCTCCCTTTTCTCGTTCGGCAGTAGCGTCCGTCTCCTCTAGGGTTTCTATCGGTGCCCGTCTCCCTCTCCTCCCTCCTCCCTCCTCCCTCCTCCCTCCTCTTTTGCCTCCGCAAACACGCGAAGGCGTGTGAGCTGGGAGAGGCAGGCTTAGAAGGAGCGGGAGCATGCCTCTTCCTCACCGTCCTCTCCACACCCTTCTCTCCGGCAACCGCTTTCTCATGAGCTCCAAAAACCTGCTGTAATGCTTCCCCACCACGCCTCCCTTCCTCTTTCCCTGCGTCCTCCTTATCCGTACCTACCTTCACTTCCTTCCCACCACTCGCCGAAGACATTTCTCCAAACTCTAGTTTTGCGCCATGAAAAAATCGCGGTTTAACTCCGTAGGACCTCCAGTGCTTTCACAAACGGGTTCATTCCTCGTTGACTATTCTAATATGTTCTATGCTTCGTTTGCCTTGTATCCAGACAAGCATTTACCCGCCCCTCTGACAAGCTTGTGGTTTTCTTTCGCAGTTCATTCATCGAGTGTGGAAGCTCTGGCGATGTTTGGAGAGTGGCTAGCAGCGTTGAAAATGAAACTGGAGAAAGAAGGCATTGCGTGCGGCTCGTGCGTGCCAGAGCAGTACACCAGACTGTTATGCCCAGTCGTAATCTTCTTGTGCACTTCTTTTTCTGTTCTGTTATGCTTTTTTTCCATGTTTTATGATGTGAGCCTTTCCACTGCAGACGCTGGTCAGCTGCTTCTTTCATTTTCTATTTTCTCCCACCATTTTGAAATTGGCAGCAACTTAGTTATGTCATTTTACCGGCTTTTTGCATGTTTGATTGTCTGTAGCACTATCACTTTCAGTTGTTTTCCATTTTTTGTACATGGGCTTTCCATCACAGATGCAGGCAGGCTATTCCTTTCATGTTTGTTGCCATTTTTGAAATGGAAAGTAGCTATGCCATATTACCACCTACTTGGCATTTTTTTTTCTCCTCTCCCTTTATGATATTTCCTAGCTGCTTTAAATGTTTTGTGATGTGGGTTTTCCCCAATAGGTTTCTTCATCATTGTCTGTGACCATTTTTGAAATTAACTGGAGCTTAGTTATGCATATATGGTATTCATGGACTTGTATCTAGAACATCCAATCCTTGGCAGATGTTGCAAGTGGCTTTTGTATATTTAGTGTCAGATCGACAATGAATTTTGTTGGCTCCATTGTCTCCATTCAAATTCCAAATCGATGGTTAAAAATGATGATGGCCTGTTCTCCTTTGACTGAAACACTTTTGTTCTTTCACTTCAATCGCATGCATGCCCCTTGTGGCTGCTGAAATTGTGCTTTTAGCAATGCTCTTCTTCATGTCCTGTGTTCCCATTGCTGTTGCATACTGCAGCCATATCTTTAATGGACTCTCTTGTATCTTTTTTTAATTTTTTATTTATTTTTCAGTGCAATGGAGGTGATTTGATGGAGCGGAGTTTATCTCTTTTTATTCGAGAAGATGGGTAATTGTGTTATTTTTCCTATTGAGACTAAAACTGCTCTGCACCCCTCTAAAATTGGCAGTGTGGTGATGGCTGGGTTTCAGACGTGTCCTAATTGAGATCCACTTACTAGTTGATCTGCATCAAAAAAAATTTCAGGCTGTTTTATAATTCATATATAAAATAAAATCTGGAGTTAATGCAATTGCATCCGAATGATGTAAGGTCCTGTTTAATTCTACATGTTCTAGCTTGGCATGTCTGTCTATGTGGACTGACTTGCTATTTTGTAGTGTTTATTTCATGTTCAAAGAAGTGATTTTATAGAAAAATAGAACTGTTGCTGATGTTTATTGTATTTTTGCCGTCATGTTGGTATTTACTAACTTGAAAGTTCATGTGTGTTGCAGGGATTTAGCCATGTGGAATTGCTTTAGAGCTAAATGTGGATGGAGAGGTTATTTACAGGTATTGGTTTTTAAATATAGGACTAACATATTTTGTCTTTTTCATTTCCCACCATTTCTTCTTCCAATCAAATGTAAATGTGATTGTGCTTGTAAATCACCTGGTGATGCTGTTCTTAGGCCTCGGATGGGGGGAATGAATACAACAATGCCAAAGGAAGTATTGGTTCTAAACCCTTGAGAGTAATTACAGAGGAAAGCCTTCAGCTGGAACCATTGGGAGATCAGGAGCTTGAATAGCTTTCATCTTTTGATGTTTTATGATTTATATTCTTGTTTTAGCTATGTTCCAAGATTCATGATTGAATAATGCAGGTTTGATATTTCTGTACTAGTAGTGACTGAGAGACGGAAATTACATGTTCAAAATGTAGTGTAGAGAATCATATTAGTTTGAACTTTGCAGTGTGGAAATTTAAGTCTGACTTATGAGTTTACTTTTTAGCAATCCAAGAAATTATAGTCAGCCATATTTGGTTATTTGACACACTTTTAGATCTTGGCACCCATGATACTTAGGTTTTAATAATCTTGGTTGGTTTTTTGGTTGAAATTTGTGGCTTTGGAGACATCCACCTACAAACTATACAGTGACTTTTAATGTCTTTTGCATAGGCATTTTGAAGACCTGTGAAGAGGTATGGGTATGTTTCTGGATTTCTTGTCTTAGATAACAGATGTATGGCATCCACAATTATATTTTCATGTTATTATTGTTATATCTAGTCAAGTTTGAATATATAGCTTTTGAAAGAGGAGACCCTCATTCCAAGTCAAGGCAGAAAGTGAACTGTTTCATAGCAGAAAATACAACGCCATGATGGTTTATATTTTCTTTCACCTCAGTATGCATTTGTTTCTGTTTTCCATAGAGTTTTCAGAACTTCCCAAACCAAGCGCCTGTTTCTAAAGTAATCACTTTATACGGGATCATGTCGACATGTCAGTGTGTTGATTTTTATCAAATGGATAACTCCCACTATGGTGACCATCTCCTTTAACAAAAATTTTCACTCCTGCAAGTCAATTTGGGCAGCTCCTCATTGTCAGAGATCTCCGGGTATTTTGGGTTCCACCAAAACAATACTCAGATGAAGGTTGTTATTTGATCACTTTGGAATTAGAAGAGATTTACAACTCATGAGCACTAACATGTCATCTAACTACAAAAGTGCAAAGAGAAATGCAGATTACACCTTCTGTTGGTGGCTGGAACAACCCAGGCCATTTAACAAACAACCCCACTGCTGGTGGCTGGAATTTCTCAATACAGCATGAACATCCATCCTATATTTGTATCTTTTTATTAGTTGCATTTAGTTGTTTTCTTCACTTTTAAATGTATCTTTCTGGTAGAATGCAGATGAAAATTTATCTTCACTTTTAACCCTTTATCTCTCGGCAACCAATTGAAGTTCAGCCTTTTTGATAGAGTTTAGGGTCATCATCTATGCATACCAAAAGCTACAAATTCAGCCTCAACTATTGAGCTTTTCGTTCAAACCTAAGAATGGGAGGCAGTACATTACTGTCAAGTTTTTTGAATATTGAATGAAGCTACGAAGGGTGATCTTTTGTATATACATTTTAATGAAAGAGAAGATCAGTGATTTGATTTCATGGCTGATACAGGAGATGATTGAAATTCATCTTATGTTGTGGCCCAATTACTTGCTCAACCTTCAATTCTTTTGGAAAATGGCAATTTGGTGCATTCACACGCAGGGATATACTTTCTCATCAGTGGAGATCTTACTTAGGACTTGTCCAGTAACATCTAATGGGATGAGATTGGGATTTACATTATTTTTTTAATTTCCAATATTATTTTTCTCACTATTGATACAACTTTTCATTTTTGAATACATAACAATCTTACCTTTTCCATTTTCACCAGGTGCTTCCAAATAGGCCACAGGTGGTTGCATCCTCATTTGCTACTAAGAGTTGAGTTGTTTAGATCAAAACCTTATTTTGTGAAAATAGACCAAATTAGCCTGATTTATGCAAATCATCTGGAACCGGGCTTATTCTGATGTAAGAAATGTGTGAAGTTTCTTTGAAGTTGTTGCTTTAGTGTTGTTATTTGTGTATTTTCTTCCTAAGGACATTAGTTCAATTGATGGGGTTGTGACTAGTTATTGTTTATAGAAATGTATCAATATTCAATTGTAAGGTGGTTGAACAAACAAGATAGGATTTGTCTTTTAGGTTGGATCACTTCTGTAATGTTTCATAGAGGTTACATAGGAGTAATTATACTTGGTGTAAAATTGTTTTGTACATGAAGTTACGTTTTAGCTCAATCTAGGTTTGTTTTAGCATTCAGTTAAAATTATTTGCAATGATTAGCATACATGGAGGTGGAAGAACTCTGTACTGCTATAGTCTGGAATTTTTTGCTATTTCAATGGTTCAGATTTTTTGCTGTTTATGAGCTCACTACAAGCTTGGTAGGTTATTCATGTCAATGCAGTTGAGAATGGACTTGTGACTAATCTATTCGTTGGTGATTCTTTGATGGAAATGTATACCAAAAGTAATCACTTGAATGAAATGAAACCAAAGGATGTTGTTTCCTGGAGTACAATTAATTAACTGAAATAAAATCCATTTTCTTTCTTAGAATCACTTTCAAATAGTGACATAGATGGATCTGTTAAGTGATAGGTTGTTTCTTGTAACTTCCGCTTGTTATTTGATCACTTTGGAATAAGAAGAGATTTACAACTATTGAGCACTAACATGTCATCTAACTACAGGAGTGCAGAGTGAACAACACTAGAATGTGTTTCTTATTACTCAATTTGCTTCTGTATTTCTTTTAGCTAGCTTTCATTTGTTAATGTTCTAATAACATTTCCTCTTTCTTTTATATTTCTCAATCGAAATCTGCACATCAGCCTTAGGCACATCACATGGATAGGGTCATCACATGGATGCATATGACTGTTATCTCAATGCCTTGAAGGACCTTATGCTTGCTAAGATTTTAGTTACAGTGAATGTTCTTACCCATGGATTAAGAGTGTTGCCTGATGTGATGGTAAATCATTGGGTTGTGTATTAAAGTCATGGGAACAACCTCTTCGAAATCATGGAGGTAAGGCTACATGTATCTCACCCTTCCCATGCCCATGGTTGCTCATGCACTGAGTACACCATTTTATTCCTATCTATGCAATTTTCGTGAAACTTAACCAAACTAGAATCTAAATAAATGAATCTCAGCACTTCTGACTTCTATAATGTAAAATTCTTGCGAAAATGAATACTTTAGGATTGGTATGCATTGTGTTCTGCAGCAGTTGGATCTAGGAATTGATCTCATTTTTTCTCCACTCGTAGTTCTGCATTTTACACAACAGTGTTGGTGATCCTTGTATTTAATGGTTGCATATGCACATTACTTTCGAACGTCTTCATAAACAGTCTGTGATAACAAAGCAGGCATGCAAATTGTTTCCTCAGCGTCAAGTAAGCATTTTATGCTTCTTTCACATATCTTGCATACAATAATTACTGAGTTTTCTGGAGGAGTGGAATCTTTGGCCTTTGATTATGGAAGCTTTGTCAGAATGGGCTATTGATTTCTTTGAAAGTATGTATGCATTTATCCTTGTTGATCTCTTTAGATTAATTTAGACAGTTTGGATGTCATCTCTCAATTTCACAATCTTTCTAGAGGCACTAAGTTTTCTTTCACAATCTCTATTGCTAATGAGTTTGATGTTTTAGGGGGCACTGCATGCTACCAAAAGGCCCACTAGGAGATCAAGAGAGCTGATGGCAATGTTGGTGTCATTACAGAACAAGTCTTTCAGAAAATCGAATACCACAAACATTACTGTTAAAGAATTGTATAATTCAAGATCTTTTGGACGTCTTTGTATGCTTTGAAACAAACAAGGTTGTTGACGTGTAATGTCTTGAATAAAAATACGATTTTTTTTCAGATTGTAGTAGAATGTATGCAACAATGTATTACATTCCAATTCAATTTAATGAATTTAGTTATTAATAAATCTTCTACAAGTTTTGTTATGCAAATTTTGGAATAGGTACATTGTGTTTGAAAAATTAAAATATGTGTGCTTCGTATGCTAAATTGGATGATATACATGTCAATCATATTTTAACATAATGGGACGGAACACTGAGAATTTGCTCTCTCGATGCCCGTCATTGTCTTTTTTTTTTTCCAAATATATTCAAAATTGCGGCAATAAACAAATAATGAGAAGTAGCAAACTCTTAATTAAGAAAAAAAACCAATCTTATGTCAAAATCGGTTGAGTATGCAAATAAAATAAAGTTGCAAACTGACAATTAAATATGAATGTGTAAATTTGAAAGTAGAAAATTCATATGGCTGTTTGTTTTTATAAAATATATAAATGTCCCACGGGCCTCAAAAAATGAATATTTTGTTTTTATAAAAATACATACGTGTCCCGTGGGCGTCCAAAAATGAATATATTATTTTTTAAAAATATATAAATGTCCTACGGGCTTCAAAAATGAATATTTTATTTTTTTAAAAATGTATACGTGTCCCGTGGGCGTCCAAAAATGAATATAATGTTTTATAAAAATTTAAATGTGACCCGCGGGCCTCCAAAAATGAATGTATTGTTTTTATAAAATATATAAATGTCCCACAGGCCTCAAAAAATGAATATTTTGTTTTTATAAAAATATATAAGTGTCCCGCGGGCGTCCAAAAATGAATATAATGTTTTATAAAAATATATACGTGTCCCACGGGCGTCCAAAAATGAATATATTATTTTTTTAAAATATATAAATGTTCCACGGGCCTCAAAAAATGAATATTTTATTTTTATAAAAATATATACGTGTCCCGTGGGCGTCAAAAAATGAATATAATGTTTTATAAAAATTTAAATGTGTCCCGCGGGCTTCAAAAAATGAATGTATTGTTTTTATAAAATATATAAATGTCCCACGGGTGTCAAAAAATGAATATTTTGTTTTTATAAAAATGTATAAGTGTCCCGTGGGCGTCTAAAAATGAATATAATGTTTTATAAAAATTTAAATGTGTCCCGCGGGCCTCCAAAAATGAATGTATTGTTTTTATAAAATATATAAATGTTCCACGGGCCTCAAAAAATAAATATTTTGTTTTTATAAAAAACTGTCGTGAGATGGTTCTTTTTGGATATTCCGCAACGAAGAAGAAGAATACGGAACAGAGTTAGCATATATTGGAATTTTCAGTCGCACATACCAATGCACTACGATGCCATCAATCTCAGCCACAACATCAGTTGATCTGCTCAGCTGTAAATGGGACGGACGATTTAATATCGGCAGCAAGGTTGGTAAACACCCGACGGCATCACGTCACACTGGGACAGAGACATTTACTAGGCTGAAAATGCTCAGAATCGTCAAAATGGCAGTTCGGCTGCATTGCTTTTAAAAAACGACTTCTGAATGTAATATTTTGCACCACCGAATCTATTTCTAGCAAATTATGAAATAAACAAATGTCAATAGAAAATTTACATGAGATATAACACAAGGGTACATTTTTAGAGGTGTTATATAACATAAAATTTTGTATCAATTTTATATTCAACGAAAATTTTAATTAGATTATTTGTCCACATTGAGTTCATTTGGAGTAAATAAATTTGTATTACTAGTTTAATTTAATAGATAATGGTAACCGAAAATTACAATTATTATATTCTTTGTAATATAAACTGTAATAACATTATTATATAATTTGGACAAATTTTATTATTATATGTGTCCCGCGGGCCATAAAAAATCTCATATTTTATTTTCTAAAATATGTATATGCCTCCAGCAGGCATTAAAAAATGACAATTTTAATTTCTATATGTGCCCGCGGGGTCCAAACAATCAATATTTTATTTTTCTGAAATATATATGTCCCACGGGCCTCAAAAAATGAATGTTTTGCTTTATAAAAATATATATGTGTGTCCCGCGAGCCTCAAAAAATGAATATTATATTTTTATAAAAATATATATGTGTCCGGCGGGCTTCCAAAAAAGAATTTTTTGTTTTTTTAGAATATATAAATGTTCCACGCACCTAAAAAAATTAATGTTTTATTTTATAAAAATATTTATGTGTCCTGCAGGCCTCAAAAAATATATATTTTATTTTATAAAAATATATGTGTCCCGCGGGCTTCTAAAAATGAATATTTTATTTTCTTAAAATATATATGTATCCCACGGGCCACCAAAAATGAATGTTTTGTTTTTTTAGTACATATAAAGGTTCCACAGGCCTTAAAAAATGAATGTTTTATTTTATAAAAATATATATATGTCCCGCAGGCATCAAAAAATAGATTTTTTATTTTTAAAAGAATATATATGTGTCCCGCGGGCTTCCAAAAATGAATATTTTGTTTTCTTAAAATATATATGTATCCCACAGGCCACCAAAAATAAATGTTTTATTTTTTTAGAATATATAAATGTTCCACAGGCCTAAAAAAATGAATGTTTTATTTTAAAAAAATATATATGTGTCCCGCAGGTCTCAAAAAATAAATATTTTTTTTATAAAAAATATATATGTGTCCCGCGGGCTTCCAAAAATGAATATTTTATTTTCTTAAAATATATATGTATCCCACGGGCCACCAAAAATAAATGTTTTGCTTTTTTAGAATATATAAATGTTCCAGGGGCCTAAAAAAATGAATTTTTTATTTTATAAAAATATATATGTGTCTCGTGGGCGTTGAAAAATAAATATTTTATTTTCTAAAACATATATATGTGTGGCGCAGGTGTCCAAAAATTAATATTTTATTTTCTAAAAATATATATCTGTCCAACGAGCATCCAAACAATGAATATGTTATTTTCTGAAAATATATATCTATCCCACAGGTGTCCTAAAATGAATATTTTATTTTCTAAAATATATATATCTGACCCACGGGCGTTCAAAAATGAATATATATATTTTCTAAAATATATATATGTGGCGCGGGTGTCCAAAAAATGAATATTTTATTTTCTAAAATATATACATGTTTGGCGCGGGTGTCCAAAAATGAATATTTTATTTTCTAAAAAATATATGTCTGTCCACCGAGCATCCAAATAATGAATATTTTGTTTTCTGAAAATATATATCTAACTTACGGGCGTCCTAAAAATGAATATTTTGTTTTCTGAAAATATATATGTCCCACGGGCGTTCATAAATGATTTGTTTTATTTTCTAAAATAAATCCGCAGGTTTAAATCAAAAACGAATATTTGATTTCTATAAATATTTTGTCTTATAAAGAAAATTTACATGAGATATAACACAAGCGATCATTTTTAGAGGTGTTAACAATAACTTTTGTATAAATTTTATATTCAACGTAAATTTTAGATAAATTATTAGTGCACATTAAGTTCATTTGTAGTAAATAAATTTGGATTTTTTGATTAATTTAATTAATAATAGTAACAAAAAATTACAATTATTATATTTTTGTAATATAATTTGTAATAATATTATTATTGAATTTAAATAATTTTCATTATAAAATTTCTATTAAACGTAGTTATTTACTCAATTGATTATTTAACCAATCCCAAAAAGAAACATATATTTATATATTAAATATAAATTACAGTTATATATAATTTCTTACAATTTTAGTTTTATAGCGGCATAAATAATAATTTTTACAATTTTATATATTTACGTAAATTTTGATTTTATTTAATTCAAATTAGTTAATATTTTTAATTATTATTTATTTAGTTTTAAAATTATTGAAAGGTTTCCATAGTTATGAAATGAATTATTAATTATATATCTTGTGCAAAATACACAAATTAGGTAAAATATTTATAAAATTTCAATAATTATATGCTTTTAGATGCTGTTAGAAGCCGTTAGATGCTGTTAGATGCTGTTAGACGCTGTTAGACGCTGTTAGATGCTGTTAGAAGCCGTTAGATGCTGTTAGATGTTGTTAGATGATGTTAGACGCTGTTAGATTAAGTTGGATTTCTTTAAATCATATTAACTGGGTTTCAAATTCCATAATTAAGGTCTAAATGACCTTATAAGGGGCCTAGGATCATATTAAATGTGTTAAATTAGGATTAACTTATTAATTTCAAAAATTAGATGCTGTTAGATGCTGTTAGATGCTGTTAGATGCCGTTAGATGCCGTTAGATGCTGTTAGATGCCATTAGATGTCGTTAGACGCTGTTAGATTAAGTTGGATTTCTTTAAATCATATTATATGGGTTTAAAATTCCGTAATTAAGGTCTAAATGACCTTATAAGGGCCTAGGATCATATTATAGGTGTTAAATTAGGATTAACTTATTAAATTCAAAAATTAGATACTGTTAGATGCCGTTAGATGCCGTTAGATGCGGTTAGATGCCGTTAGATGACATTAGATGCCGTTAGACGTTGTTAGATTAAGTTGGATTTTTTTAAATCATATTATATGAGTTTAAAATTCCTTAATTAAGGTCTAAATGACCTTATAAGGGGCCTAGGATCATATTACAGGTGTTAAATTAGGATTAACTTATTAATTTCAAAAATTAGATGCTGTTAGATGCTGTTAGATGCTGTTAGATTCCGTTAGATGCTGTTAGATGCTGTTAGATGCTGTTAGATGCCATTAGATGTCGTTAGACGCTGTTAGATTAAGTTGGATTTCTTTAAATCATATTAACTGGGTTTCAAATTCCATAATTAAGATCTAAATGACCTTATGAGGGGCCTAGGATCATATTACAGGTGTTAAATTAGGATTAACTTATTAATTTCAAAAATTAGATGCTGTTAGATGCTGTTAGATGCGGTTAGATGCGGTTAGATGCTGTTAGATGCTGTTAGATTCCGTTAGATGCTGTTAGATGCCGTTAGATGCCGTTAGACGCTGTTAGATTAAATTGGATTTCTTTAAATCATATTAACTGAGTTTCAAATTCAGAAATTAAGGTCTAAATGACCTTATAAGGGGCCTAGGATCATATTACAAGTGTTGAATTATGATTAATTTATTAATTTCAAAAATTAGATACTGTTAGATGCTGTTAGACGCTGTTAGACGCTGTTAGATTATGATGATTTTATTAAATCATATAATATGAGTTTCAAATTCTGAATTTATGGTTTAAATGACATTATAAGGGACCTAAGATTATATTACAGGTGTTAAATTAGGATTAACATATTAATTTTAAAAATTAGATGCTGTTAGATGCTGTTAGATACTGTTAGATGCCGTTAGATCCGATTTTATTCAGAAAATAATAAAATATTAATAAATTTTCAAAAATTCGAGAAAAATAAAAGAACTTGTTATTTTTGAGAGTACCATGATTACATTAACTTTAAATAATATGAAATAACTTCTAATAAAATTTATATTTTCTAACTTTACTAATTATAATGAAATCTTTTTAAAAAATAATTTTTTGTACAAATTTTTTTTTAGAAATTTTCAAATGATGAGAAATTATGTCCACATACATTTTAATATTTCATCTAGCAAATGAATGGAATAGATTGAGATTTTGTATATATATAATACAAATTTTATCAAAAAACCAAACATACTCACGTTTTTAAGTTATTATACTCTCGCTGTAAAATTACCAAAATGCTCAGCTTCCTTTTTTTTACCCAAGGGAAGTGCTTCCAATGGGTTGGGACTCTTAGCATACAGGACACGGAAGCGTAATGTAAATGAGAAAAGGGGTAGTGTACTGAAAAATGTTTGTAATTTTTTAAAATAGTAGAAAAAGCGAAAAGTTAAAAATAAAATATTTTAAAAATGACGTGAATAATATAATATAACTGAGCGTGGATGAGAGGAGAATTTGACGCGACTGCACTGAGAGTCTGAGAGTTGGTAAAAGTATATTGGAGATTCGCAAACGCTGCGGAGCAGACAGGCAAAGAAGAAAATCTTTCCAGTGTAATCTCTTCCCTCGGGCTCGCTGTGAAGCATTTTCATTTCCTCGCGCCAAGCTTGGCTTTTTTGCTTCTGCGCTTCTGTCCGAATGAGCGCCTGCAAGTCTCTTCTTCTCACTTCAATCCCTTCCTGCAAAGTCATTGCAAGGAGAAGAAGAAAACCCTCTTCCCTCTCTCTCCACTCCTTCCAATTAATACGACCTACTCGTCTCTTCCAGTCCTTGTACTTTGCACATCCTCCTCCACATCTCTTCCTTCCCTGCTCCGCTTTCACCCATGAAGCAGCCCTCCCCCAGCAAACCTACCTTGAAGCCGACGCTGACGCTGCCGATGACGACTTGTCGAAGGACACCGTCGAGGAGCTGCTCGCCAGGGCCGGCGGCGTCAGCGGCCAGATGAACATGGAGAGGGCGCCGGAAACCGACGGCCTTCCGGCGAGAAGGGGCCGTTGGTTCCCTTATCTGGACATGTTCCGATCGGGGGCCACGTGGCTGACAAGCCGGGAAGTGATCGATGCTGTCGATCCGTACATCTTGGATGCGAGGAAGGAGAGGATTCGGCGGGTGGTGCAGAACCGCAGCTACTCCGTCAGCCTTGTAGTCGAGGGTCTGACGGATTTTGGCAATGTGTCGGCGGCGTTTCGGTCGGCGGACGCCCTAGGGTTGCAATCTGTTCATGTTGTGTCCTGCGACAGCTCGAAAAGGTGCATCGAGGTGAAAAAAAAGGCTTTTAATTTCGTTCTCTTTCTCTTAAGTTTTCGTAAATAGATTGTGGAATGCGAGGCTGTTGCTATTATGATTTGAGAAATGAACTGAAAAATCGTTCTCTGGAGAATTGTGGCCCCATCTGATTGATTGTTTGGCCTTTCCGAACTGTTTGTGCCTCATTTGTTTCAATTTTATCTCATGACTCATTTATTTGAGAGTGACGGATTTGCATTAACTTTGAGATTTGAGAATGCTTTTTCGATTGCTTTCCTAAACTACAAAGACCGATTAATTTCTATTTTGGACTTCTTATGACTCCTTTTAAAGTTCCCGTGTGCTGGAAATTGACTAGGGCAGGTCATAACTCGTGGTCAACTTGTTTTGTAGCTGTTAGGATTCACTTTCCTGTCAGCAACATCCGTTGGGTATTCTGGTATCATCATCATATGCTTAGGTTCAAATTTTAATTGCCGAAGCTTTACTTGTGTTGATATGTCAAGATTCCTGCTTCTGCTGCTGCTGCTGCTACTTTTGCGTGTAACTTGCATTCATCATCTTTGCATGGGCCAATTTGATGAAGGGATGATATAAATATATTTTTCACATGCCAGTTTGATGTTAGTTATTTGATGAAGGGATACTATGTTGTTAATATTGTTCACAGGTATAGAGATAATCGCCATATTAGCATGGGTGCTGAGAAATGGCTGGACATTGAAGTTTGGCAGTCCACTAGCGAATGCTTCAAAATTTTGAAGTCACGTGGATACCGCATTGCCACTACCCATTTAGGAACAAATACGGTATTAATCTTCACTATCTCTGTAGGACCTTGATTGTTCATGGTTAGTCTAAAATTGTTCATGTTATGTGATGAGAATTTAGAACTGAACTTTTTCGGAAAAAAAAAAAATCCCCCATCACAGGTTATCCGTTGCATAGATTTCATTTTTGGACTATATGAAATGCACAATTTTTCCTACCATGCCATGAGTTTAATTTCTTTACTTGCATTAACTCGTCTTTAGTTGTTCTAGGCGGTGGTACATGAATATGTCATTATCGGTGTGTTTGGGAAGTAATAAAACTTTTGGATGAAAAGTTTTGGTATAAAAATTGTTAAATTGATAGAAAATAATGTGATATGATAGGAGTAATGACGAAGAGTAAAGTTAATAAAGTTAAAATAGATAGATTTGTTGTATAGGTAATTATGTAAAAATATTTGAAAAGTTGGGTAGTTTTTTTAGGAAGATGCGAAGAAATAATTAAAAAATAGGGTAGTTGTAAAGACTGAAAATTTTAAATTGAAAAGTTTTAAGTGAAAAGTTTTACTTGTAGCCAAACATCCCCTTTTTTTTAGAATTTTTTTCACAGCCATAAATATTAAAAAGTGAAATTGTTTGGCAGATCTAAGTATAAAAGATTTTTCTTTTTTATAATTTTCTGGATCACGACCTGATTTCTAAAAGGTGGTTGTGTTCACTGCAGGTCTCTATTTATGACATGGATTTTTCTTGTCCGACAGCTATAGTTGTGGGAAATGAACATAGGTGAGGAATATTCCCCCAAATGACATTATAATTAGTTCGGTAGAGTACTTGAAAGAAATTGCATTTTCAGACTCATTTTATGTCCTTATGGTAGATGCAAGCAAGCCAATTAACTGAAAAAGAAAACAGACAACATAATATCAATATTCGAAATGACAGTCACCACCCATTTGAGGCAAAATAACATTCATCGTCCTTGATATGTGTTTCGTTTTAAGTTGCATCAGCATTTGCAGCACCTGTTAAAGAATTGCCAGTGACTGTGGGATAATAAAATTCTAACAATTGATAAATTTCCCTGACATTCTGTTCCTGATTGGTTGGGGAATCTATTGAACTGGATACACAGGAAGAAACATTCGCCTAATGTCAGTGTAAGAAAGTTCCAGTTCACCTCATTCTTTGCGGTGGAGTTCCTTGACTCTTTTCTTTTTGGTTCCAAATTCCAGAATGATGGTTCTTAAAGAGGATGTCAGCTCTTATTCTGTTTATGTGTGCTCTGTGTGGTAGATTCTCTATTCCTGTCTCAGAATTTCAACTGAAAGACAATGGGTTGGTCCTTGAAAAGTGAAAATTGAGAATGTTGGTCCTTGTTGCCTGCCCTTGATTTGGTTTCCATTTTGGATGATGTTGAGATATTATGCTTTTAATGTTCTTAGTGCAAGCTAAAAAGAACTGCTTAGCCTTTTCCAGATGCTTGACCATATCCAGTTCTTAGCTAACTCTTTCATGTTTTTGGTTCTCTAAATGCTGAGTGAAACCACAGGAGAAAAAATTCTTAATTGTTCAACTGATACATTTCGATGTGTAAACTTGGTGACAGATTCTGGATACTAAATTGTAGCATAAACAGGCTAATATGGGTCTTTATTAATTGCTTCTGGGACATGACCGTTTTGCATTTCTATTTTTTCATCTTTCAGTTTACCTTGCATCTGAACATTCAATTGTTAGTCTTTCTACCTTTAACGTTTTGCTGATGATGGTAAGATATACTGATTGTAGGGGCATAAGTGATGAGGCATTGGAACTGGCGGATTTGCATTGTAGCATTCCTATGAGAGGGATGGTTGACTCTTTCAATGTTTCTGTGGCTGCGGGAATCCTTTTGCACCATGCCATATGTGATAGAATGGCTCGACTGGTAATGGGTTAACCTTTTTCTTCAATTAATTCCATGGAAGTTGCGCAAAGATTTCACCTTCCAGAGTATAAGACAAGATATTTGAATTAATAAAATTGATGAACTAAATGAAATCTTTAGATGAAATAGGTTTCTCTCTTAAGTCAGTGATGTTTTGTAGTCCAGATAGAAGTAAGGGTGAAAATTGAAAAACCAGGTTTTGAACTTTTGATCCATCTATCCTGCATTTATCTTTTGCAAATAACGGAGAGGATTAAATTGGTTGCAAACAGTTAAATGTAGACAATAGTTGGAGTGAACAGTTTGGCTATTAAAATTTTAAATCTGGGAGATTGCTAGGCAGCTTAGAAATTTGGTGAACAGAAATGGAAAGAGGGGAAAAATAAGAGAGAGGGGATGGAAGCTGGAATTCTTAACTTTTAAGACTGAGAGCGTGTTCATTGATGCAGATTAGTGTGGGATACTTCTTTACGAATAAGGCGGTCAAATTGGGACTAATGTATTTTATGCATAATCTACTTCTTTATACATTTTTCATTGCTTTTGACCATATCTCCATTTCTCAAGCAAAAAAGTTGCGAGAGGAACTCTATTAACAGCTAAGACAATAGGCATAACGCTGCCCACACATGGGTTGAGAGCCAAGGGTTTCTGTTATTAATAATTGAGTGATTCAATCACAAAAATGGACTGGGATTGGTTTTTTACTTGTCTTAATTGTGCAGTAGTTTCTGTTTGGGTCGATTTTGTCATTTGGCTTTGAGTTTTCATTGATCTGTTTGAATTTATTCATGGATTAGTAGCTGGCCACATGGATTTTAATAATCTACACTAATG
This sequence comes from Annona cherimola, assembly GCA_030490835.1. Taxonomy (NCBI): domain Eukaryota; kingdom Viridiplantae; phylum Streptophyta; class Magnoliopsida; order Magnoliales; family Annonaceae; genus Annona; species Annona cherimola. The sequence goes on along the minus strand of CM059973.1, from coordinate 9,592,013 downwards.
TTGTTTGCTTCACTATATTTCCTCTTTGAATTTACCTTTAGAACAGTATTGTATACATTCTGATGGAGAAAATACCCAATCAAGAATTCACATATTTGTGACAGGCTATTTGATATTTGAAGTTCTACAAACATGTAGTACGAACCCATTTCTTAATATGCAATGGGTGCCTAAAACTTTCCCATTGCATAACCTAGTTTCTTCATTGGAATTTTTGAACTGGATGAGTTAAATCACTTGGATTTTCCAATTTTCTAGTAAAACTCGTGCAACTCCCATTCCACCACTTTATTTGCAATTTGGTGATTCCATTGGGGATTGCTTGATCCCATATGTTAGGTGTTTGTTTGTATGAAAGCATCAGTTGTAAAGAGTTTATAGACATCAATCTAATGCACAAAAAACAAGACAAAAATTGTTCCCTTATGATATTTGCAAGCTTGGGTTATAAACAATGCTGGATAGGACAAAATTCAGACAAGGATCAAATCATTTCATGAAGAATTTATGGGCAAAGCAAGGAAAAAACTATAGATGAATAAGGGAGTTTGGTAAATGCAATATGGTTGTAATTAATAAGACAACCAAATGACAGTTAGATTCTATGGGGGGATTGTGGCATGAACCTTCTAATTTTGCATATTAGCATTTTAGATTCCGGAGTTTGCATATTAGCATATTAGATCTTGTGAAGTTTCGATTTTTGCTTTTTAAACCCACATCGCTAACGACGTTAAAAAACACTGTTAAACTAATGTGTAATGTTTAAATATCCTTATATCTATACGAAAGCAAAATAGCTATAGCAAAAAATTAACATTATCTTCTTGAATGTCATCACCTCCTTAGAATTGTGTAGCTTTATCGTGTAATGAGGGTGGTTTTTGGCTATAACTACCTTGCTTTCATACAGATGTAAAAGTATTTTCGACATTACATGTGTTTAATGATATTTTTTAATGTCGTTAGGGTAAGAGTTTAAAATGCAAAAAATCGAAACTTTGCAGGGTCTAATGTGCTAATACGCAAAATTCGGGGTCAAAATGCTAATACATAAAGTTAGAGGGTTTATGACGCAAATTTCCCGATTCTATGAGACGTTACAAGGAATTTCATGATAGGAAAGATCTTAAGAGACTCTACCACGTATGAAAGACAAGAACATTGCCATTTATAGAAGAACAATTAATTGATACTAGATATGGTGGTGTTCAGTTGAGCACCGTGGCTATGTTGGGAGAGGGGAGTTAATGCAGTATTTTACTTAACATTACTGCTTTCGAAATGTCATTATTGTTGATGCTGTTGTAATTCAATTGGGTACTATGGCTATGTTGCTTAGTTATAGTAGCCAAGTAAAAATGGATAATCTATTTCCTTCTATATCATCTTCTTCTATTGATTATGATAGTAAGCATGATAGAGAAAATGTAGAGACACGAATCCAAAAATGAATTGAATGAAAGAGAACAAATAGAAGAACAAAGAGATATTAGTGGTGACGAAAATAGATATAAAACTCTTAAAAAAAGAAACTAAGGGCCAAAGTATGAGAATTGTTATTGGAATATTTTAGTTCCGATGATATAAGGAAAATTTTTATAAGAAATCTCATTCAAGACGTGTGCATGTTCTCCGGAAGATTGACTTTAATTAAATGAAAATCGATTTGAAATCTTAGACGTGCTTAGAGTACCGAAGGATGAATGAGGTTATTGGTCACAATGAGGTAACTTTACTATTTTGTTATACATGAGATTTCTCAACATTTAGTTCTTGATTTATAGGTCAGAGATTGAGATTAAGAACTACATAGTAAAAGGTTGAAAAGGTCTTAGGTAGAATTTTAGGAATTCCTTAGATTAAGAACTTTTAAAGGATGTCGTTAAAATGAAAGTTTTTTTTTTTTAATAATGTTTTTTTCCATTATTATACTAAAGCTCATAAGCAAATAAAAATAGAGATTTGGATGTTTAAGATAAAATATTGAGATAAATTCTTGTATTAATACTTGTACTCAAGTCGAGTGAACTGGCACATTTTCAGGCAACAATGATTTGAAAATTAAAGTATTACAGAAAGATTAGTTTGCCTCGTATTATCTTGCAAAGTTTTGCTCGTATGAGATCAAGATCAGACCTTTTAGCCTGATATGGAATTTTGTTAATCCAGGTTTTCAAATGTTTTGGGATAAATTTGAATGATAAAGCATAAATTTTGTTATTTGATCTACCAAAATGTTCATTCAAGCATAAATTTTGTTATTTGATCTACCAAAATGTCACATTGGGGCATTTATGATTAAGAGAATGCACTTCACTGCAAAATGTAAGAGAATTCAATCAAATAAGAATAACAATAAAAATGAAGGGAAGAAAGTTTATTTAGCGAGTAGAGGAGAATGTAGATGCAAATAGAAATCATAGTCTTTGCGCTCAGATGGTGAGTCTATTCAACCTATTCCATCCATTTCTTCATATGTTAAAAATCTTATCCATCTTATTATTATATGAATTGCTATATGATAGAGCGTTATTACTTGTTTTATGCCAAGTTAGACAAACTACATGAGAAACAGGATGTTTTGAAATCTAGAGTCACTTCCTTGCATGTTCACTTGAAAGTTCATGATGTTACTTTTATGTACGACGAGTGGAGTTTTGGAGCCTTCGAAGGGATTGGAATCTGTTTAGAGAGTTGAGTAGTGTGAGCATTAGAAGACTATATTTGAATATTAGGAAGGTTGAGGAGTAAGAAATTTGAATGATTGTTTCGATGTGACAATGAATCTATAAGAAAATCAAAATCAAAATCAAAACTGAAAAGTTTTGCGCATACTTTGTGCAGAGAATATAGAAATTTCTCAATGAATCTTGTATATATAGGTAACATTATGAACTTTCAAATGAACACTTAGGAGCTTTTCGAGGGATACCAAGGGTCTTGGAAGGCGGTCCTGGACTTGTAAGGACTTAATACTCAGCTTGCACCTCTCCCAAAGGATATTCTTGGTCATCTGGAGGGGTTGACCAAAATAGATGCTGTGTGATATGCCCTTCTGACTTGTTGACATTATACTGTGCACACGGAATTTTGCTTGTCTTATATTGCTCATTCTATATGGATATTTTTTTACACTTCCAAGCGATTTATGAGGCAACTTTACCTTTTTTAAGATCTCCCTTCTGTGCATAAGCCCCCTTTTCTATATAAGCTATGATACTAATTTCATGACACTTATCGGATCAATAGAATGGGAATGGATCACTCGTTGCACTAAATAGTGAGTTTAATGTGGTACACACTATTGTAGCAGAGGTTATGAGTAATTATCGTAGTGGGATGAATCAGGTTATAGTTGGGGAAAACCTTCGAGACTTGATGAAAGTGGGGCTATAACTGCAATTTATTCATGGGAGCTGGATGAGTCCAATGGAACATGTCGATGTTGTTGAACCAGATGAGAGCATTATCATCAGTAGTATTTAATCAAGCTACGTTCATGTCTTCTATTGGACTAGTGGTAGATCATCAAGAGGCTGAACCAAAACGACTCTCCTTACCTCAACATCTGGATATCACATTGTTAAAGTTCCATGTGAATAGTTTCGAAAGTTTGTCAAGAAATTTCTACATTATCTGCACTTAATGTGTGTAAATTTTTCCAATATTGATTCTCTTATAGATTTGTGAATTACATTAAAACGATCATTCAAACTTTTAATCCTCGACCTTCCTAACATTCAAATATAGCCTTCTAGTGCTCACACTACCCAATTATCTAAATAGATTCTAATTCATTCGAAGGCTGCAAAACCCCACTCCTTGTATGTATAAGCAACATCATGAACTTTCAAGTGAATATGTAAGAACATGACTCTAGATTCCAAAGCATCCTGTCTCTTGTGTAGTTTGTCTAATTTGACATGAAACAAGTAATAACGCTCTATCATATGATAATTTATATCAATGATAAGATTGATAAGATAGATAAGATTTTTTTTCGGGAAAGTAGATAAGATTTTTAATATATGAAGAAATGAATGGAATAAGTTGAGAAGACTCATCATGTTCAAAGACTGAACACGGTGGAAATGGAATGAGCATCTGAGCACAATGAACATAATTTCTACTTGCATCTACATTCTCCTCCGATCACTAGATAAATCTTCTTTCCTTTATTTTTGTTTCTCTTATTATTTGATTGAAATGATAAGATAAGATTTTTTTTTTTTTTTTTTTTGAGAAAGTAGATAAGATTTTTAATATATGAAGAAATGAATAGAATAGGCTGAGAAACTCATCATCTTCAAAGATTGAACACCATGGAAATGGAATGAGCATCTAAGCCCAATGAACATAGTATGGAAATGGAATGAGCATCTGAGCACAATGAACATAGTTTCTACTTGCATCTACATTCTCCTCCGATCACTAGACAAATTTTCTTTCCTTTATTTTTGTTGCTCTTCTTAGTTGATTGAATTCTCTTACCTTTTATAGTCAAGTGCATCCTCCATAGATGTGCCAATGTAATCTTTAGTAGATTAGACAAAAAAAAAATTTATGCTTCATTATTCAAATTTTTCTCAAAATGTCTGAAAATTTGTATTAACAACATTTCATGTTGGGCTAAAAGATTTAATCATGGTTTCATATGTGCAAAACTTTGCAAGATAATAAGAAGCAAACTAATCTTTTTGTAATTCTTTAATTTTCAAATCATTGTTGCCTCAAAATGTATGTTAGTTCCACTCAATTGGAGTATAAGTATTAATGCAAGAATTTATCTCAGTATTTTATCTAAACGTCAAAATCTCTAGTTTGTATTTGCTTATGAGCTTTAGTATAATAATTTGGCCGTAAAATATCAATAAAAACTTTTATTCTAGTCACATTCTTTAGAAGTTCTTAATCTGTCTAAGAAATTCATAAAATCTACATAAAAACTTTTCAACATTTTATTATATAGTTCCCAATCTCAGTCTTTGACTTATAAGTCAAAAACTAAATGTTGAGAAATCTTATTCGTAACAGAATAGTGAAGTTACCTCATTGTGACAAATAACCTTGTTTATCCTTGGTACTTATGCATGTCTAAGATTTTAAATCGACTTTCATTTAAGTAATTAAAATCAACCTTTTGGAGAACATTCACAAGTCTTGAATGATATTTCTTATAAATTTTTTCTTCATATTAGCAGAATTAAAACATTCAATGACAATTTTCGTACTTCGATATCTCATTTCATTATCACTAATATCTCATTGTTTTTCTATTTGTTTTCTTTCATTCAATTCATTTTGAGATTTATGTCTATCTACATCTTTCATGTCTTGCTTATTATCATAATCAGTAGAAGAGAAAAATGATATAGAAGGAAAAAGATTACTCTTGTTTACCAAGGTACTATGGCTAATTAGCATAGCCACAGTACCAAGTTGAATTATGACAGCCTCGATAATCACAATACTTGTAATGAGGTAGTGTTAAGTGGGGTACTACTGTACCTGTCCCTTCTTAGCATAGCTAGTGCTACACTTAATACCCCTGTGGCTAGTATCAATTGATTGTTTTTCTGTAAATAGCATTAATGTTCGTCTTGTTTTTCATATGCGGTGGGGTTTTTTAAAATCTTATTATGAAATTCTTTTTAGCTTCTCATAGAACTTGATTGATATTTGGTCATCTTGTTGATTACAACTACATTGCAATTATGAAATCTTTCTTGACCATATGTTGTTTTTTCCTTGTTTCGCCCATAAATATGTCCTGATGAGATGATTTGATCATCATCAAAATGAATTTTGTCCCGTCCCATATTGTTGATAAGCTAATCTTGTTGATATCATAAAGGCACAACTTTTTGCCTTGTTTTCCGTACAATGGATTGATGCCTATGAACTCTTTATAATTGATGTTTCCCGTTTGCAATCCCTAAAGTGTTAAGCTATTTATTGTCTCGGAGCATATCCTTCCTTTCTTACATAGGAAGCCTGAGTTGGGCCTACTCAAATTCGACTCGTGTGCTTGTCTTCCAATAACATTTGATCTTCATTTTGTGATGGATACCTTGCCATGCCCCTAGCTTATTTAGGCCTTGTATTGCTTGAATTCTGTTAGGCTATTGCTCCTTGTGGATTGAGTTGTGTTCCCCATTGTTGGCTTCCTCTTTTTTTTCTCATGTTGCTGGAATTCTCTATTCGGTATAGATGTTTTGTCATTGTTGTTTCCTGGTCTGAATTGTGGTGAGGTTCCATATGGGTTTTTTGTTTGAGCTGGATCCATTTGTTGTATGTGAGGACTTTGGCCATTGCTTTCCTTTGGATAATTGGCTCCAGATGGGAGACAGTATTGAGACTTCTTCATGTTGCTGCAGATGCCATGGGTGATGCCATGAGTTGTCATTACTTGGACCAACCCTGGTAGATTATTCTTTTCAACACCAATAGCAGCTGGCAGTTGTTAATACATATGCATGTTATTCTTTTCATTTCATAGAACACGTCCTTTAGAAATTGCATTTTTAGCACTAAATAATTAGCCGAGGACTTTAAAAATTAGATACATCATGTGGTAGATTATTCTTTTCAACACCAATAGCAGCCGACAGCTGTTGATACATATGCATGTTATTCTTTTCATTTCCTAGAATATGTCCTTTAGAAATTGCATTTTTAGCACTAAATAATTAGCTGAGGACTTAAAAGATCAGATACATCATGCTGCAACTTGACATTCTTCCCTCCAATAACCTCTAATTTCTGAGATAAGAGACGGCCATGTGGCACATCATCCTTTAATTGAAAGCAAGGAAGCTTTTTCTCTTTTTCTTTTTTAAGAGCATTTTCACAGTTCTCAAGTGCCATATCTGCTGATAACTACTCACTTTCACCATCATTTTCTGCCGCTTTTCCCGATAACTAAACATGCCCATAAATTACTAAGAAAGAAAAGATAGTATGAATTGCATGGATAAAGCTCTCTGCAACTTATCTGCAGGGTTGGCCCAGGGACTTGGCAAGTGAAGAATCCTGATCTTATGGCATAGCTTTCTGTGTCACAACAAAACAGTCTTGCTCATGAATATGCGAAGTGCAAGTAGTTATATGTCACATTAATTCAAAGTAGTGGAAGATTCACGAAAATAGATTTCTGTTGCTTTTTCCCGTTTCCAAACATGCCCATAAATTACCAAGAAAGAAAAGATATGATTAATTGCATGGATAAAGCTCATTGCAACTTATCATCAGGGTTGTCATGGTGATTTGACAAGTGAAGAGTCCCAGATCTTACTTGCGGAGCTTTCTTTGCGTCATAGCAAAACAGCTGTCAGGATTGCACATGAATATGCGAAGCGCAAGCTGGATAATAATGTTTCTGTGCATTGACCGGACTTGCAGTGATCTGTTAACTTACTTTGAGGGATCCCGGATATGGACTCACAACCACAGAACATTACAGGTATCGTACATTGTGCATATAAAGTCTTGGCCATTATAATGTATATTAATATATTAAGTGAATTCCAGATATGAGTCATATGATCATATTTACTAATATGATCACTCATTTATACAATAGCAACTTCCTCATTCGGAAACTGACAATGCTTGTTTGTTGCTCTAACATACGTTAAAAATTATGCACTTCTTTGAAAAGTACTGCTAAAACCTAAACCCATTTCCTGTTCTCATTTCATTTGACAACAACTTTAACAATCTAATCTCTCCCTTTCTTGGCTTGAAATCAGCATCAAGCAAGATGTTTGCTGGCTTAATATCACGATACGCAACTCATTCATGATGCTCATGCAAATAGGCAGTCCTTTTGCTGTCCCCAGAGCAATTTGGAGTCTTTTCTCCCAATCTGCATTGGAGTTGTTGTTCTCAGTCAATGATCCTTTTTTCATGTGCTCCTACACCAGAAGCTTGTGCTCCCCTTCAGTGAAGAAAGCAAACATCTGAATCAAATTCATGTGGTCCTGCCGGTTATGCTCACCTTGTCAAAAAACTGCCCTTCAACTTGGGCATCTATTCCTTACAACCGTTGGATGGCTCCAACTTTTTGATTGTCTAGCTCGTCTTTCTAAACCTCCTCACATCTGCCTTTCCTGATCACCTCTAGAGTTGGAGGTAGCCTTTTGTAGCTCTGTATAGGTGAATCTCTTGAACCTTGTGGCTGATGGATCCATATTCGATGAATTGTGGCCCTTGAAAAGAATACTGCCGCCTAGACGTGATTTCCACATTTCCAAGCACTCCTGCAATCCAGAACAACAAAGAAGAAGAGCCATGCTCTTGCCCCTTGAGAGATTTCCAAGTCAGACGTTACAAAATGGGTTTTAAATAGGGGTGCAACTCGGGCTCATGAAATTCGGGTTCACTTCAACCCTAATCGTAACCATATTTATAAAACTTCAGCCCTAACCCTAACCCTATTTGTAAACTTCAACCCTAATCCTATTTTTGAAATTCGGGCTCGGTTTGAGTTTCGGGTTGACATTCTCTTATTAATATGTCTTTGTTAGTCATCCTATATATATAGTTTTTATCACAAACTTATTGTATTAAAAAGTTTAAAAAATAATTTATTATATGAAAGCAAGAAAAATTCTAATACCGCTTAAGAGTAGAAAGAAGTAAACCTGTTTTGACCATTCTCTTTGTATCAAGTAGAATAATAGCTATATTTTTGAGAATGTAGAAGTACAATTGTTTTCCATTCTGCAATTTAACACCAATATCACAATTGTATACATCAATATTACCATCCAATTGTAAGATAAACCTTATCATATCAATTGCACTAAAATAAAATCATCCAAAGACCACAAAATATCAAGTCGAATAAGATTATATTAATTCAAGCATCCAACTTCAAATCACAACATCCAAGTTAACTCCAAGTCTATAACACGTCTTAAGTTCGAATAACCAAATTACAACAAATATTACAACATAATAGAAATAAATATTTTTATCTTCCATGTGAATTTCAATAGTTCCACTCGTTTCAGAGAAATAACAAACTAATTCAAAAATCAAAATATTAACCAATGCGTATCAAGTTATCAACAACTAACTTAAACACAAACAAATGAAATAATTTTTTGGAATTGCAAAAATTTGAAATGAAAGCATTCAAGCTATAGAAATACCTGTTACAAAAAATGCAAAACAAGCGCATCTTTTTTAGCATTAAAGCAGCACATATTTCTAAATTACCATTTACATAGTTTGGAACATGCATATATGTTTACGTTGACTATGCATTGCATGCTTTATTAATTAAATTATTATACATATACAGCTCACATGCATATATGGTTATGTCGACTATGCATTTTATGCTTTATTAATTAAATTATTATACATATACAACTCTGTTTTATATGACAATCCATGGATAATCCTAGATTAATGTACTCTACTTGGTGAAAAGAGTAGATTATAAAAAATATATTTATAAATCGGTAGAAAAATTAAAAATTGAATGAATTGCATTAGTTAATTTCATATAGTTATGGGTGTGTTTGGTTAGGGGTAAAACTTTTGATGAAAAGTTTTTGAAGTAGAAGTTGTCAAATTGATAGAAAATGATGTGATATAATAGGAGTAATGATGAGGAGTAAAGAGAATAAAGTTAAAATAGATAGGTTAGTTGTATGGGTAGTTGTGTAAAAATGATTGAAAAGTAGGGTAGTTTGTATAGGAAAATGTGAAAAAATAATTAAAAAATAGAGTAGTTATGGAGAGTGAAAAGTTTTGGATTGAAAAGTTTTGGTTGACATTTTTTTGCCCCAAACAAACGCACCCTATATCTTAACTAATTCTAATTATTTTAGCATGAAACTTGAGATAAATAACTAATTTAATATGTTTTAAAATATAAATGGGTTAGATTATAAAGAGTAACTTTAGAAATTTTTTTTAAACTACCTTTAACTATATGTGACGAACAAATTAACCTCTAGTAGGGATTAATTAGTAATGACTGGGTAGACGTGTGTGTATATATATATACACGCACAACCACAAGCCATAGTAGACGGTATAAATAACGTTACCATAATAACCACCACCACAACAAGCCAAGGAGAAGATGTTTATATAAACGGTATGAATAGTAGGCAACAACATACAAGAAGAAAAAACAGCAAAGGAGAGGGAGAGCATCTAACATTTTGCAGGGACGCAGGTGCAGGGACGCCGGAAGCAGGATGTAGGGACCGCTGGACGCAGGATGTAGAGACCGCCCGACGGTAGTGGGTAGCGACGGGCGGACGACAAGGAGGCAGGGATGGGCGGACGGGTACGGCCGGGACGCAGCCGGCCTTAGTCAGGGACGCAGGCAAGGCTGTGAACAGGTAGGGATGGTTGAACGCCAGCAGGGTCATCAGGGATGACTGAACGCCGGGATGCAGTCGAACGGAGGGAAGCAGCCGTTGGCAGGGACGTCTGGATGCAGCCAACCGCAGGCAGGGACGCGGATGGCAGTCGACAGGGAGAAAGCAGCCACCAGCAGAGGTTGGAATCAGGATTTGCTTACTAGGGTTTGGTTGGTCGGGAACGAGAAGAACTCAGGAAAGGGAAAGCGGGAATTAAAGGGCCGAAACTCGAAAATGGAAATGCTGCTGTAGGCGCCTGCAAGCCTGCTGATATGCCAAATATTATAATAAAATATTTATATTATATAAACTGAATCTCGGGTTCGAGTTTACGGGGTGCGGGTATACTTGAACCCGAACTTGAGAATTGTTATACTTCGGTCCGGGTTCGGGCCGACAAATGCTGAGTTTCAGCACTGGTTAATCTCGGTTTGGGCTGAACACGACCCAAGTTGCACCCTTAGTTTTAAAGAGCATTTTAAAGCCATTGCAATGGAGTTTTGTTTCAAGTGGCAGAAATTTTTTTGGGATTTTAACATAGGATGTGACATACAACTTGGGCAGATTCACCCTATTGAGCAGAAAAAACTTGAGGCATCAAGCCCAGATGAGGTGGGTTAGGCTACAAAATGAAATGAAGAAGGGGAAATGTGTTTAGGTTTTTGCAGAGTTTTTTTTTGTAAAAGCACATTTTTTTAGAAATGTCTTTTAGGACCACAATAGACAACGTTGTCATATTTTTTATTCTAGAAGAATATATGGGTTCAGATCTGTATATGATATAATTTGTGGTTATATTTTGAATTAACCCTTGATATACTTTTAATGTAGCACCCGTCGCGGATGCTACGATGGGCTAGGCCGCTCTCCTAGCCCTGTGAAATCTGGGCCGTATTAGATGAGTTTGAATCTGGTCTTCAAGCTTCTGAAACAACGGTGTGTGCTCGGGATTTCTGCTGGCTTTTCAATATAAAATGTATTAGCATGAACGATCTTTAGAGGCATAGGTATTTACCTATGGATTCAGTGGCGTATCTGGACAGCGCACCACCTTGTTGCGGCCTCCACTCAATAAAACGTGTTAGTACTAAATCAAATAAAGCATAGAAACAACCTCGACAGATTTGAACGTAATGGAGTCGCCATTGATCTTAAAGGGGAGATCAGTTCCCGTTTTCATTGAATAAGAACACCGGTCGTACAGAGCTTGGATCCCCGTCTTCGGATTAAAACAGATATGATAAAAATCTGTTAACCCGAAGCCGTTTATATGGACATGAAAGAGGAAATGAAAATACAAATCTGAAGCAAGGGGGAGAGGGGGAGGGAGAGCTGGAGAGAGGAGTAAAGGGAGCTGGAACTGGAAAAGAGAAGAAGCCGGGGCACGTGTGAAGCTGCTGCAGCCTCCCGTCCTCCTCTTTGGGGATGCCTCTCCTTGTGTGTTAGAGCTTGGAGCTTACCCCTCTATTTATAGAGGGGAAGTGGGTGCGCAGGTCATGGGCCAAGATTGGGAGTGGAGTCCGTTGTTGTTGGGCTTGTTGCCTTATTGGAACATTTTGCTCCAGGTGTGCTGAAGCTTAGTGTCTGGTGGGCTGCTGCTGTAGAGCTCAGTTGCTGGGCGTTGAAGCTGGATCTGGTGGGCTGCTGTTGTAGAGCCCATTTTGGTGGGGTTGTTGGAGCTTTGCTCCTGTGGGCCCTAGTTGGATAGGCACGTGTGTCGCGCCGCGGCACCTAGGTGCAAACTCTCTGGAAGCTTATCGACTGAGGGGCTTTTGACGTCTTTTTGCATGGTGTTGAAGTGGCACCTAGGCGCCATAGGTTGATGCCTCTGGAAGCTCGCCGACTGAAGGAAGTTCTGAAGTGTTCTTGTGAGGCGTTAAGTTGGTGAAGTGGCGCCTAGGCGTCAACTCTCTGGACGCTCACCGATTGAAGGGAGTTCTGGAGTGTTCTTGAAAGGCGTTAGGTTGGTGAAGTGGCGACTAGGCGTCGTAAGTTAGCGCATATAGGAGCCAACTCTCTAGAAGCTCACGGACTGAGTGTTCTTGTGAGGCAACCTGTCTGGTGGTTAGTAGGCTTGGTTTGTTTGGGCTTGCTCCATGTGGGCTATTGATTCTAGAGCCCATTGACAATTGTTTTTGGGTAGACTTTCTTTGTGGTGGTTGGGCTTGGATCTTGGTCCATACATATGTTTTCTTTATTTTTATATGTATTTATTTGGGCTTAAGGGAAGGGTGTCTACAGAGTCAAACCATTTTTATGTCTAATTCTGGTTGGACCAATGATGGCTCAGACCATTATGAACCATAACATCATCATTATATAATTATAGCATAATGATTTTGTTAAGTATTTTAATTTATTTGTAAAATGGGAAAAACTCATTAACTGAATGTTAGCTGTCACAAGCAGTAAAAAGGAGGCCCTGAAAAATGACAACCTAGAAAATTGTGAGGGGCACATAGAAATCAGTCCTGACTTTGGGAAGTGCACTAGACAAGCTCACGCTTACTTTTTCATTTATCTCTGGACTAGTCTTCTTTGGTCAAACGATCCAAATGGTTTTATGTAAAATCCAAAAAAACACACATCAACCAGACCACACTCTCTCAGTTAACAGTCCAACCGGTCGGGCACATAACCCAATTCGATTTTCAAAACATTGGTTATAACTCATGTCAAATCAAGCATGATACTTCATGTGTTGATGGACCTGGTACCATTGTGCTAGTGGAAGATGCACCTTGCCCTTGCCTGTGTAACTTTTAATAGAATGGCTGAGACATTCATCAATTCTGGTGAAGGTTCTCATTCAAGACTGTAAATTACCTTGCGACTAATTGAAATGCAATCAACTTTCTCTGATGATATTGAGGAATTGTAGTAATTATTATGAGGAGAGAAATAAACATCAGCTTTGTTTCACAGCCGTCACTACTGTTAGGGTCAATGGTTTACACAAATGGCGACTTTTCTAATTTGTTTTGATATATGAGCAACTTCACTAATTAGTACCTGAAAATTGAAAAAAATTTCCAAAATAATCAAAATTTTGGGTGTGTGAAAGCGACGACTTTTTGATGAAAAGTTTTTGCTATAAAAGTTGATAAATTGATAGAAAATAATGTAATAAAATAGGAGTAATGATGAGATGTAAAGAGAAAAATGTTAAAATAGATATAATAGTTGTATGGATAGTTATGTGGGAATGATTGAAAAGTAAGGTAGTTTGTATAGGAAAATGTGAAGAAATAATTAAAAAGGTGATTATGGAGAGAAGTTTTTGTTTGAAAAGTTTTATGCCAACCAAACGCATTAAAAGTATATCAAGGGTTAATTCAAAATATAACCACAAATTATACCCCATATTGTAGACACCCTCCCTTGAGCCCAAATAAATAAAACATATATATGGATCAAGATCCAAGCCCAACCTCCACAAAGAAAATCAACCTAAAATAATTGCCAATGGGCTCTAGAACCAATAGCCCATAGGGACAAAGCTCCAACAATCCACTAAAATGGGCTCTACGGCAATAGCCCACCAGATCCCAGCTTCAGCCCACAGAAACAGGCTCTACAGCAACAGCCTACCAAACTACAACAACAGCCCACCTGGAGCAAAAGGCTCCAACAAGACAGCAAACCCAAACAGTGACGGGCTCCCAGCCATGGCCCAAAGCCCACACGACCTACCTCCCCTCTATAAATAGAGGGGCATGTTTCAAGCTCAAGACACTTGAGAAGGTATCCCAAAAGGGGGAGGATGGGAGTCTGCAGCAAATCCTTGGCGCCCCGACTTCTTCTCTCCTCAAGCTCGAACTTTTCTCTTTTCCAGCTCTCCCTCTTCTTCTCTCCCCTTCAAATTTTTTATTTTTATTTTTCCCTTTTCATGCCCATGTAAACCGCTTTGGGTTAACAGATTTTTGCTGTATTTGTTTTAATCCGAAGACCGGAATCCAAGCTCTGTACGACCGGTGCTCTTATTCAATGAAAATGGGGACTGATCTCCCCTTTAAAATCAGTGGCGACTCTACCTAGCGGTTCAAATTTGTTGAGGCCGTTTTCTATGCTTTTTTTGATTTAATACTAGCACGTTTTATTGAGTTGAGGCTGTAGCAAGATGGGCGCACGTTGTCCAGTGGTTTTTTAGCAACATACGCTGCCGTCATGCTACCGAACCCATGACTCAATCCATGTGTGAACAACCCCGTCCCAGCAGATATGTCGCCAAACCCATGGGTAAATACCTATGCATCAATACTATCTAAAGATAGTCCATACTGACGTGTTTTATTTTGTAAAGACGTAGAAAACCCGAGTGCATGCCGCTGTTCCAGAGGCTTCAAGACCAGACCTGCTCCCATTCAATACAGCCTAGATTCCACAAGGCTAGGAGGGCGACTCTATACTTTGATGGCGCATGGAACGCCTCAAGCAACGGGATAGGGGTAGTACTTTGCTCCCTTACCCAAGCTCCCATCATGATATCAAAGAGGTTAATTTTCCCATACATAAACAATATCGCTAAATACGAGGCCTGTATAACAGGAGTGCGGGAGACACATAAACTAGGAGCTAAGAAACTTCAAATCTTGGGAGACTCGCAACTAGTAATCAACAAAGCCAATGGAGAATGGGAGACCAGAGATGAAAAGTTAAAATCTTACCATACGGTATTATGGTATACAGTATTAGAACAACCTATGGCGCCTAGGCGCCACTTCAACACCATTTAGAAAGACGTCAGAAGCCATTCAGTCGACAAGCTACCAGCGGCGCCTAGGCGCCACGGCGCGACACACATGCCTATCCAACTGGGGCCCATAGGAGCAAAGCTCCAATCCCACTAGAATGGGCTCTACAACAGCAGCCCATCAGATCCAGCTTCAACGCCCAGCAACTGAGCTCTACAGCAGCAGCCCACCAGACACTAAGCTTCAGCCCACTTGGAGCAAAATGCTCCAACAAGGTAACAAGCCCAACAACAACGGGTTCCACTCCCAGTCTTTGCGCATGGCCCGCACACCCACTTCCCCTCCATAAATAGAGGGGCAAGCTCCAAGCTCTAACACACAAGGAGAGGCATCCCCAAAGGGGAGGACGGGAGGTTGCAGCAGCTTCACACGCGCCCAAGCTTCTTCTCTTTTCCAGTTCTAGCTCCCTTTCTCTTCAACCTCTCTCTCTCCAGCTCTCCCTCTCCCTCTCCCTCTCCCCCTTGCTTCAGATTTGTATTTTCATTTCCTTTTTCATGCCCATGTAAATGGCTTCGGATTAATAGATTTTTGTCATATCTGTTTTAATCCGAAGACCCGGATTCAAGCTCTGTACGACCGGTGTTCTGATTCAATGAAAACGGCGACTGATTTCCCCTTTAAGATTAGTGGCGACTCCATTACGGTTCAAATCTATCGAGGTTGTTTTCTATCTTTATTTGATTTAGTATTAACACATTTTGTTGAGTGGAGGCCGCAACAAGGTGGTGCACTGTCCAGAAGTTTCCAGCCACATACGTTTCCTGTTATGCCGTCGAATCCATGACCCAATTCACGTGCAAACAATCCTGTTCCAACAGATATACAGGTGAATCCATGGGTAAATACTTGTGCTTCTAAAGATTGCTCATATTGACACTTTTTATTTTGAAAAGCCAACAGAAATCCCGAGTACGCGTCGCTGTTTCAGAAGCATGAAGAACAGACCCGCAAACCCATCAACACGGCCCAAATTTCACAAGGCTAGGAGAGCGGCCTAGCCCATCGTAGTGCTCGCGACGGGTGCTACAGACTCATTGTTTGATTTTGGTTTTTTTTGTTCGTTTTTTTGATTGATGGTTTTGGTGACTTTAGTTGTAACTGTATTTTTTGATTTTTGCTAATATTCGGTTCAGGCTGTTGGGTTAGAGAGTGTAATTTCACTTCTTGCTAAGGTATAAACTTCAGTCTGTCTAGGTTTAAATGTTAGGCGAATGATTCTAACCTGCCCTTATCCAGTGTAATTGTTTCACTTCTTGTTTGTTTGACTTTGCTAGCCGTTTTCATATTTGATTAGGCTAATGCTGGCCTTAAAACAATTATGGTGTGGCCTTGCATTGTGTAGCCATGTCAGATTGGATTTCGTGTTGCCACAAACTTTGGGGGTTATGATCTCGTTAGCTAGGGTTTAGGGTTAACTTAAGCTTGTGTTTATCCAGGCTGAAATGTGTATATTTTGGGTGTGTTTGGGAATAGATAAGATTTTTGGTAAAAAGTTTTGAAAAATAAAATTTGTTAAATGATGTGATATGATAGGGATAATGATGAGGAGTAAAGAGGATAAAGTTAAAATAGATAGGTTAGTTGTATATGTAATAGTGTAGAAATGATTGAAAAGTAGGGTGATTTATATAGGTAGATGTAAAAAAATAATTAAAAAATAGAAAAGTTGTAGAGAATGAAAAGTTTAAGATTGAAAAGTTTTAAGTGAAAACTTTTCGTCATTGCCAAACACCCCCTTTATTTTTTTTTCATATAAATGTTCTTTCAGGTGTATTTAACTCATACACAACATTTCACAGTTTTTGGATGTGGTTATATTTTTTCTTGATTTTTAGAAATCAACATTTTGGTGTATTTATGTGATTTTCACTTCCTCCCCCACCCCAAATGTTAATTTTTGAAAATTAACAAAAATATATACATATCCAAAAATTGTAAAATTTGGCATTTAAGTTAAAAAAATGTATAGTTTAGCCTGGATTAGCGTAAGCTTATATTAGCCCAAGTTGACAAGATCATAATCCTAAATTGTGGTTGGGAAATCAAATTGGCAGGTACTAGTTTCTGCAAAATTTCATAAAGTGCCAGTTTATGTGGTGGTAAATGTTTGAGTGCTTTCCATACCCAAGAAAGTCTTTAACATTTTTTTTTGTGGAGTGGTGAAATCTCTAGTGGAAGAATACTAGCAGAAAAAAGGGGGGCCAAACTGATGCATATGGGTCCAGCACATTGTGCGGTCTGGGTAGGGGTACCCATGTATGCAGCCATATCCTTGTTCACCAAAGAAAGTCTTTTTCCTTGACAGATCTCAAGAATGATTGGTTGCCAGTAGCAGCTTACCAAGAGAATTTTGATCAAGGGACACAAGTTGGAGAAGAAGAGAGAAGCATCCAAGGTGTAAGGTTGTCAGTTCATGGATGATGAAGATTGCAGAGAGAAGTAGTAAATGGTGGCAGATGGTTAAGGAAGGAACGATGATGGGATCTGAACAATTTGAATGAAGAATCTCAAGGAATTTTATTGATTATGGAAGTAAACTCCACTGCATTTTACAAGGAGAACTGTGAGATGAAAATAGAAAAGAGTTGAAAGAGCAGAATGAAAGAAGAATAGAGATGATCTTGCTCAAGACAAGTTGAAGAAGTGCTGAGAAAGGAGTGAGCGGAGAGAGAACCAAAGCTGATAGAAAATGAAATTTGGAATCAACAACAACCTTTCCGTTGACAGGGCTGGCTATTTATAGACAACTACTGACCTTCCTGCTCAGGACCATCTGCCGCGTGGCTGCATCTTAACCTCTACACATGCGGCTGCTGGTTGATCCTATCAACACCCCTCCCTAAGACCCACCTTGTCCTCAAGGTGCAATAGTCGCATTCACTTCTTGTGTGACAGAAGGAGCACAACCTGAAATCCAGCCATCCAAGTTGCTTAAGCCATTAATTCTCTCAGATCCCAATGCACAGGCAGATAAGAGATAATTGCGTCCAACCTACTGAACCACATTTTTCCTGGGTCCATTTGGCTCGGAAGCATGAAGTAATCGCCTCCACCTATGCGAGCCCTGTCACATTGTAATGTCTCTAGCATAGATGCCTTGACCTTTCCGACTTATTCTCAAACACATAGATGTCATAGTCAAATTCCTCTCCAAGCTTATTCCCAAACAACCCCAGAGCAAACTTGGAGTCTTCTAGCGAAGTTACAACTTTGGTGGATATTCCTTCATCCCCGGTTTTCCACTATTGGCAGGTGTTGCCTCTTCGTTCCTAACAAACCTCAGATGGAGCGCACCATGGCTCACCTTCCTTTGGTCCAACTAAATGCTGCTTCGCTACTTCCTTCATTTTCAACTGCATTGAAATATTCTCACAAAATTCCAATTCATCCATGACTGACTCATCTATGGTGGACAGATTGACAGAAATATTGGTTGCCATACCAGCAGCAACCCCCTCAGGTGCCGTTAAATGAGAATGGGCAATGTGTTCAGCATAAATGAGATTAGGAAGAGGACTCTCAACCCTCTGTTTTCGATTCTATTGGATCAACCTTTCCAAAACATCAAACCGTTGTGATTGTTCTTTCAATCACCTTTCTTGCGTCTCAAATCTCTGCATAGAATCCCAATTTAAATGCTCCAACAACTTTATGGTCTCCTTTGCCTGAAAATTGAGAGAAGCTGTAGTCAACTCAATCACAAAAAACTTTGCAGTGACTATATCCAACTTCTTCTCTAGTTGCGTAACCAAAGCCACTGGGTAGCTTCAAAGTGATCAGAACCACTCAGATACCTTTGATGGGATCCGGACAATTGGAATGGAGAATCTCAAGGAATTTTATTGATTATAGGAGTAAACTCCACTGATTTTTACAAGGAGAACTGAGAGATGAAAGCAGAAAAGAGTTGAAAGAGCAGAATGAAAGAACAGAGACGATCTTGCTCAAGATGAGCTGAAGAACTGAGAAAGGACAGAGCAGAGAGAAAACGAAAGCCGACAAAAAATGAAGTCTGGAATCAACAACCACCTTTCTATTGACTCGATTGGCTATTTATAGACAGCTACCGACGTTCCAGCTCAGCACGATCTGCCACGTGGCTGCATCTCAACCTCCACACATGTGGCTGCTGGCTGATCCTATCAAACAATGGTGACTTGAACACTTTTTCAACCATCTTGGTGGTGCTTCAAATTTGTCAAACCTGTTTTCCCTATTCATTCATTTCCCTATTGATCAAATCAAGGAAGCCTACAACTTCCCATGTGAAGATAAAATATCAACTAGTCAAAGTTAATTCCATTACCAATGATGTCTATAACAACCATTCCCCAACTCTTTTTATGAGGTGAGAAACTATTGCTTAATTTTTAAAGCTAACTCGTAGTGTCTCAATTTAATCAAAGTAGGGATCCTTCTATCAACTTAAGAGAGAGCTGAGTGTTTTATGGATAGAGGCCCGAATTGATGGAGTGTGTTTGCGATGTGTTTGCTATAATCTCAACTGAGGGGCAGCTTCTATCAACTTAAGAGATGCTGGGATGTTACATAGAAAAAAGCCTGAATTAATGGAATGAGGTAGCTAGAATCTTAGCCAAAGAGGGGCAGCTTTCAACACTGTGATATGGATAAAAGCTTAACTTGATAGAATTTGCAGCCAATTGTTCTGTCTTTTTTTTTTTTTTTTTTTGGGTTGTCTTTAAGTGCTCAGGCTTATGCATGTTATATTTTCTGTCGTTAAGTGTACACCTAATTGAGCAATAACAAATGCAACTTCTTTCTTTTGGCAGGAAGCTTCCATTTGAGGAGTGCGTGATCTTGATGCAGATCCAGGACGAAGGAACACTAGTGCCAGCTTGTTGGCACTAACCAGGAAAATTTGAGCTGCTGCTTGGATAAATCGGTGAGGCGTCTTGGATGAACAGGTAAGTTCAGCTCAGATGGACAGATGAAATCAGTTTACCAGTAGTAGAGCCTTATGTAAACTGTTGTACCCCGATTGGCATTCATGGCTTGTCATCTCATCCTCTACATGCCTTGGAAAAACTGTTTCGTCTTTCCACAGTTTTGAAAACAGTTAAGTCTATTATGAACACAGGCAAATAAATGAACGTGGATCTTTCTTTTGAAAGTCCTCCCTCCCTTCCCTTTTAACTGCTACAAGTTTCGTCACCAGAGGATAGACAGGATGTTAGTCATCTGGTAAGCTACAAATGGACACTGCAATTAAGGTGTTGATTGGAAAGAAAGGGTGGAAAAATGAAATTGACAGAAATAAAGAAAGGCATTTATGAATTTTGGTGGGGGTGGAAAGTAATAGACCTCTTGACTATGCATTTAGGCGTTTTTGTTAAATAAGCGCTATAAGATTCAGACTTCTGCCAATAAACTTTGCAAGAAATTTCCCTATGAATTTGATATAAAATAAGGTGTTTGTACTCGTACCTGCGAATTTTTACACTAAGTTGCATTATGGCTATGATTTGGAACTTAATACTTTACAATTTTAAAATATTTGTAGTTACAATTATGATGAGTATTAATCTTTTAGTTTTTAAAAAATTAAGATACTTTTTAATGAATCCAAACCATACATTATGTAATCAGGTTATATAGAAGTCGTTTCATACAACTTTTTCAAATTTTAAGTTTTTGATGCTTGATGAAAAATTTAATCCATTCATCATATTTAACATTATTTGTTTAGTTAAGAGATTAAGTTTCATCCAAATTAAATATGCGCATGCACCGCATTTGCTTAAAAAATAGGTATATTCATATGTAAATTGGAAAAACATGCTTAGATACATTCACATATATATTGGAATATAATAATGATTTTACCTCCAAAGAAATGATATTTTAAATATTTTAGAAGTTGTAAATATAATTTTAAAATTGATATTTAACATTAAATTATTTTATTATAATAATTTTAAGCGTTTGTGAATGGGTTAATACATAGTGATATTAGACAAGTGAATAGGTTTCTAAGATATTATAAATGATGTTAAATTCAATTGATGGAATTGATTTTTATCAATGATCAAAATATTCAAAATGAAGAAGGCGATATAGAAGAGGAATTTTATAGAAACATTCTTGATGTTTATTATGTGAATTTAATTAATATACCAAAGGTTCCATGTGGGGCCCTAATAAATATAAATTTTAAAAAGTGATTATAGTCTCCTAAGATGTTCAATTAAAATGATTTTTGTTATATTAACTAAATTTTTATTAATAAACACAATGCATGGTTGACACCAGTGTGCGTGTGAGAAAGAGCGCAGTTGTAAGAGGTCTGGGGTTTGGAATCGGATTGAGACATTAGCCTCCGTCTAGATAAAAAAAAGAAAACTTGTTGTTCGGATTTATCAATAAGTGTTCTGATTTATTTTCTGAAAAAATTAGGAAGTTCATACTCACCATAAATGTAATTGCAAATAATTTAAAATTTTATGGGCATATCTGCAATGAATTTCAAATTATAAGCATAAAAGTAAATTAAAAAATATATGCATGAGAACAAATCTCTCTGAAACAATTTATTAATAATTGAAACGAAGAAACTTAGTATAACGTATTAAAATAAATCCTTAAGTTCCAGCACCGTAATATAGTTGTTTAATGTTTTATCTACCTAGTAGGAAAATACAATATCTATGACTATATTATTTTGTTAATACGCCGTATAATCAAATTACTAATGCTGTCTAGTTGTGATAAAAGGTAAAAGAGGCATGATTCCGTTAGCTTGTGGTAAGTATGGTTAAGTGATGGATTAGCCCAGCCCACTAAAATTTAAATTTTTTTTTATAAACTTGTTAATTTAAATGTATTTAATATATAAATTGAGTTTGATCATTTTAGAGATTTTTATATATTTTTAATCATATAGATATTTTAGCCTTTTTTAATGGTTTAAAAATATATACATATGCATCTCCAAAAAGGGTAAAATTTAGTTTATATATATAAAATTAACCTAGATTAACAAGTTTATGGGAAAAAATAGATTTTTTAAAATAAGTTATTGGCTCAAGCTAAGCAAGATATTATTTAGTCCAGATTAACAAGATTATACCTCAAAGTAAACACCATTGCCATTTGCTCATAGGCAAAAATATATATGTTATAATTATTATTATTTTTTTTATAAAATAGGTAGCCTCATTTGCAGGTGGGCGAAAAATGTATTTTTTATTTTTCTAAAAATTATTAATTTAGGTGTATTTAATTTATAAATTAAGTTTTATCACTTTGGAGACATTTTTTGAATTTTTAAACACGATTATTTTAATAATTTTAATTTTGCATTTTATTCATTTTAAACAGTTTAAAATGTATAAAATTGTAAAAAACACGTCCTTAAAAATCTAAAAAGATCATGCACTTTTCTAAAAATGGTAAAACTCAGTTTATAAATTAAATATATATATAGAATAACAGTTAAAAAAACAAAAAAGTTATGTTATTGGATTAATTTGAAATGGCTACCATTTCAGATCGCCATGAACATTTCACGGCCCAAAATTAAATATCGACATTTATTTTGTAAATATATTTATGCGATAATCTTTGGAAAAAAAAATTAGCAGGAAACTGGTGCATCAGTAAGCTTTGGCTTGTACAATCCAATCATCGCTACCAACGTAGGGAGATGAAAGTGAAGAGCAGGAAGCTTTTTGGCTTCTACGATCCAGTCAGAGACGGCAAGTAGGAAGGCGATGAAATTGAAGAAACGAACAGTACCTTGGCTTGGCGTTGGCTAGTGTAACTAGTGGCCACACTGCCACCCAAATCTTAGGGATGACCACACCTCGGACAGAAGGGTGGCATCGAAATAAGCTGGGCTGCCTAAAGGGGTGACCTGAGAACACAAGTGCCATTCATTGGTTTTGCCACTTGCGCCTGTGTTCTCAGGCATCACTCCTCCAGGGTCTAAGCTCTGCCTGATAGATGAACAGGAACAATCCAAAAACACCAATTTTCTCTCTTTCTTGGATGTGTGAGAGAGAGGAAAGAAAGGAATCTTATTCATTCATTTGCTGCTGCTCGCCTCGTCATGAGCTTCTTATAAATTGGTTTTCGTTCTCTTTTTACCTCATTATGTTGACATCCTCCTGACACCATTCTGCCAGCCACGCCACGTACTCTTCCAACTCCAGCCAAATGGGGTCCATTCAATTCGTTGCTGTTGAAAGGGTAATTTACAAGATATACCTACGATCAAAATTACTAACATATCCACATAGTTTTTAAACTTGCAAAAAACCCCTACGCTGTTGACGTGGGTACTGTATTGTCACATGATGTATTTTAGACTAAAATACAATATTCATTTATTTTTTATAATTAGTTATATTTTGTTAAACTTGTTTGCTAAACGTGTTTTCTAAGTTTATTCAACACATATATATAATTTTTCCATTTTACAATACTTTTACCTATTTATTTTTCATTTTTTAAAAATAAAATTTTTAAAGGGTAAAATGACTTAAGTGCCCTTGAAATATTAATTATGTTTAAAAATACAAAATAAATATGAAAAACTATTGTAAAATAACAAAACTTAATATAAAGATTAAAATCATAAAATTTTTTGATTAAATACAATTAGTAAAACATATTTATGAAGAAAAAATTAAAATAAAATAAAATAAAATACAATAAAATAAATGAATATTGTATTTTAACTTAAAATATATCATGATGTATATAATCATGCTTCATCTCAAAAATTTTATTAGGTCATAATTTAATATCGAAACCATCTAGAATATTATTCTTACCTGGATTAGTGGTTTCATAGAGTTTTATAATATTATAAACTTTTAGTATATTGATCCAAGTGGTTTTCTAAATGTATACATTTTTAGAAGATGTGACCAACACATAACTTTAATTAATATGATTTTCAGTATTTAAGTAAAATTAATAATTATAAATATAATGAATGAATTGGATTTGACAAAATCATCAAGATAGTGCCAAGATTAGGTGAGTATCAAGATAAATTAGTACATCTTGATATATATAATCTGAAACCTGTTTTGTTTTTTGATTGGTGTACTTATATCACATCTAATTTTTTAGTATTACAGCTAAGCTCAAGAATTACCACACAGTCCCAGGTACTATAAGAGAGACTATATGTTTCTAAATTATCAAGAAAAATACAAAATGCTCTCACACCAGTAGTGATGGGGCATATTTAGGTGAAATAAACTTGTCATATGTCTGCTAACGTGAGTCACGCAGTTTTGACTAAAATATATACATTATTGATGTCGCTTTCTCCACCGGTGGTGACATTTATAATCATCTCATATCATATTGTTGTGATTTGGAAGGTATTACCCAACATTTTGGCTATAGAGCCTTGATATTGAGCCGTATGATAGGCCTTGATATTTAGCCGTATGATAGGATCGTATGGCTGTAACGTCGCCAGCATCATGTTGTGTGCATACTTGCACTGAAGCATCAAAGGATACCAGTTCCTCTCTCTCTCTCTCTCTCTCTCTCCTCTTTTGGGTCAAAAGGATACCAGCTCCTTGAACGTACCTGCATTCCATGCTCAATCCTTCCATTTCGAATAATTTTTTTTATATTTCTAATATAGTTTTTTCTATTCCCAGTATACGTAATTACATTTTCATCCTAGATATAGATCCTATTCAAATATTTTGTCCTTCGAAACTAAATATTATAAACCATTCATATTAAAATTCACTAAAATCCGGAGATCAGGTGGGGCTGCTTGAGAAAGGAAAATCATGAAAGTAGAAATATTTACTTAAAATTCCTAAAATAGTTTTTATATGGATAAAACAATATTATATTATTTCAGTTAATCAAAAACCATAGGTTTGATGGTTTAGTTTATGATTAGAGCATATAATAGATCATAAAATGGCTTCAATGGTAAATGCTTTTATTAACAATTTGCTTTACCCCACTAAATGCGCTAGCGTAGGTGGTGGGGTTGATGGTTTAAGAGCTTTTGTTTTTCTACCGATATATGGAAGCCTATGGTCTCTTTTGTTGATATTTGGAAGCTAGTCTTCCTCTGAAAATTTATAAAAATTGTTTCATACCTCGATTGTAATAGAAGTTGAGATGTAATAAAAATTTGCACCCATCAAAAATGATACTTTGCTTTACCCCAGCATGTATATTTGACGATCATATTTTATTGATTTTAAAGTTGAACTGTTTATATTATGTGTAAATTTTTCTGAATGAGTCTGATATTTCAGATATTTAATGTGTGATACACTGTTACCCATGCTATGGAACAATTTACCATTAGCATCCAATTGAGCACTTTTCTAAATCATTTTCTTTGCATGATGATGTAGACTGCTCCATCTCCATTCATGTGAATGATAATGATATTAATGATGAATCTAAGAAATAAAAATCGCAATCATGCAACAAGGTACAAACATGTGATTGACTAACTAATCTAATTTCACCTACAAAAAATCGTTTTATAAAATGAACTTGAGTTTACTAGAGAACGACAATATGAGTTTCACATTTGCTTACGGTAACTATATGAGATTATATGATGAAATTTATGAAAACGTCAAATTTTTTTTAATAAGAAGCACAGTATAAATCACCTTTTTGGAATATTTTAAATTTTATTTGCTTAATTAATATGCCACATTACAGTCCTATGTGGATATCACTACTTCTCTAAAGTATTATCACATTTGAATGCAAGTTGGAATGAATCCAAGCGTTGTTCATCCACTCTATTATCAAGGTGATTTTTGGCCCAATGATATAAATAATATTGATACTGAACAATGTGAATGATTGGCTCTTTTTTTTTAAAAAAAAAAAAAAAATCCAAATAAGCCCCTCCATGGGTTCATGGGTCACGCAAAAAGCTTATACACTGATTTAATATATATATTCTTTAAAGGAGCCCGATTATACACATCATGATGTATTTTAGACAAAAATACAATATTCATCTATTTTTACAATTAGTTATATTTTTTGATTTTTCATAAATATGTTTTCCTAAGTGGATTCAATCTATATACAAAATTTTGCCATTCTACAATATTTTTACATATTTATTTTTGATTTTTTAAAAATCAAGTTTTTGAAGAGTGGAAAATGACTTAAATGCCCCCGAAATTGATAATTTTAAAAATAAAAAATAAATATGTAAAAGATTGTAAAATAACAAAACATTATATATAGATTTAATACATTTAAGAAAATATATTTATAAAGAAAAATAAAATAAAATAAAATAAATAAATATTATATTTTAGATTAAAATACATCATAGTATATATAATTATATTCTGTGAATAGTTTTGACAAAAACTAATGCTTTTTTCAAATATACCCAATACGTTTCACCCTAATTCCAAATATACCCATTATGTTTTCAAAATTCCAGATATACTTACTATATTAGCAGTTAATCCCAAAAATGCTAATTTCATAAAAAATAGTTAGTTAAATTTTTACTAATGCCCAAACTATCCTTGTTAGAAAACAATAAAGAAATGAAATAAATTAGAAAAAATGAAATTAGTGCTCTTTGAATTTAAAGTTCATGTGCAATTAAGGCGTTGGTGAGTTATGACATTTAATTTTTCAATTATGTCCAAAATTGGATGTACATATTAGTAATTTCACATGTTAATTAACGACATTAACTCATGAATTGAATGTTTTTGAGATTAATTGCAAGCATAACGGGTATATTTGAAAATTTAAAAACATATTAACTATATTTAGGATTATAGTCAAGTGTACTAGGTATATTTAGAAAAGGCCCTAAAAACTGCAAACAAAGATGGCCTGGGCTTGGTGTCGGGTATAACTTGAAGACACTAAACAATTATTTTTTCACCAATTTTATAATCCAGCCTACAATTAATATACTGTTCATGATTATTGGTAGAGTAGTGATTTAATATACCTGGATGTATTGAAACTTAAGTATACTTGGGTGCAAATTCTATTTTAAAAAAACTATTAATTTAAGTGTATTTAATATATATATATATATATATTAAGTTTTATCATTTTTGGAAGGAGCATGATTACATACACCACGATATATTTTAAGCTAAAATACAACATTTTCATTTTATTTTTATTTTTATTTGATTTTTTCTTCATAAACATATTTGTCTAAATGTATTCAATCTATATGCCAAGTTTTGTTATTTTATAACACTTTTATATATTTATTTTCTTAAAAATAATTTCTGGGGCATTTAAGTCATTTTTTATCCCTTCAAAAACTTGATTTTTAAAAATTAAAAATAAATATGTAAAAGTATTATAAATGACAAAATTTAGTATATTGATTGAATACACTTAGGAAAATATATTTATGAATAAAACATATAGTTAATTATAAAAGTAAATAAATATTGTATTTTAACCTAAAATCATCATAATCTATATAATCAAGCTCCCTTTTGGAAATGGTATATATATTTGTTAATTTTTAAAAACAAGAGAATTTTAGTCATTATCCAATTAGTGTAAGTTACAACCACTTGATTTTTTAAACATCCAATTCATGCATTGCGTTTAAAACTATTTATTTGGACTATTTACAAAAAATCAAGTGAATTGACATTTTTTATAATTAATAATCTTAAAAAATATAATTATAAACAACCTCATGCATTTTCACTTGTTGCAAATTATATACAAATCTAAATAATATAAATTTTTATATGATGCAACTATAAATGAATTGAAATATGATGGATGATTTGGATTTAAAACACAATAAAAAATAAAAAAAATAAACCGATTGCATATTGCAGTCGGTTGTACCGAAAGAAAATCTAATATCTATATCCATCTATATTATATTTATGGTGGGCCATTCATTCAATGTGTTGGTGATCTGCATACGCGGCTTGTATTCATTCAACGTGTTGATGATCTGCATACGCGGCTTGCCGACACAAATAGCACGAGTGGTCGACATTAGATGTGGGTGATATTTCTTCAATAATTTCCCTTTTTTAAAGGTTTCAGTCATCATTAATTAGCTGTCCTCTCCTCATCCAACCCTCCCCACATCTTTAAAATATCCTCCAACTAGCAGCTTTCAAGAACCTCATCCATTCTTCCAACTCCCTCCCACTCCAACACCCAAATCATCATATTTCTTTCTTCATCTTAATTCCCTCCTTCCCCTCTTTCCTTCCTTCCTTACACAGCTAATCAGATATGGATTTCACCAAACTGATTAGCGAAGCAGCTGGTGGCAATTCTGACAAGCCCAGCAGTCATCAGCCTCAAGACAGCAGCCATAGCAGTCATCAGCCTCAAGACAGCAGCCACAGCAGCACCCCTCCTTCCTCAGCCCAGCTCTTTTCCAGCGCCAAGGTTGTCGCTGGTGCCGCACAATCAGCCCTCCATGACGGAGTCGACAAGCTAGACAAGGGCAAGGTTGCTGGTGCAGCAGGTGATCTTCTTGGGGCAGCTTCTCACTATGGAAAACTGGAGGAGAAGAGCTTTGGGCAGTATGTGGAGAAAGCTGAGGGCTATCTCCATCAATACCACACTTCCAATTCCACCACTCCTGCTGCTGCTGCTGCTGCTGCACCAGCTGATCACCCACCGTCTTCTACAGATCACAAACCTGCTAGTGAAAGTGGGGATGGAGCAGCTTCTGAGGGAGGCTATGGGGACTACTTGAAGGTGGCTCAAGGATTCTTGAAGAAGAACTAATTAATCTGCCTGGCTGATTAATTATCTTAACTTTTTATGTATGTCTTTGCTTAATTCGTCTTAGTGTCTTGTGCTGTGTTGAATTAATAGGTTAGGTGAGTGCTGCTTCTTATGAGTCTTGTGACATGTACAATAATCAAGGACTTTCAATGTATGCAAATGGGAATGGCCCGAATTCTTAGTTTTATTTCGTATTGGAAGAATGAAAATTTTCGGGCATCAATGATTTAGAGCACTAGATAGGAAAGAGTGGTGCCCATTTGTAAAAGTTGGAAAACCTTTCCGTACTGTGAGAAAAATAAGACTTCTGTTTGGTATTGTGCTCTGATGGTTGTTTTTTCTGCTATTATGTTAATTCAAACCAACACCAATTTCTCGCTTGCTAACTTTTGCCGAGACCAGCACTCCTCAAATGAGATACGCAATAAGCCCAATTCGGATTAGAACCTTGATTGCGGGGATACAAGCTAGAACATTTATCAACCAGCCTATGCCTATGTTAATGTATTTCAATAAGGAATTATTGAAGAGGTAACATATATATTTGATTGGTATTTATACTATATAACAACTGATATTACAATTGAGTACATTCACAACTCTCACATTATGAAAGGATATTGGGAGAAATATGAAAATATCCTCACTTCAAGAAAATTATAAGAAACTCCTAAAGAAATTGTAAAATACCCTTCAATCAAGGAGGGGACTCAAACCCAGGTGTGCTGTCTAACAGTGCCAACTACCTAGGTCACCACACGAGCAAGAGCCTGTTGCCCAAAGAGACAGATATATATATTCCTGTGCAGCATCGCTGAAATGGGCCCCACATGATCATCAAATTATAATCTACTCCAATCATTGTATTTAGAATAATGTATTCTATTACCTTACCAATTTTCATTCAATCAGATATGTACATGGGCCCCATTTGATAATGGTACAAATTCAACGTAATAAAATAGTTTAATGTTAATGATAACTTTAAAGTGGTTTTTTCAACATTTAAACCATTTGCTATAAAATTTATATATGGATAAATGATTGTATAAAGTTTCATTGCATTCTAATATATGTGGGGCCCAGTTTTGGATAAATGTACCGATGTTCCGGTGCAGTTATGCTGCACCGGAACAACTCTTTCTCTCTCTATATAGGATAAACAATGGGTGACAATGAATCCATGCCATATGTACATTAGAGGTGAGTAGGAGAGTTAAAGGCTATGTGTAAAGATTTTGTTAGAGGGAAATTGAAAATTTCAATGTTGAACCTAGAAAAATTTATGTTCTTCCTCTCTAAAATCACGGACATAAGGCACAAGTTATTGCTGCCTACAATCTTGAGAGTTAGAAGGTGAACTTGGATGAGAGATTCAATGTTGTGTTGAAATAGAGAAAGATGGTGGAGATGAGTTTTTGAAGATGTGAGGTTACTAGATTTCGGTCAGGGAGGAGCACAAGTATGTGGCTTTAACACCGTTGATGCAATGGTTGTCTTTGATTGTTGAATCGATGGCTGTTAGTATTGAATTTTAGTGGATTTTCTGCACATGGATCTTGAAGTGGATGTTAAATGTCGCCAATCATGGCTGCCAAAATTAGGGAAGCAGGGGTATATATGGTTTTCGTACCACTATCTAGATGGTAGCCTCTAATTCTCTGTTTGGCACTGACAGTTAGGTAAGAGATGAAGATGGGGCCTTTTGTTTACTGTTGAAGAAGAAGATGGGAAAGATTCTTGTTTTGGTGCAGCTTTTTTAGTGTTGGAACGGTGAGAGGAAGTTGCTTGTTAGCTTAGATTTTTTATTGCAAGGGTCGTGGACATCTAACCTCAAATGATGATTACGGTGTGTTTGATGGGGGAAATTTCGTTTAAACCTTCTAACTTTATGTATTTGCAATTAAAATCCTAAAGTTTGCGTATTAGCATTTTAATCCTATAAAGTTTGATTATTTGTATTTTAGACCCTCAGCCCTAATGACATTAAAAACAACGTTAAAATCTTATAAAATAACTAAAATTCTCTTTGTAGGAAATTTATATTTTAAACCCCCCTAACTTTGCATTTTTGAATTTAAATTCTAAAGTTGGATAACTAGTATTTTAAACACTGTAAAGTTTAGTTTTTCCCATTTTAGCCTTCATTGGTAAAAAATATCATTAAAATCTTATAAAATATCTAAAATATCAATATTTTTTAAACCTCTAAATGTACGTATTTTTATTTTAAAAGGATTGAGGTTGAATTGTAAAAATAATTAGATTCTACATTACAAAATCAGCCTACATGTGTAAGAAGTGCAATAGATTGTTGGATCACTAGAAATTTTAACTTTCTTCTTCATTCTTGGAACATGCATGAAATTAAGAAAAAACTCACTACTCTTTCTCTCATTCAAATATCTACCTAATCGAGCATCAAACGAAGTTTTTACGGCAGATCTCAATGTCAACACCTTTTCTAGTTATGGTCAACAATCAGTCTTTTTTTTCTTAATTTCCTGGTAGCATGGTTGATTTCATGAATGAGGCAGAAGGTTAAATTTTTTGCGATCCAGTAATCTATTGCATTTTTGCTCATGTAGGCTGGTTTTTGCAATAATCCAATTAATTTTACAATTCAACTTCAGTCATTTTAAAATGTGAATATCTAAAGCTAGAAGGATTAAAATGCAAAGGATACTCTAGGCATTTTACAAAATTTTAATTATATTTTATAACCAATGAAGCTAAGAATCTAAAATGAAAGAACCAAATTTCACAGTTTAAAATGCTAATTTGCAAACTTTGCGGTTTAAAATGCAAATATGCAAAGCTAGATGATTTAAAATGCAAATTCAATTGCAAACTGGAAAGGGAATTTTTTGAAATTTTACAATATTTAAACCATGTGAAGTTTGGTTATTTGCATTTTAGACTCAACCCTAATGGCGTTAAAAAACACGTTATAACTAGAAATTTTAACTTTTTTCTTCATTCATGGAACATGCAAGAAATTAAGAAAAAAACTCAATACTCTCTCTCCTACAAATATTTGCCAAATCAAGCATCAAATAAATTTTCTACGGCAGATCTCAATGTTGACATCTTTTCTAGTTATGGTCAACAATCGGTCTTTTTTTTTTCTTAATTTCCTGGTAGCATGGTTGATTTCATGAATGGGGCAGAAGGTTAAAATTTAAAGTGATCCAGTAATCTACTGCTTTTTTGCAATGTAGGCTAGTTTTTGCAATAATCCAATTAGTTTTACAATTCAACTCTAGTCGTTTTAAAATGCAAATATCTAAAGCTAGAAGGATTAAAATGCAAAGGATATTTTAGACATTTTAAAAAATTTTAATTGTATATTATAACAAATGAGGCTAAGGGTCTAAAATGAAAGAACCAAATTTCACAGAGTTTAAAATGCTAATTTGCAAATTTAGTATTTAAAATGCAAATGTGCAAAGCTAGACGGTTTAAAACGCAAATTCAATTGCAAACTGCGAAGGGAATTTTTGAAATTTTACAATATTTAGATCTTGTGAAGTTTGGTTATTTGCATTTTAGACTCTTAGCCTTAATGGCATTAAAAAACACGTTATCACTAAAAATTTTAACTTTCTTCTTCAATTGTGGAACGTGCAAGAAAATAAGGAAAAAACTCATTACTCTCTCTCCTTCAAATATCTGCCAAATCAAGCATCAAACAAAGTTTCAACAGCAGATCTCGGTGTCGACACCTTTTCTGGTTATGGTCAATAATTGGTCTTTTTTTCTTAATTTCTTGGCAGCATGGTTGATTTCATGAATGGGGAAGAAGGTTAAACTTTTTAGTGATCTAGTAATCTACTGCATTTTTGCACATATAGGCTGGTTTTTACAGTAATCCAATTAGTTTTACAATTCAACTCTAGTCGTTTTAAAATGCAAATATCTAAAGCTAGAAGGATTAAAATGCAAAAGGATATTTTAGACATTTTACAAAATTTTAATTATATTTTATAACCAATGAGGCTAAGAGTCTAAAATGAAAGAACCAAATTTCATAGAGTTTAAAATACTAATTTGCAAACTTTAGGGTTTAAAATGCAAAGTTAGACAGTTTAAAACGCATGCTTGCAAACTGCAAAGGGAATTTTTGAAATTTTACAATATTTAAATGCGTTTTTTAACGCCGAGAGGTGAGAGTCTAAAATGCAAATAACCAAGCTTCCCGGGATTTAAAAAAGCTAATATACAAACCTTGGAGCTTAAAATATAAATACGCAAAGTTAGAAGATTTAAAATTCAAATTTCCCTGATGGAAAGCTAATATACAAACCTTGGAGCTTAAAATATAAATACGCAAAGTTAGAAGATTTAAAATTCAAATTTATGGAGGTGATAGAATAACATATTTTGGTACTTCAAAAATGTAATGAAATCTGTGCATATTCTGTAGAATCCAAATGGATCGTGTTGTTGACATGCTTATCAATCGTGGTAGGGATGAGATTTTAAAAACTAGCATGCTAATATTTATATGTATAATTTTATGCTAATATTTTAGGGATATATTCATGCGCACCACAACTGCACCATAACTACGATGCAGGGGCTTCATCTGGCCATTCATGTAGGCGGGAGTAATCCTAGCCATTAATTACAACTACGTGTGGGAAACGGACATAGTGCATGTATGGAGTAGACAGAGTGTGTAGCGACACAATAGCGACACAATTCTCTTACTTCCCCCTTTCAATTTTTTGTAGCAAGGTCGACATCACTCTTTGATTTTTGCACGATTTTGTAGTAGCCTGTTCAATTTCTCCTTTCCATTTCTCTCTTTTCTCCCTTTTGATCTTCGCATTAGTGACGAAATTCGCTTCAATCCCCCTTCCATTTTTTTCAGCAGCGTCGAGATCTCTCTTCATCGCTTAAGCAAGAACAAACTATAAGAGTCTTACTGGGATTACAATGAGCTTAAGCATTTCTTGCTGCTTCTCTTGGCCTTTTTGTGTTAGTTTTTCAAGAGAAGAAAAGAAAAAAAGAATGTAGAGAGCAGAAACTGAATATAAAGAGCTACATAAAATTAGATGATTTTTATTAAATCATGTAATTACAATACAAAATTATGAAAAAAAAGTGTCGTTGTTCACAAAAATGGAAGCACTGAAACCTGCTATGGCAGCAACTTCGTTGCTGTGGCAGCCGCATAGGGCATTGAAGAAGGAAATGCACTTTTCCTGGTCAAAAGAAGAATCTGCTATGCAGTTCAGCAGCTCAAAAGCTCCTTTTCGTGCAAACCATCTCAAATCGTCCGATCATTCAAAGTAAGCTACGGACAATCCCCATCGTTGGCTCAGCTGCTAAAATCCAAAGCCTGGAGATTGATCAAAATAGATCTCATTGCCATGCTTCAAAAACTCCATAGGCAGCTGGATTGGAAGACTTGCAGCAGAAATTTCTATCGTCCGATCGGTGGCAGCTCGTTTCCAAATCCATTCCGTATCAAAGATGGACCGCTTCTGTCGCCTTTCTAAACCCGTCTGCAACAACGACAGTTGTGGGTGTCTTCAGCTAGAGAAATCAAATAAAAATTTCTTTTATTATCACACAATAAAAGCAGCACGGAGAAGGGCTGCTTTACAAGACTCAGTTGAGATGGGTTTGCAACTTAGGAAAAGCTGCCCGTTGCCGAGGACTGGAAAAGTGGCAGTGAAAATACAATGAGGGCTTGTGAAGAGCTGAAACAGAACCAATCAGGTGCCTTATTTTTTCTAGGTGCTCAAGTTCATTGGACAGATGGTTTTGTTGCAACCTTAATTTCTATATCTGATCTACCAAATTGGACCTTGGAGCTGTAGTTGATGGCATTAATGAGTTTTAGTTTCTTGTTTCAACTTGGGTAATAAGGTACTGTTTATAAAAAATAATGCACAGTTGATTCCCTTATCATTTTTCATCTTAGTGTCTTAATTTGATTTGGCATCATGGTAGTAAGTATTGATCCTTCCCCGTGTTGCTAGGCGTTGCCTTAATTACTTATTTTATTGGATTTTTCTTGCTCTCGTATGTCACAACCAGAATTACAGAGAGAACTATTATGTTATGTCTTATTGTACCATTACCGATGTACATTTTTCTGGCATGCTCTATTGTTACTGTGAAACTTGTTTCTGGGGATTTTTATTTGGAGAATTATTAAAGAAACACTCAACGCTTATTCTGGGTTAATTAAGACACGAATGGCTTGTAATTGTTTATTAGGGAGGAATTTTTTATTGGACAGTTATAGAAAAATAATAAATGCAAATTATCATTTACAATATGCGTGACTTGCAAATGTTGTTGGCCTTAATGCCACCTTTCTATCAATGATTTCTTTCTTGCACTTAAATTTAGATGTGAAGTTTGTTAACTTTCTGATTATTAAGCAAGATTACTTGAGATGTTTTCTGACTGACGTCAATCAGGTTTTTCTCAGTTGGCAATCTAGGCATGAATTCTTTTAGTTTACTTTTTTAATTTGATATGTGTAGTAGAATGCATATTTGTTTCGAGTTCAATTTGGTTTACAAGTCAAATTAAATAGTTTAAACTTCAAGTTGACAAAACTAATTTGCTCAATCCGTTATTGAAACAACTACTAGGGGGACTTAGCAGGCTAATATGGATTAGTATTTAAATTCATATTATATTAAAATTAAGTATGTACTTCTTTTATTCTTTAGTACATACTCTTATGTGTACATTTCAAAATCTTTATTTTTGCAAAACTTGAATTTATCTTGTATTTTGATTTGCAAAAATTTCTTCTTCAGCCGAATTAGTCAATTTCTTATTATGGTTTTTCTTCCACTCTTCGTATACTTTGAATTAAGTCAAGTATAGTTAATACACGAAGTAAGGCCAAGTCAAAAAAGGTTGCAATTGCTAAGGGATGAAGTTTAGTGGCCGCATCTACGTAGATGCCAACCTTAAAAAAATAAAAAATTCAAGATAGTGTAGAAGACAATTATGATAAGATATTTTACTTCATAGACCTGTGTTCATTATTGATTTATGAAGAGAAATTCTGATCAAGACCTATTTGTTGTATTTTTGCATTTACATATATAATAATTATATATATGTTATCATAAATAACTGCCCAAAATTATAAAGTGATCACATAAGGTTTACGGGCCCAAATTATCTAATAAAGTATGGATCTCATATGCGTAGAAATCCTATTTCCTATTTTTTAATTTCTATTTTTACGATGGACTAAATTAGAAATTATAAAGATGGGTACGCTATATATATACGGTTTTGGTTTCCAGGTTATGCATATTTTAAGGTTTCTTTTTTAACATTTGATCTTTGGAAAAGAAAAACTACATTTTCTAGAAAACCCCAGAGCATTAATTTAGAAGATCCAGAAAGTACAAGATTCAAGAACAGTTGCTCCTATGAATTCAGGTACGCTTTCGCTTATGATTTATTTTTCTTAGTGATTTAGCATGGAGGATCTTGGGGTGATTATGAATTTAATCAATAAGGTATTCCCAACAAGTGTTATCAGAACCTTCTTAATGTTGAAACATCGATAAATATTAGGATTTATGCAAATCCGGTTCAACTCACGGATGATTATATTTCATTGGTCTTCCGGTTACTCCCGGTACTCATGACTGTATTTTTGGTATATTCATGCTTTTGGATTTAGCATGGTTGATGGTTTGAAATTTCATTTTTATGCACTTTTTAATATTGTGTGATATGACGTTGGTTTATATGGATTCTAGTTTTTCATATTCAGTTTTCATAGTTGATTTATCATATATTTTTTTATTTCCATGGAAAATGTGATTTCTGCTTTTGGAGTTCAGCATGATTATTTGCCATCCAATTTTTCGGTTGCCATCGTCGCATTGATATGGATTCAAGGTTATTAATTCAAAATCATGTGGTATGAATTAATTGATATTATGACTCTATGGGTCCAAGCAATTTTTCTCTTTATTCATATTACCCACATGCATGATTATCTCATTTAGGTGCTTGGGATTTTGAATCCATAATTGATAATAATAAAAAAAAGAAATTCCATCGATTCAGTAAAAACTAATGAGGGCTTGGACGACAGCGGTTGGATTGGAAACTATTCTTTTTGCGGTTTTCGGTATGGGTTCTAGCCGTCGAGATTTCATGTCGCCATCTTATGGATTCAGAAAACCACCGTTTTGGTTTTGATTTAAGCCGTGAATATAAAAAAAATCGAAAACCCACCCAGCTGTCGGTGACTAACCCATTAGGTAAATAATATTTTAGTTGTCGGAGATGGTGCTGGAACAATGCTGGTAACGACATTGGGTTGCCGGCAGCGGCTTGACATCGGTGGCGGCAGCATGGAAGCTAGGGTTTTCTCCCATTCTCTTTTCCTTGGGAAGAAGATAGAATTTTTACTTAAAAACCCTTGGACAGAAAGTATTTGCAAAACACCCCACTTAGAAAGATTTTACACATTGTTTTAAAGATCCAGAGCCAGCCCCTTTATGCCTGGGTGGGCCTGTGAGGAAGCAACCCAGGCAGCCTAGTCAATTTTTAGCCAAATATCAGACCCGTAGCTCATGCGGAAGTAAAACCCAGGCGGACTATGGGCTCCATCTAGCCGAAATGCAAAACTGCCTGCCTAGGCTTGGGCTCCTCAAGCCTGCCCACTTAGCCCAGCCGGTCCAATAAAGGACACGTGGCATGCTTATAATTGTCCAAATTGAATTTATCATATTTTAAAATCCCACTATCTGATTTGGATGATCAAATAGTCGTTTTCTACATTTTTGGACATTTTGGATCAAATGAAAGGGCTTGATTAAGCCAAATAGGTCCAAAAATATCAATTTTGTAAATTTTATGTAAATGCATGCAATTTTTGAATTACATGTTTAATTAATCCATATGGTCATTTTATGAAAATTTACAAAGTAATTTGTTACTAATTTTTATGTATTTATGATTTGTCGCTTTCAATTAAAATTTTAAATTAACCTATTGTCATGCAAAATTCATTTTTGGATCTTTGGATGTTTAAATTCAAATAATGATACAAATATGTTTTAGCGAATGTCTAATGTTTTAAAATAAATTAAATAAAACAACATGCTACCAAAGTATCATCTCTTTGTAGGTTAATTTATTTTTAAAACATTAAGATGATTGTGTGAGTGTAATTCATACGAATATTAATTGGCCCAAAGGAAGGTTAATTTTTGGCCAAATCGCATGCACATATGTGGTAATAAATATGTGATAATTATTTAATTTTCCATATGAACAGTAAGTCGGTCCAAAGAAAAACTTCTTATTTGACAGGACTTTATTATCAATATTTGAGTACTACAATCAGAGTACCACTTACAAGTTAATATTTTTGTCCGAATACTAGATATTAATGTTGTCCTAGATATCTTGTGATGGGCCCTGCCATTATTTGAATTTTTCTAAGATTTTATATGAAACTTGTGTGAATATGTTGTTTTGTTCTATTTTAAGCTAACACATCTGCTTCTACTATATCTGTCAACGTTGATTCTATTCCTATGCTAAATGGAACTAATTTCAAGCAATGAAAGAGAATGATATGATTATTCTTGGCTGTATGGATCTCGACCTTACGTTAAGGATTAAACAATCTACCCCTCTTACGATTGCAAGTTTTGTTGAGGAAAACTGGGACTTTGAAAGGTGGAATTGTTCAAATCGCATAAGTCTCATGATCATACATGAGACTATTCTAGAAGCTCTTAGGGGTGGTGTATCTGAACAGGATACTGCTCCCAAGGATTTCCTTGATGAAGTCGAAAAGTGCTTTGAAAAAGCGATAAAGTTGAAACAAGTTCGACTCTGTCAAGCTTGGTTTTAATGAGGTATAAGGGCAAAGGAAACATAAAAGAGCACATCATCGAGATGACTCATCTTGCTTCGAAACTAAGGCACTTGGGTTACAACTATCTGATGATTTGCTGGTGCACTTAGTTTTAATCTCTCTTCCTGCACAATGCAGTCAGTTTAAGATCAGTTATAACTGTCAGAAAGAGAAATAGTCTCTTAATGAGCTCATTTCAAATTGTATGGAAGAAGAAAGAATGAAGCACGACAGGCCCGAAAGTACACACTTGGCAATTACTTTTAAGGAAAAGATCAAGAAAAGAAAAAATGATAAGAAAGCTACAGATGAAGTGGCAAATAAGAAACAACAAAAAAATCAACTAAGAAATTAGCCTGTTACTTCTGTTACACTCCTAGGTATCAAAAGAAGGATTGTACCAAATATTATGCTTGACATGTAAAGAAAGGTATGCTTTTTTACTTTGGTTTGTTCTGAGGTTAATTTAGTTTCTATACCTGAACATACTTAGCAGACTTATTTTAGTGCTACCACTCACATAAGTGTGTCTATGCAGGGTTGTTTGAGCTGTCGAAAGCCAAATATAATGAAAGATTCATCTACGTGGGCGATGACAAATCAGTTGAAGTTGAGGCAATAGACATATTTCGGTTATTATTAAAGATTGATTTTTATTTGGATTTGAAAGAGACATATATTGTACCATCTTTTAGACGAAATTTGATTTCTATTTCTGTATTGGACAAATATGGTAATTCTTATTTATTTGGAAATAGTTAGTTCAATCTTTTTTTAATTCAAATATTGTGGGTACCGATTCTTTATCTTGTTATGATAATCTTTATTTGCTTGATACAGTTGCCTCTTTTGTTAAATCCTTGCATGTGAATTCATGTGGTATGAAATGAAAATTAACTGATAATTTTTTTTACTCTGGTACAAACGTTTAGGACATATATCTAAATAAAGAATTGAAAAGACTTGTGTCAGATGAAATTTTTAATCCTCTTGACATGTTAGATTTTAAAGTTTGTGTTAATTGTGTTAAGGAAAAACAAACAAATATAAAGAGATTCAGTGCCAACAAGTCTTCAGACGTCTTAGAACTAATACATACGGACATTTGTGAGTCATTTTCTATGGCTTTTTGGAATGGTCAATAATATTTTATTACGTTCATAAACGATTTCTCTCATGATGACTACCTATATCTCATCCATGAGAAGTCTCAATCACTGGATGTGTTAAAATTTTTAAGGTTGAAGTTGAAAATCAAATTGGTAAAGGAATTAAGGTCGTTAGATCTGATCGTGGTGGTGAACACTACGGTAGATATGACGGATCAGGTGAACAACGTTCAAGGCTTTTTGCCAAATTCTTAAAAGAGTACGACATCATTCCACAGTACACCATGCTTGGGAATCCTACAATGAATGCTGTTGCTGAAAGACGAAACGGAACTTTAAAAGACATGGTAAAGAGTATGATTAGTCATATTACCCTACCAGACTCACTTTGGAGAGAGGCATTAAAGACTGCAGCTTACATCCTTAACAGAGTACCAACCAAAGTAGTCTGTAAAACTCCTTATGAATTATGAACGGGCAAAAAACCTATCATTAAGCATTTAATCATTTGGGTTGTCCAGCTGTGGTAAGGCCTTATAAACCAAATTAAAAGAAACTAGACTTAAGAACAATTAGTAGCTATTTTGTTGGATATTCTGAACGGTCCCAAGGGTATAAATTTTGTGATCTCACATTTAGATCGTTTTTTGAAACGAAAAATGCCTGATTCTTTGAGGATATTGAGCTTAGCAGGGGGATAAGGTTAGAGATTGTCCTTGAGGAAGAATTGGTAACTTTTCCTTCGATTATTATTCCTGACATGGTTCAAGCAACAATACCAGGACCACAAGACATTGTTAATAACCTCCCTGATCAATGTCAACAGGATATTCCTACTGATCAAGCTCAATAACCTCAACAACCAATGCCATTAAGAAGATCCATTAGAGAAGTGCAATTTCTAATGATTACATTATTTTTCTCTAAGAATATTAGGATGATATTGCAACGATGAAAGTTGATCCTATCAACTTTTGTCAAGTAATGTAAAGCAAAAATTCTCAAAAGTAGATTATGACATGGATGAAGAGATTAAGTCCATGAGAGACAGTAACGTTTGAGAACTCGCCGCATTGTCTGAAGGTGCAAAGCCCATTGGTTGTAAATGGATATTTAAAACCAAAAGAGATTTAAAGGGTAATGTGGAAAGATATAAGGCTCCTCTTGTCGCAAAGGGATTTACTCAAAAAGAAGATATTGATTATAAGAGACTTTTTCTTCGGTTTCATATAAAGGGTGTGTTTGGCAATTAATAAAAAATATCAAGTTAAAACTTTTTAATCTAAAACTTTTCACTTTTCACAACTATTATACTTTTTAATCATTTTTTCACTTTTTTCTATACAACTACTCTACTTTTCAATAATTTCTACACAATTATCCACACAACTAACCTATCTATTTTAACTTTATCCTCTTTAGTACTCATCATTACCATTATCATATCACATTATTTGACAACTTTTACTTTCCAAAACTTTTCATCAAAAGTTTTATTCATTACCAAGCACACCCAAAGATTCTTTCAGGGTAATAATGACTTTAATGACACATGTTGACCTTCAGCTACATTAGATGGACGTAAAGACTGCGTTTCTCAATGGTGACATTGATGAGACCATTTATATGATATAACTAGAAAATTTTATGTCCAGAGATGCAAAATGAATGGTTTGAACTAAAAAAATCTATCTATGGGCTCAAGCAAGCTTCCCATCAATGGTATTACAAATTTCATCAAACTGTTATCTCATTTAATTTCGAGATGAATATGGTTGATAACTGTGTATATCACAAGTTTTGTGGGAGTAAACACATTTTTCTGATTTTATATGTCGATGGCATACTACTTGCAAGTAATGATATAGGTTTATTGCATAAAACTAAGAGATTTCTATCAAACAAATTTAAGATTAAAGATCTTGGTGAAATAACTTTTGTGTTAGAAATTTAGATACATCGGGATCATTCTCGAGGCATTTTCGAATTATCACAAAAGGCCTATATTAAAAGAATACTTGGAAGGCTTGACATGCAAGATTGTAAACCAAGAGATACCCCTATTGTCTAGGGAGACAAATTTAGTCTTGATCGGTGCCCTAAGAATGATTTTAAATATAAGGAAATGCAAAAAATCCCTTATGCATCAGCAGTGGAAAGTTTGATGTATGCCAAAGTTTGTACACGTTCAGATATAGCATTCGTTGTTGGGATGTTGGGCAGATACTTGAGTAATCCAGGATGGATCATTGGAAAGCAGTCAAAATTTGAGATACTTTTAGAGAACAAAACACTACATGCTCACATACAGGAGGTTGGATAACGTAGAGATCATTGGATATTGGGATTTCGACCATGCAGGATGCCAAGACAGTCTTAGATTCACTTTGGCTATATTTATTTGCTTGCTGGAGGAGCTAGCTCTTGGAAGAGTGCTAAGTAGACACTCATTGCTCCTTCCACCATGGTAGCTGAATTTG
Source organism: Annona cherimola (assembly GCA_030490835.1). Taxonomy (NCBI): domain Eukaryota; kingdom Viridiplantae; phylum Streptophyta; class Magnoliopsida; order Magnoliales; family Annonaceae; genus Annona; species Annona cherimola. The sequence goes on along the minus strand of CM059973.1, from coordinate 9,549,662 downwards.
TAGCATGTTTGGAGGCATCCAATCAGGCCTATGGCTGCGAAATTTTGTCATGGGATTGTTAATTGTGGATAGAATTGAAAGACTACTCAAGTTACTTTGTGACAATAAATCAACAGTATTATATTCCAACAACAACAGGAGCTCAATGAAGTCAAAGTTTATTGACCTCAAGTTCCTAGTTGTTAAGGAAAGAATTCAGAAAGGTCAAGTGTCTGTAGAGCACATAGGAACAAACTCTATGATTGCAGATTTGTTGACTAAGGGACTACCACCCAAGGTCTTTTATGAGCATACTACTCACATGGGTGTTACATCACTTGATGATACTCTAGTTTAGTGGGAGTTTGTATTTTATGCTTTTCTAGTTGACACACATTTTGTTTGCTATAATTATGAATATTTTCTGTAAAAATAAAGTTTTCAGTATTTTGGTTATTCAGTATTTTGGTTATTTAGTATTTTGGTTTTGGTTTGATAATGAGTTGGACTAGTCGGAAATAGGCATGTCAGATCACATTACAAGTAATTTTTATGTTACGCATCCATACTTGATCTATGTTGTTTAATTATGTTTGATATATGTGATCATGGACGGGTCTATTTACAATGAATGTGATAAAGGCTGCTTTAATCCTATGTTGGCATAACTAATGAACGAGATTGTTCAGAGATAATTTTGGTTATGATAGCAAAATGTTTTAAGCTTATATATATTTATAAAATTCTATGTAGTCCAAGTAGGAGATTGTTGGATTTTTGAATTTACGTATATAATAATTATATATACGCTATCATAAATAGTAGCCAAAAATTATAAAATGATCACATAAGGTTTTTGGGCCCAAATTATCTAATAGATTATGGATCTCTCATGCATAGAAACCCTATTACATATTTTCTAATTTCTATTTTTATGATAGGTTAAATTAGAAATTAGAAAGATGAGTACACTATGTATATACGGTTGTGGTCCCCAGGTTATGTATCTTTTAGAGTTTCTTTTCTAACATTCCATCTTTGGAAAAGAGGAGTCATCTTCTCCAGAAAACTCTAAGGCATTAATTTGGAAGACCTAGAAACCACAAGATTCAAGAATAACTGCTCTTATAGGATTTAGGTACGCTTTCGATTATAATTTATTTTTCTTAGTGATTGAGCATGGAGGATCTTAAGATGAATATGGATTTAATAAATAAGATTTTTCCAACACTATTATGAAGGGTCATCCACTTTGGATTCCAATAAGTGAAGACATGAGGTTGTAGATGTAGAAAGTTTATCTTAGTAGTCTATATGTTGGTTGAGATTGGAATTTTTTATTTAGCCAATTTATTTGTAAATGTAGCTCATGCTAGTAGTTATGGTTAAGCTTATTTATATTCATATTGTACGAAACTTGTTGTTTCAATTTTTTTTTTTATATTTGTGATATGTTACTGTAGCTTGTTGTATTAAAAAACTATAACTATTGATGTCTATATCAACATGTTTTTTTTTTTTTTGAATGAGCATGATGTGTTGAAAGACAAGTGTTAATAGGGAACTTTCTCTTTACTTGTGTTGAATGAGGATGCTGTATTGAAAGACTATGAGTCTAAAGAAATTTAAGGTCATCTACTTGTGAATATTAATATGCTAACTATGAATGAGCATATATATTGAAATATTGTGCGTAGGAAAATTTTAGTTATCTACTTTTGGAGATTGGCATGATAATTGTTGAGTGAGCATGAGATGTTTAAAGACGATTGTGGCTATTTGCTTATGGATATCTACATACTAAGTATTGAATGAGTATGCTATATTGAAAGACTAAGCATGTTTAAAAAAATTTCAGGTTATATGATTATGAATATTAGCATGTTTGTTATTGAATGAGTATGTTATATTGAAAGACAGTGTATCTACAAAAATGTCAGGATATTTGCTTGTAAATATTAGCATGCCGATTGTCAAATAAATGTACCATATTGAAAGACAAAGCGTGTTTAGGAAAATTTTAGGTTATTTACTTGTAAATGTCAGCATGTTAATTGTCGAATGAGGGTGCTATGTTAAAAAATAGTGTGTCTAGAAAAATTTTAGGCCCCTTGCTTGTGAACAACAACATGTTAAGTGTTGAATGAGCATGCTATATTGAAAGAGAAGTGTATCTAGTGAACTTTGAGGCTCTCTACTAATAGACATAAGCATTCTGATCATTGAACGAGTATACTATGTTGGTTCATCTGATATAATAGTAAAATATCTTAAGTGGTCACTCTATTACATTGCGAAGCATTAGGTAGGTAAAATATACAAGTCATTGCAAAAAATTATCACATTTGTTTTGCATTATGTTAAAAGGTCGAAATATGCAAGTCTTTTTCTAGCAAAATATAAAAGTCAATACAAAATATTTTCATATTATTGCCTATCGCATGAAGCTATATTTTAAACAACCATGTGATGTTCTCTTCACTCTCACCAAACAATTGACCTATACAAAAAAATTTAATTGCTTATGTTGATTTACTCCAACAAAGGACCCAAAAGATATATCATATTTATTAGTTTAATAAGTTGTATAAAAACAAATCACATTATTGAAAACTTGGTAATCCTTTTTGGAATCTGCTATACACATGACATCAACTAATGTTGGTCATCAATTGAATTTGTTTATCTTTTGATCTTTAATATCACTTTTTCTTATACTGAAATCTCAACATCTGGCATATAAATTATAAAATGAATATATTTTTTCTTCATTATTAAATCCCTAGTCAATCATAGAAGTTAGCTCAGCAGGTTCATGGAGAGTAAAATTAGTCATATATATAGGACTCCTTTGACTTTCTTTATCTAATATAGCATCTTCATTCAATTTCACTCCACGTAAAGAAGATATACTATTTTAAACAGTTTGTGTAATGATAAGATAACTATATAACTAGATCTCTTATACAGAATCCAATTATTAAAATAGTACATCATTATGGAATTAACATACTAATGTTTCCCTTAAAAATGCTTATTTCATAAGTATGTTTTAAATAAGTGTTATAAGGATAAGATAACTATAAGAATGGATCTTGGGCACAATTTTGCACTCCCTTTTGACGTTTTATAAATTTTAAAAATTCTAAAAAATTTAAATCCTTATCAATCACTGGAGGTGGAGGTGGGAGCAACTCTTGTGTGCAACAATTATAGCATATAGGGAATCTCAATTTTACAAATATATATGTAGCAATATCTACTTTACAACAAAGCATTAGATAAAAATAATAAATAATTCTGACCGAAACATCACAGAGGAATTGAAATTTGTAATTTTGGGAGATAATTTAACAAATAAGTCAAGATTTTTTCATAGCATTGGACTCATCAAGAAATCATTATTTGAAAATTTCTTTTTTCTTTAGCAAGAATTCTATCATTAAAATAATATAGAATTCTAAAATTAGCATATTAAATGCTCCCCTATATCATATTGAATTCATAAGTTTGTTTTACTCAATTCTTTTAATGATAATATATCTGTAATGCTAAATCTTCTTTACCAAATCCAATCATTAAAATAGTATAGGTTCCAAAATTGGCATACTAATATTTACATCTAGCATATTAACTTCACAACTTTGTTTTAAATAATTTTTATAATGATAAGATAATTATATGAGTGGATGTAAAATATGACATTAACTTATGAATAAAAATGTACCCTTTTATTTTATACAATATTAATTAATGTAAAATTAGAAACTAGTCTAACCCATGCAAAAATATTGACCGCTTTATTTTCGACTGTTAGATCTCTTTGTTTTTTCTAAGTATCAATTCAAATCCTTATCAATTGATCATGAATGTAATCATGTCAAAGCAATAAAAATATTTTGTAATCCTTTTTGAATATTTTCTAAATTTTCAAATTTCTAAATTTTTTTTAATTTACATGTGTTTTCATTCCTTTATAGCAGTAGAGAATCAATATGTCTTCTTTTTCTTAAAATTTGTAATTATAAGTGCGAAATTTGCAGTAGTTTTTTGTTGATGGAGGATCAACGTTTATCGAGCTGTTATTTTTTGGTTGCTCCAATCTAATTTTGGGCGCCAAATTTGCAGCAAAAAATCAATATAGCGTTTTTTATTGGGTGGACAATAAATATTTATTCCCTCCTTTTCATTCGTGACTTTTTTATTGCTTTCACTAATTTTTGGGCGCTAACTTTGGGCAGGACATTGCTGAAGGTAATTTGGCATAGAATTCTCGTTCCTCCAATTATATAGGTACGCATTCTCACTTCTCCAACTACAATATACATGCACTCTGTCTGCTTAACATACACAGCTGCAATAAATAGCTAGGATTACTCCTGCCCACTTGAAAGGTCAGATGGAGCACCTGCACCATAGTTATGGTGCAGTTGTATTGCATTTAAATATATTCCAATATTTTATATGTAAGATTTTATGGTTATATTTTATATTAGCATGCTAATTAACAATAGAATAATAATATTTGCAATTTTTTATTAATATTTTTAAATAAGATGCTAATTTGTGTCCCCACACCCAAATTGTCATTATCGATATGCTTTTCTTTCAAAAGTTCAAAATATGATTTTACATTAAAACGGAGAAGACAATTTCGATGAAATTAGTATACTAATTTTAAATTTTCATTTAGATTAGCATATTGGCTAGTAAAATATGTGAGATTATGAAATTATGAAATCATTATACTATATTAGAAAATAGTATATTAAAATTCAAGTACATAAATCTTTAAAAAAGAGTATGCCAATATAAAATACTAGCATGTTATAATAAGTTTAATTCTTTTTTAAATATGAATTTTAAAGACTTTTTGGGATAATTACATTAGTATCAGAAAACTAATTTTACGAATCCAAATGTTATGCACCTCGCTAATGAGAAGATGCAAATATATAATAAGTATGAGAATTTCAAAATGAGTCAATTATAGAAGTGAATCAACATATAGAGTATGAATTTTGCATGCGGATTCTACCAGTTTTAAGATACATCGATTTTGGGAGTGAATTAGTATACGGATCGTGATTTCCGCTATTAATTTCAAGATGGATCATCATAGGAAGTATGAATTCTGCATGCAAATTTTACTAATTTCAAGGTGTATTATTATTAGACGTTGATCTTGACCTTGCAAATTATGCCTTATGGGTTATTTCTAAACTTGTATCTACATATGGATCTCATATAATTCAGATGCCAATTTATATGTATTCCACAAGTGTAATTCATATAGTCTGTGTGCTAATTTGTATATATTCCACATGTTAATTCGGCCAATTTGATGATTATAATTGTTTGAGTGAATCCCGCTATTTCCATTAGAAAAATTAGTATGGGAGTTTTATTAGAAACCATTTTTTTCATTTTGATTCAAACTCATGGTTTGAACTTTAAAAAAGGCATAGCTATGTTAGCATGTATTTTAAAAAATGTAACATATAACAGTATGTTAATAGTGAAGGCGTGGTAGTGGCACATTTGGTATGCTAGTTGCCCGATAGTGGCCAACTTGATTAAAATGGCATGCTAAAAATTATAATAAAATATAAAAATGTCTTAAAATATAAAATCATCTTCTCAAAAAATTCTTTGCATCTAATAAAGCTATTCGTGTTAGTGAGATTTTGAAAATTTTCATGATAAGTAATTTTAAAATTTTAATTGTTAATATTATAATAGGAATTCTTTTATAATTTTGTATTTTAAGTTATTCTTTATCGAAATATTAAAAATTATTTTTGATGGAATATTTCAAATTTCATTTATTTTTAATATGGAAAATATTTCCATGGGTCCCGCTTCTATGAAATTTCTTTTCTATATAGTCTCTTCTATTTTTAAAATCTTAACGGTTGATGGAAAATTTACTTCGTCCATTATATTTAGCATTATTTATAATATTTTGGAAATATTTTTATTTCTTTAATTTTACTGTATATGGGTCCCATCTATTAATGTGTAAGATTAACTTAATGAAATAGTTCAACATTAAAATATCAATTTAAATGTAGTTTTTCAACATCTAAATCATCTAAAATATTATTAATATATGGACAGATGATTGTATAGAGTATTATTATATTCTAATATATGATAATGGATCTAAGCATTTTTCATAATTTACACATGAATATATATATTTTTGATTAAATATGGCCTATAAATATACTTGATTTGGATGAAATTTGGTATCCTAGATAAAAAAATAATGTTAAACATAATCAATGGATTAAAGTTTAAATTAATCATTAATATCTTAAAAATTAAGGGAGTTATACGGGACCCCTTCTATGTAGTCTGGTTACATAGAAGTAGAGCCCTATTTTTATATAATAAATTCTTCTGTGGTTTTAAAGTATTTTCTTCTAAATTTTATTTTCTATAAATCTATACTAAAATAATTATTTATTTTTATTATTTAAATATATGTTTTATATTTTATTATTTAACAGTATAATCTTTGCGATGGTTTTATAATGTTTGGGACAGAAATAATAATAGTTCAATAACAATTTTATTCCTAAAATTTTATGCTAATATTTTATATTAGCATGCTAATTAATAATAAATTAGCAACATTTGCAACATTTTTATACTAACATTTTATATTAGGATGCTAACTCATTTCATCCTCATTAAAATTGTCATTATGGATAAAGAAAAGCTAAAACTATGATTTTGAATAAAAACGAGTTTTAGTGAAATTAGTAGACTAATTTCGCCTTTCTATTTACATTAGCATATTTTTTATTGGTATTTATATAATGTGACAATTGATATTATAATTAAATACATTCACGACCCTCAAGTCATGGAGAATTTACGACCCTCAAATCATGGAGAACTTTTCTTATAAATACCCCATATTGGGGAAAATTTGTAAAACCCCACAGTGGTGGGAGATTGTAAATGCACCCACACACAGGTGGCATGCGGCGGGGAGTCGAAACTTGTTTGCCCGTTGCAAGCAAACAGATTTACCACGATGCCTCATTTACATTAGCATGTTGATATGGAAAGTATTTAAGATTTCAAAATCAACACACTATATTAGAACTAGCATATTAAAATTTAAGTCTATAAATCTTTGAAAAAGAGTATGCTAATCTTTTATATTAGCATCCTTAATGACATACATGTCATCAAGCTAATCTTGAACTTCTACACAATTGATACTGGACCACGATTAATAACGCATGCCGGCAACATGATCAATTTGAATTCTATTGAATATGCACAAATTTCATTACACTTTTGGAGCACCAAAATATGGCATTCCATCACCTCCATTAGATGCTACCATAGGCATCATTTGAGGTTGGATGCCGCCAACTCTTGCAACGAAATATACAAGCTAAAAAGCCACTTCCTTTCACTATTTTGGCACCAGAAAAGCTGAAGCCACATTGAAATCGGCACCTTTTCCATCTTCTTCTTCACTGGCAAACAAAAATCCCATCATCATCTCCTATTGATTGTCGGTGTCCCTGAATAGAGAATTAGAGGTATCCATTCAAACGGTGGTACAAAAACCGCATCTACCTTTGCATCCCTTGTTTCGGCAGCATGATTGTTAGACTTCAAGATTGGTGGGCAGAAAATCTACTAAAATTCGACACCGACGAGTATCAATTCAAAAATCAGAGACAACCATTACATCAATGATGTTAAAACTCGCATAATTATGCCCTTCCTTGCCCTGGATCTGGTGGCCCCATGTCTTTAAAAACCCATCTCCACTGTGTTTCTCTATTTCAGCATATTGTCGAATCTCGTCGCCCAAGTTCGCCTTCTTGCTCTTAAGATAGAAGGCAGCAACAATTTTTTCCTTGTATCCGCGATTTTTAGAGAGGTAGAATATAACTTTTCCCAGGTTAAGCATTGAAAATTTTAATTTCCCTCCTAACGAAATTCTTACACCTATCCTTTTACTCTTCTAATCACCTCAAACGTACATATGGTGTGGATTCACCCAGCAGAAATTGATGGCTAGATGGAAACACTGCTTATTATTTTGGGTGCACACCATCTGGACTTAATAATATTTTTATTTTCTTTATTTCGAGTTGAACTCAGACTTCGAACATCAATTTATAATACTCATATTTTCATTCAAATATACTCATAATGTAAACTAACTATAGTGCCCATACTTTCATTTTTTTTTTCAAACATAGAAAAAGGCTTCTATTCTAGCGGACCCCATTTTTAGTTGGGGATCATCATTAGATGTAAATCAAAATTTATTATTCTGATAAAAAAATGAAGACATCATGAAGCTATTTCAAATGTACAAGAATAGTAGGAATGCAAAAGCATGCGTCAGATATTATTTTGTTTTTCCAAATAAATGATATTTTTTTATTACAGACATGGTCAACACACACAGCCACCTCTACCAAGGAAATTGGAACCACCCAAGAAAGCAAGTGAAGCAGCCCAACTAGGAAATGGCAAACAGGTGGTCAGGTAAACATAAGAACTAAGAGCCCATCTGCAAAAAGATCTAGTTGATGGGAGGCAAAGGATAGATGCGCATAAGGAATATGACAACTTGTTGCAACATATTTTTTTCCATAAGAAAAGAGAATCAGCAAGCCATTATTTCTAAATGTTTGCTATTTGCGAACAGCTAATTCAAATCTTACGACATGACAGGAAAATGCCTCTAGGTCCATGAAAAAGAACACACAACACGACATAATCATCAGCCCTAACTAACCTTATCCTATGGAAGAGAGAGAGAGAGCATTTTGAGTGCGTAGGTTGTAAGAATATTGGGTGGGATATATACCTAATGAAGGAATGAATCATGTAATTAATATTCAGAGTTTCTTGTCCTAAATTCATTTGTTTGGCAGAAGATAGCCTCCGACACGTACACTAGCTTGCTTGTTTGTTTTATTAATTTTTGTTAACACAGGCCACTGCTTTGCTACGCATGGGTTCTAAACTAAAAGGTATAAGAGAGCTATCACCACTTAGATTAATAAGTGGTTTATATAGAGGAATGATCTTATTAGCCTAGGTTAAGTAAATGCCCCAGTTAGATCACCTCAAAAATTCTATTTAAAACAATTTCTTTTCTTCGTACACTTGTTTACCTAAGTGTATTTAATATATAAATCAAGTTTTATTATTTTTGGATATATATATATATATTTTAGATTTTTAAAAATATGAGTGTTTTAAATATGTATATACATAGATGTTTAAAAATCTCAAAAAAATAGATAAACGTATTCAAAAATGGTAAAACTTGGTCTATATGTTAAATACAATTAGATAAACAAGTGCACGAAGAAAAAAGTAAAAAAACGTTATTGTAAATAAGTTTTTTAAGGTGGATTAAGTGAGATATTTACTTAACTCGGGCCAACAGGATCATTCCTCATTTATATAAGTGTTTATAGGGTGTTTGGCTAGGGAGGTTTAGAATTCAAAGTTAAATAGAAGCAATGACCTCATTATCACTGCTATGGAATATATCCAACGAAGGTGCTCCTATTGAAAGGGAAAAAAAATAAGAAAAGTGGGTGGCCCGATCAAAAAGAAAAAAAATGTGTAAGAGCGTGGGGACTAATTGTTAGCCCTACCCAATAAGACCAATTTTTATTTTTTGTTTTTTTTTATAAACTTATTAATCCAGATGCTTTAATCTATAAATAAATTTTTAACATTTTTCAAAACATGTATATATATTTTTTAGAATTTTAAACATGAGGGTGTTTTAGTCATTTTACTTGTTTAGAAGGACTAAAATACACCCATGTTTAAAAATCTAAAAAATATATATCTTAAAAAATGGTAAAATTTGACTTATAAATAAAATACACCTAGATTAACGAGTTTATAAAAACAAAATAAACCCGAGCTAAAAAAGGTTAACAAGATCGTAACTCATAATACATGATTTTCTAGTAGAAATAAGCATAAAATTAGACATCCCTTGGCAATTAATAAATGCATACAAAATATATATGTCAGATTCAAACCCTAATTGAGATACATAGAAAAATTAGGAAAGAAATTTTTTTAACTCAAGGACAATTGGAGCCCCATTTCTCCAAATTCATTGATTTCTATCGTTGGCATGATTTTTTCCCACTAATATCTACACTTAATTTTTATTAAGGGACTGTTTGGAAAGTGATAAAACTATTGATAAAAATTTTAAAATTATAAAAAATAATGTGATGTGATATGAGTAATAATGAATAGTAAAAAATATAGTTAAAATAAATATGTCAGTTATATGGTTAGTTATGTAAAATAATAAAAAGTAGGGTAGTTGTATAAGAGTATGTATAAAATAATTTTAAAAAATGGAGTAGTTGGATAGTGAAAAGTTTTTGTGTAAAAAGTTGTAGGTGTAAACAAACACATCCTAAATGAATAATTATTGTACTTTCCTATTAAAAGCTCAAGTTGGAGTCAAGTACATTGTTCTATCATTCTAATCCTTTTACTTGTCCGAATTAATTTCATCAATCTTTAATTAACATATTTTTCTATGCAAATTCCTTTTCAAAAGTGCTTTTGGTAATTGCAAAAATTTTCCTCCATATGCAAGCTTTTTTTCAAAAATGCTTTTGTGTAGCGCTTTGCTGGCAAACGACTCGGACCAGCATTCGCTATGGTGGTGATTGGACACATCTTTCTAGGATCTACCATAATTCCAAAAGCAAAAGACCACATATATATTAATCTACCCATGTGAATTCTAGATATCTATAACTAATTTATCAATTAGACATATGATAGCAAGACCATTTAAACTACAATTATTTCTATCATTTGCATTTTAGTGGAAGTAAAATACACATTTATAATTTCCAAACATATTAATAAGACTTCCCGTATATCCATAAACCACATCCCAATGTATAATATACAACTCATTACTCATCATATAATACATATACATGTATATTCCACATATAAATCAATTTCAAATCCAAAACTACACCACTTGTACCTACCATAATCTGCCTCTATTTGGAATCAATATGACCTAGTTGAAGCTCGTAGCTAGGTACTTGCATTGTCATCCTGCTAAAACATTAAAAATAAACACGTAAGTTGGGCAAACTCAGTAAATAGATGTGGTCAATAAAATATACTGCAGATTCATGTTAAACGAATCATGTATGTCATGCTACCACATGCAATGGAAACACTAGGCTCTCACCAGCCCTATACAATCATGTCATATAGCAAATACATATATGAAACAAACCAACCTTATATCCATCAAGGGTCATGAACAACCCTATCCTCATGTTAATAAAGAGTCATAAACGACCCTATGCAAATCATGCATATGTATCACTCATGTCTTATGCATCATGTTCATGCTAAAATCATGCCTTATACTCATTTCAAATCATGCACCATCAGTTTATCAAAATCATTCACAAATACATAGCTAAGAATATCAAACCATTTTCAAAGGACCTGGCCCAAATTCATCAAATCAACATTTGACATGCAAAAGTTCACACCAAACCATCCCGTAATCTACCCAAATATACAATGCATGTCAATTCATCGTAAATTTCAACATACATCCAACAATATCCCAAAGCACAAAGTTCAAGCCCCATTTCAATTCATACAACCCATATTCATTAAGCCCATCACAAGTTCCATTACAAATAATTCAACATTATAGATGCCCCCTAAGCATTTGCAATATATTATTCACATCACAAAGGTACTACATACTCATTTATACATGGTTTCAAGGCATTAAGCCTCAATTGGACATTTTTTCAAATATCTTATAAGCAACATATGAAAATAAAATAAATTTATTTAAAATTAGTGGAATTTCATCTAACACATAATAATATCATACAAAGCCCTTCAAAACACTTCGTTTCATCTTTTACATGCATCTCTATCAAAACCACAATTTCTAACCTCCCTACAATCTCTACATGACCCTCATAACTCAAAAAAATCCAAATCACAAAAACAAATATGGTGCCCCACAAACAATCACAAAAACGACATGATTTTAGCCCAAATTCATGCTTTGATTCAAAAGAAAATAACACACTTACCTCGAATTCAATTTTACCTAAAAATCTTTAAGGTGTCCTAAGCTCCAAGCTCTCTCCTTGATCTAAGAAGCTTTCTTGATGTAAAAACGACATGAATCTAAGCACTTTTGAGTAATTTTTCATAGAGTTAGAGAGCTAAGGTCATGGGCAGGAAGAAGGATGGAAATGGGGTGGCTTCACACCTACCCGCTTTAAAATAGTGACCAACATGGCCTGACATTGTTATTTTGAACACAACACGGTTTGGCCCGTTTGGCCTCATAAAAGGTCCGATTTCATCTATGTTTCACCATTTTGCCCATAACTTTCTCTAGACAAGTCTGATTGAGACATTTTTTTGTGTTGGATTCTTAACTGCAAAATTTTAGCTCCAAATTGCATGACCACAAAATTAAGCATGCATTTTACTAACAGATTTACTGACAACTTTCACCTAGTCATAAGATAAGTAGTCATAGCATGTCAAAACATTCCCAATACTAAACCAATCATTTACACACATCTCTTATCATAACAAATCCCATTATGCCAATTTTTTCTCAAAACATGTTTTATATAAAATTTGAATAGTCAACTCAATTCTTTAGCCTTTTTGGCTTTATAACGGTTCTTATTAGCCAAAATTACATATATCACCTCTAATGCCTTCAAAATTACTTTTCACACATACATCTAACATTTTATCCAAGCTAGAAACCTTTATATTCTACATTCAAAAATTTTGTCCATCAAGTTCAATTTTTACTGAATTTTCACCATTAGCTCAAAATATCTCAATTCTTAAAGTCACCATGTCAATTTTATTTCCAAACACCATGAACAGATTTCAATCATATCAAGAATCATTCTCATGCAAATCATGCCTCCCATTAACGATCCTTGGTCCTTATTATTATAATTTTTGGGCATAACTACACAATTAGGCCCATTTTTGTCATTTATCCAAATCTAGCATGCGAATCTCATCCATAACTATCTATATCTATTCCAAACATGCTAAGTATCTCACTCATGCCTAAATATGTTTCAAATCTAGTCAACCCCAACTTATGCCCCTTTTTTGTTCAAAATCCATATGCAATAGTCAAACTCAAATACCCGTCATTTGACCAAATCTAAGATTCATATACATCCAAAGTCATCTAACAAACACTTGAGATTCTGTCCCATTCTTTTACTGAGCCATTTGTCAAATTCACTCATCTAGTTCTCAATACTGGAATTTTCACATTTGCCATAATTCACACAAACTTTCATATATTCAACTCTTGATTCATCAAAATTTTACTATCATTTGGCTTCTCAGGCTACATTATACATATCACCATTGATTTACATAGTTACTAATATATGAGGTATTACATTTTGGTAATGGTGAAAAGCTTTATGGGAAGTCTTCAAACAAAAAATCTATATGGGCCTTAATGGATTGGGTTGGCGGGTTAGAGCTTAGCAGATTAGGTTAGAGTTTAATTCTAATTCTAATCCATTTAAAAATTTTGAACTAATCTATTTATTAATATATTTAAAAATTTAGATGCTAATCCATTTATAATTGATTTAATAAATGGGTTAATTAGTGGTTGACAAGTTATTTACATGGGGTATTAATGAATCAGATTAGAGCTTGACTCCAATCCAAACCCATTTTAAAAATTCCAACCAAATCCATTTATTAGTCCAAGTTTAAAGTCTTATTTAGTATTAGTATATAAAGTAATTGAACTTAATAGCAAAAAACATGTTGATATATAATAGGAGAATGCACTAAGTAAGACGTTCCTTTATTAAAAACATGTTGATATATAACATAAGAATGGACTAAGTAAAACTGTCCTTTATCAAATAAACTTAAGCAATCATAATTCAAATAACATATATTGTCAAACATTTGTTAACTTTTACAATTGTCAAACATTTGTTGACTTTTACAATTTAGCGGGTTAGATAGGTTCAATGGATTATTATATGGGTTAATGGGTAATAAATATCTAATTCATTATCATATATTTAATTAAGTATGCAAAGAGGTTGATGGATTACAATCTATTTATTCAAAAAAGTCAATCCTAGTTGAATAACTGATTCACAAGTCTACCCAACCATCAGCCCCCTGTATATTTTTGACATATGCATGAATTATCTAATAATAGGTCATTTAACAATGACATTTATTCAAACAATGTCGACATTTAATTAAGAAGGTTGGCTAGGTAGCTAATCCTTTTTGTCTGTTATTGCAAGAGTATGAGTATCATCTTTCTACTCTTGAAATACCATTTTCATGGCTTAATGGACAAGTATTGATTACCAATGGAGAGTTGCTTTTCATCTCAATTCGAGATGATTGAATTTACGCCAATTAAATTCCATAGATAATAAAGATACATGACAGATCTTTTTTCTTTGAAAATGACTGACGTTTTTATATTCTATCCAATTCATACTAGGTACTGTATTGATACTGAAAAATCCTCTCGTTGTTTTAGCTTGTGATCTAAACAAGTGGTACATTATGTAGGACTTGTTTGCGCCATTTTATGAAATCTATTCCATCCATTTTTACCCACTCTAAATTGATACTTATTTTTTCATGAAATGGTTATTGTTTTAGTTTTAAAATTTAAAAATATTTAAAGATAAAACTTTTCAATTTAAATCTTTTTTACTCTCCATAACTATTTTATTTTTTAATTATTTCTTCATATATTCTTATGCAACTATTCTACTTTTCAATCATTTCTACACAACTACGCGTATAACTGATATGTCAAATTTAACTTCATTCTCTTTATTCATCATCATTGCATCTAACATATCATATCCTTTTCTCCAATTTTAAAAACTTTTACATGAAAGACTTTTCATTTAAAAAGTTTTATCACTTCCAAACACACTAAAAAAAAATCTTACTTAAGTTCATGTATCCATATAAAAAATGAAATAAGTAAACAAAAAGTCAGTAAAGCTTGCCTAAGCATTAAAGTATGACACTTTAAAGTTTCATGGGACCCGTTGTGAACTGGCTTTGCTTATTTAGCTATAACTGAAAAAACAATCTTAAAAGATAGAAGCCAAAAAATTTATCTTATTTAAAGCTGCAAATCGGTTAAACTTGTGAAATTTAATAAATAAATTAAAATCTTTTGAAATTCAAATTTTAACTTTTTAAAAACTTTTTTTTAGTCCATTAGAATATAATATAATACAGAAAACATGTTAAAGGTTTAATGACTACTTATTATTAACAAAATTTATATTAGGGTGTGTTTGGAATAGGTAAAAATAAAATAAATAAAAATGTGTGAACCTTTTTAAAAAAATTAGGAATGTGATGTGATATAATCGGACTATAATTAGAAGTAGAGAGAATAAAGATGTAAAACAAATTTCATTTCCTATAACTAATTATTTAGTTGCAAGTAACATGCTTTACATCCAAAGTAATAAAAAAATACAGCTATTAAAATTGGCCTAAAGGTGGCCATCGATAATAAATTTTATTGTAATGATAAAATAAATAGGATAGTCGTATAAAAATTTTAAAAAATATTTGATATATAAACGTGGTTATATAAAAGTAGAACAATTAGGTAATTAAAATGTCAAATCTTCTTATTATAAAAAAAGGTGCATAGGATGGATAGGAAAAATATTTCCCCTCTTAACAAATGCTGGCGAACCCCTAGAGTTTTTTTTTTTTTAAATATTATGTGAATTCACAAATTCCTCGTTGAAATTGTATTTCACAATTGAAATAGTGATAGGAATTGAGTGTATAATAAAATTTCAAATGAAATTTTATTAATATGTAAGAAGATTTACAATATCCTTACAGTAGGAAATGGAATTTAAAAGAAAAAAAATTTTATTTTTTAAATATACCAACTACATGTTCCCTTAATTATTATATAACTATTGAATTTCAAAAGTTTAGAATATTTCTCAAGGGTATATTTTGTAAGTAATAAAATTTGTGAATGAAAACTTTCTTAGTTGTGTTTGGAGAATGATAAGACTTTTGATTAAAAGTTTTGGTGTAAAAGTTTTTGAAATAGGAGAAAATGATGTAATATTATAATAATAAAAAATAGAGAGAATAAAGTTAAAATAGATAGATTAAATGTACATATAATTGTGTAAAAATAATTAAAAAGTAGAATAGTTATATAGGAAGAAGTAAAAAAAAATTAAAAAATAGAAAAATTGTGGAAAGTGAAAAGTTTTAGTTGGAAATATTTTTGTGTAACCAAACATGTCTTGGTATAAAAGTTTTTAAGTTAGAAAAAAATGATGTAATATAACAAGGTTAATAACGAAAAGTAAAGAAAATAAAATTAAAATAGATATATTAATTATATGATTAATTATATTAAAGACATAAGAATGATTTAAAAATACATAATTAAAAAATCACCATTACCTATTATTAAAAATTCAAAATACCCCTTAAATTTTATAATTGTAGTATTTTAGCTATTGTAGGTGTGATAAAAATTGATTGAGGCTAAATGACCGAAGTGAACTTAGCCTCGGTGTGCACAGGTGTGTTTAATTTTCAAATTACTAAAATATTAAAAAATCAAAAAAATATTTATAAACCTCTAAAAATAGTAAAACTTGATATACATGTTAAATATATTCAGTTTAATAGTTATATAAAAAATAAAAAATGAGTTTTTGATCAAAATAAAAAATGAGTTTTTTTTTAATTAAAAGATGAGCACCTATCCCTCCAACCTCTGAAAGTGAGACGGACCAGAGGTGGAAAGGATAGAGCTATCATCGTATAGCACTGCCAAAAAATTATCTGTGCAGAGTTTTTTCTGAAGAAAAAATGATAGAGTATCTCACCATTCTTATTCAGGCAAAAAATAAGATGACACAAAATCAGCTAAAAGATGAGCCACGGAGTTCCCAGCCAAAAGATGAGTTTTTAATTGTGAGCTAAGTGCACTTTTGTGTATAGTGTCATGGATGTAGTGTCATGATCGGATGAAAATTCGTCGGACTTGAGAGAAAAGGCCGAATGGATTTTCACCTCACCCCGGAGACATCGTTTGCATGGCTTTATATAGGCACGGCAGTGCATGTGCGGGAAATTCAAAACCTACGTGCCACTGCGGACACAGTTCCTAACACATAGCCGCCGCTTTCAACAGGAAACAGATTTTGTAAAGCATATTGCGTCACCTACATTCAAAAAAAAAAAAAAGAATTTTTTTAATGAAAATTTATATATCATGATAACCCATATTACAATATTTTCAAACTTGATATTGATGACGATGTAACTAAACGTTCTTCTTCTGTAACCCTCAGTCGACCTACACTTTATATGATCAGCGGTCACTACCTAAACTCTGTCGATCAGTTAAGTTGAGAGAAAATGCTAAATTCATAATTACATCTCTCTAGTAATGATGAAAATTTACATTAACCTGCTGAACATCCTGTAAAAATACTATAATAGTTATTACCATTCTGTGTCAATAAAATACATGATTCTCATTCTCCTGCAAATCAATCACCATCGTTAAACATACAACGACTCTATAAAAATTGAATTTTTACAAAAGTTGTCCTTACTCATTTATGCATCAATTAAAATGTTCTCCAATCTCAGTCCAGTCATTTAAAAATATCAACGTAAGAAAACGTGAGTCCGGACCAACTCAGTAAGTAGGATAACGATAAAACTCAACTGTTAAAGCAAATACACATCATTCTCATCAAATAACTCAAACATCAAAGTCTCTAAAGTTTATATGCTTGTTCATACCATGCTCATGTAAGCAACCATGCTCATCGGTATCATCACATCCATGTCACCCAGTGCACCAGATAGATTCATCCTCATCAAACATCTCATACCGCTGAACCGCAGTATATTATAACTCTTCTTATTCTTCAGCTTGCCCGGAGAATCATCATGCACCATGCTTAACATGCAATAATGTACTCATATATTATGTCTGTGCCCATATACTCTTTTTTAAAAAATCTCCATTGAACTCATACATTGAAAAGTTTATAAATTCATCATCAAATCAAAACAAATTTTAATACTCCTCAACTCAATTAAATAGTTAAAACCAAGAAAATCACAATCTCAAGAAAGAACTTTTCATAAAATCTTAAACAAACATCTCACTCATCACAAAATATCTATGCCTGAAAATAAACATCCATCAACATCTATAAACATCTAAATAAAAGCATAAAATTTCCTACTTACCTTACATATGCAAATCAAACCTTTCTTTCTTGAAATCCAAATTTTAAAACACAATCTCAAATCCTTGCTCATTGAAATAGATATAACAATTTATCAATAAATTTCTACAACTATTAATCATGATTTATCAACCCAAATTTTTAATATAAATAATTCCACCTCACTCCAAATTTATAATGATGTAACTAAACCATAATCCTTTTACACAAATTCTTATTGGAATGTATAATTCAAATATCCTTTCCTGAACATTTCCAACGAAATTTCAACTAAATCCAAGTAATTTCAAAGATAAATAGAAATCCAATATTAAATTATAAAAATTTAACTTCCTCGAATTATTTATTACAATTGAAATCAACTATTAATATCCAAAAATTATAATCTTCAATATCAAGTGAAGTGCTTGAGCGCTTTAACCAACTGGCAATGTACCCCAACTGAACAATTACTAATATCACAAGCAACTGAACAATTATTTTACGTATGTGCAAGATGCAAGAAATGTATGTCTAAAAGAACTCTATATATTATTTATACATGTGTATATACACACACCATTAGATCCATTCACAAGACCTCTAGGACCTTGATATAATATTATATTATACTTAGTATGCACACAACCAACCGTCGGACATTTTTTTGATGAAAACCGTTGGACATCCATTTTAGTTAGATATAAAATTACATATATCTACCTACTTCTATTTTATACAAACCTCTCTAATAAAACTCCCTAATGTCTCATATCTGTACGATATTATAACAAATACGATATCTAAATGCTACTAACTTGGATGTCCAAAATATGCATATAGATCATCTATTTCAATTAGCATGCTTAATATTATTATATATTCCATACGAATATAATCCAGAAGAATGATCTTGTTAGTATGGGCTAAGTAAATGTCTCATTTAGCCCACCTCAAAAATCTCATTTAAAATAATTTTTTTTTGCTTTTTCTTCCTACACTTGTTAATATAATCTAGAAGAATGATCATATTAGTCTGGGCTAAGTAAATGTCTCACTTAGCCCACCTCAAAAATCTCATTTAAAATAATTTTTTTTGTTTTTCTTCATATACTTGTTTATCTAAGTGTATTTAATATATAAATCAAGTTTTATCATTTTTGGATATGTATATATATTTTTAGATTTTTAAAAATAAGGGTATTTTAAATACATATATACACATAGATATTTAAAAATATCAAAAAAATAGATAAACATATTCAAAAATGGTAAAACTTGGTCCATATGTTCAATACATTTAAATAAACAAGCGAAGGAAGAAAAAAGTAAAAAAAAGTAAAAAAAAGTTGTTGTAAATAGGTTTTTTAAGGTGGGCTAAGTGAGACATTTACTTAGCCCAGGCTAACAGAATCAATCATTATAATCCAGTATATAACATTACGAACATTTCACCTGAAACCACTAGCAATTTAACAAAATTCTGTTCTACAAAATATTTTGAACATTCATATATATACAAACTATGTTTTCCCTTACTGGTTTGCTCAATGGTGGGACCATTTTGGATTAATTCCTGAAATATTTCCACTATTAGTAAATCAAGGTTTTCAAATCTTTTGAAAACATGCTCATTTTTCAAATTACGAAAACCGTTTTCCTCGAAGCTTAAATTTTTGTTCCAAATGATCTTTAGCCTAGAAGAAGATAAACATGAACTATAACAAACACTATCCATACTAGCTGCCTAATCTTATGTCTACACAACTAAAAGATTTAAGACAAAAATTAAGACATCTAAGAATTAAAAAAGCAGAGCTACAAAGTTATTTAGAAAGTCACCCTCCTTGGAGGTTTGATATATATATAGTTTCATGCCTTGTTAATTTGTTAGCTCAACACATCCCCCATTAATTTCTCTTTTAAAGGATTTTTCAAAGATTCTCGGCATAATCGTTGGCCTAAAATTCTTCCCCTTTAGTGGGAGGTTAAAATTCCTAATTAAAAAATTTAACTCTATCCATTTGTGGGTCCCATGCAATAAAATTGAGTAAAAACAAAACGACTCTCATCCGAACCCAATAGACCTCTATTAAAACCACGTTTTTTTTAAAACCATCAAAGCAACCATAATTCTTTATTTTAAAATTAGATGAATGAAAACTGGCATGCTATAAAAAAATTTACTTTAATTATTTCATCCCACAAATTCAATAATCATTTGGTTCCATTATATCATAATGAAATCAACATAACTCTTCAATTAATATTGAATTTCTACATCATGCCATCAAAATTTTCACTTTTATGTGAATTATAAAATTACCCCCCATTTGTCCACATATTAGAAATCAACCCATTACTAACTTGTAAACAATAAAATCATCAAAATTTACACAATTATCGAATCTTTATCCACATACTCATGTAACTCCAAAATTGTTTAGAAATTAGGGGTTTTACATCTTCAATCTTGGTGTGATGGAAGATTTTTTTTAATGCATATATATGTTACAATCATCTTAATTTGTATTACATTTAAACCTTAAAACATTCTTACCATTTTTTAAAAGAAATAACAAACTTTCACTAATTAAACTCTCTTTCAACTAGAGAGAAGTAAAGTTCTCACAAACCAGAGAAGAAGTAAAATACACGGACGCATATGCTGGGTATCAAACACTCGATCTCACCAAAACCAGCTGTGGGCATTACCATGAAAAATTTAAACATATCCGATATGTTTACGTATGTCATAATTAATATCAAATGAAATTTAAATCGTTACATGCATAGCTTTTAAGAATATTAATTTTTTTTCAAATTAAATATATGCATTATGTCAAACATAATAAAATTTTCTTAGTGCAAAAAATAAGCTAATACAATATTTACAGAACTTACATCAATTTAATTTTCAGAAAAATCATATAGATAATTAAGTTGTATATTATATTAATAAACTTTAATCAAAATGCATCTAAATATTAAAAATAAATTACATGATACAACTATGGGTAAATTCTTCTGATAAGTACTACATTTGCTTGTTATTCATGGTAATCACAACATTTTAATAATTTCTTTAATTCCCATAACATTTATCATTCCATGTCCAATTGTCCATATCGTCCCGAACAGCCTAAACAACCATCATGACACAGAAAATGATAGCAACCTAAACCGGATCCCTCAACTCTATGTGATGTGCATGTAACGTCGTTTCCCTCATTGCCGAACTCCTCCGGCTAAAATCTCTAATTCTACTGTCGCTCCCACCGCGCCCATCCCTTCTTCGGCAAACCATCATCTGTTTCATCTTCGTTTCTGCTCTTTTCCTTACGTTTTTCTACTCTTACTGCCAGCAGTCCGTCCTTCTCCCTTGCTAGCAGTCGAATCTTAACATCAGATGGGTTCTTCTCCCTTCACAATCGTCTGGTGGATGCTTTATTGCCACCTTTGCCAAGGGAGCTCGAGCTGAGGACCACTGACAGCTTGCTGCCGAGGCAAAGGAAAGTAGCCGATGATGGGCAAATCGCGTGGGCCCAGAAGCGGCGGCAGATTGTTGGTTCTTCTGGAGAGGCAGATGTCCTTTTGGGCAATTTCGGCAATATAAAAAAAATAACGGTGCCGTTTTTTGTGTTCATAAAATTTAACGTCACCATCTCATTGAGAACTCCTTCAAAAAATTAATTTTTTAAATTTTTTTAAAAATCTAACCATATGTATTACTTAAAATATAATTTTGATGTTCATAATAAAAATTAAAAAATCAAAAGTTTGTGTGATCTTAAATAAATAAAAATAATAAAATATATATATTTAGCAAATAAAAATTAGTATATAATATTTTATCAAAATAAAAAAGACTTTTTTAGACTCATCTAAACCAAATACATATATATAACGTTTCAGATCATACAAATCTTATTTTATATATTACTTATAATCTAAAAATATATACGCCATTAATATCCTCATATCATAATTTTTAATTATTATCATCATATTTGTATTATTTCCATTATAAATGATCGAAATTATATTTTAAATAATGTGTAGTTAGATTTTTAAAATAAAAGTAAACAATTAAGTTTTTGATAAAGTTCTCATTGAGATTGTGGGTGCCGAAGCATTACTCAAATTTAACTGAAGTCAAATTTAACTAAAGAAGTGTGATGGTAAGTGCATTTGCGAATTAAGAAAATCCCATTAATTTTTAAAATTCAAAAAAAATATAAAAATATCCAAAAATAATAAAAATAGATATACATGTTAAATAAACTTAGATTAATAGTTTTATTAAAAATTTTCAAAAAAATTTAAAAATGAGTTTTTGCACAGGGCGCACTAAGGCTAAGTGCACTCGGGTGCATTGTATCACAACCCAAGAAATAATAAGCAAAAGTTGTGGGTAAAAGAACAATTTACTTTACAATTTTTAAGGGCTTTTCCTAAATATAATTGTCACATTTGACCTTAATCTGAAATATACTCGCTATGTTTTTAAAAGATCAGATATACACATTATGTTTGTAATTAATTCTAAAAATGTCTATTCTATTAAAAACTGTTATTTAAATTTTTATAAAGACTCAAAATACCTCTATTATAAAATAATAAAATATGAAATAAAATAGAAAGAGAAAATTAGAGCTCTCTAAATTTAGAACTCATATGCAAACAGGGCATTAGTAAGTTATGATATTCAAATTTTCAATTACGTCAAAATTTTGATGAACATATTAGTGATTTAAAATATTAACTAACAGTGTTAACTCACAGATTATTTATTTTTGGAATTAATTGTAAGCATAGTAGGTATATCTAAAATATAGTAAATATATTTAAAATTAAAATCAAACATAGTGGGTATATTTAAAAGAGATTTTTATAAATATGCCTACAAGGTTTAACCAATATTGCATTCGTGTCCCTAAGTTTGCCGAATTTGTAAATATGCCTACAAAATTTGCATAAGATTGAAACAATATCTCTTCCGTTAGGATGTCGTTAGATTTTTTTTATGTAAAATAATGATAATGCTTTTTAAGCTAAATTATATACTTATAATTTTTGAAAATATTATAAACATTTTTGCAAATAAAATCTAAAATAATAATACAAGTAAAAATATATAAAGTAATAGAATAGTAAATATATCTACAATATTTGAAATAATCGCAAATTTATCACTACGGTTAAGGGGCATTATTATCATTTATATAAAAAAATTTAACGACATCCTAACGGAAATGATATGATTGCAATTTTATGCAAACTTTATAAGCATATTTGCAAATTTGACAAAATCAGGGATACAAATGTAATGTTATAAGTATATTAGCAAAAATCCATATTTAAAAAAAAGCCCATTTTTTAATATTCTTTCGCCCTGTTCAGATGATCATAGAACTCTCCGTGAAACTACGCCAGCGTAGATTACATCCAAGGGAGCATGCGAAGCGTATTGGATCAGATAACCGAGGTCAAAAGCTTCTTGCAACGCGCCAAGGTATTATCGTGGCAGCGTGATGGGTTGTTGATCTTGACCATTCAAAATGTGGGCCCGTCTCAGACCACCGTTCTAAAAGTTCTTGCTTGGCATTTCTTTTGCTACGTGTATCATCTCGAAACGCCTGTGTATGAAGTGGCACATGAGGTCAGAGTCGCGCACGCGACTCTCATCCCTGCCTTTGATCTGCTTCCAAGAATCTTCGATCTCTCTCTTTTTCTCTCCAGCGCCGGCGAAAAGTTAAAACCCGAGAAGGAGAGAAAGGAGCATCGAGCTAGCTAGAGGGAGAAGAAGTAGAGGAGAGATGGAGGATTTCCTCCATTTCATCTCTCCTTAGATCAGGCCCCGTTCTCTCTTCATTCCATCTACGTCATCCTCCTGCCACCAACAAATGGTCAGATCTTCTTCCAAACCCTTCTCGCTCTTCTCTTCCTCTTTTGAAATATTCTCTCCATCCTTCTCTCTGATGAATCTCGATCTGTCCCCAAAGTGGTGATTCTTAATGGTTAGGTCTTTGTGTACGATTATTGGAGTTGTTGATTTCAGCAGGAGCTTTTAGGGATTGATTTTCAGCCCTTTTTTGAGTTTTATGTAGTTGCGAATCGATCAGTAATGCAATCGGAAGATGTCGCGGTGCGATCGCAATGGTGCACAATGCAAAAAGTCTGCTTCTTGGCTAGTTATGTGTTTGGGTTATTTATTTATTTATTTATTTTTTCAATGCGTGTGACATTTCGGAACGGAAGGTGTCGTGAATCTTTGGGAGAACAATATTAGAGTACGCACTGGCAGGTGATTTCTAGAATTACAATCAGTGCTTCTGGAATCGAATCACTGCTGATGCGGTCGATCGTTTGGATGTTGGCATCCACTTGCGCTTGGATATCATTGAATCCTTTTCGTGCTCAATCAACTTTTAGATATGAAGTCTGTCATCCTTTCTTTGATGGTTAATCAAATGTATAACATTCCAGTGCAATGGGTGATGCTATAAGTTTGATTATCATAGAATATTTTCCCGAAGTACTTATTAGGTTGAATTGCAATTCTCATTTTCCATATCTTTTAATCTCTTTTTGATTTCTCATCTTTTCTGACCATCTTCTTGACGAATAGAGTATCGTTTTGGTTTTTTACTTGAATGACTGCATGCGAATATCTTCTATCAAGTATCTGGGTCTTCTGGTTAAAATTTCCTATGGACTTGAAGATGTGCTGTCTGTTTTAATAATTCATAACTTCAGTTTAGCTATTAGAAATAATTTGCTTTTTGTTTTGTCCCTAGTAAAAAAAGACTTAGAAAATCTAATTTCCCTAATTTTGCGTGGTAGCGAAAGTTAAATTGGAAACAAATTGCTTCTAAGAAACAGAAATCCTAGTTGCTGGGAGGTCAACTAATCTGGATTCTATAACAATTTGAGTAAATGACTTAAGGCTAAAATTGGGTTTTTGCAAAATTTCATTCCATCTGTGTTCCTATCATCATCTTGGCATCCTTCTTCTAGAAAGGTAGAGCCTGCATCCAAATGCACTAGTTATCATCTTTTTTTTGTTCCCTGGGAGATGGCTTGTATTTTGAATAATATGCCTCCATTTATCTTAGGGTGCTGCTGGAGCTTTCTTTTCATCTTGAAAAAAATGTATCAATTGTAATTTCATTTCAGACTATCATCTGAGTCATTTGTTTCTCAATATGTAGTTCTTTTCCAGCTTTGGCTTTGAGGAACAATCACTATTAATCATTGCATATGGAAAAAATATTCTCAAAAATAGGCAGGGGGCTGACAGTTCTCTTTCTGTTTGTATCATCTGCAATCTAGCTACAGATGTCCTGTCCATAACCAGGCTTCTTCAGTTGTTGCCATGTGGAGTTTCGCATCAAATGCCATAGCAGGAAGCATAGGACCAAAGAATAGCAGCGAAAAGCCAGCCGAAGCTGGCTCTGAGTTCTCAGATGATGATGCTTCCTCAAGCATTAGCAGAGAAGAAGGGCTTGAGTGTCCAATTTGTTGGGAATCCTTCAATATTGTTGAGAACGTACCCTATGTCTTATGGTGCGGTCACACCCTCTGCAAGAATTGTGTCCTTGGACTCCAATGGGCTGTCGTCAAATTTCCGACTCTTCCTATCCAGCTGCCGCTCTTCATTTCTTGTCCTTGGTGCAATTTGCTGTCCTTCCGTCTGGTCTACAAGGGAAATTTGAAGTTCCCACGCAAGAACTTTTTCCTACTCTGGATGGTGGAGAGCATGACAGGTGATAGGCTGAAGGCTTGTTCATCACATTGTGGGGATCACCAAGGAGTTTGGTCTTCTTCAAGCATGGGTTTATCCTCCACCAGTCCAGTTGTTCGTGGAAGCAGCAGCAGGAGGGCTCTTTCTGCGGGGCCAGAGCAGCCTTCAATTCGAAATCATGCTGGCTTCATTAATTACCTGAATGTGCGGACACTTCACTCTTCTCTGCGCAAGTCACTTGTTTTTTTCGTTCATCTGACGTCCAAGTTCCCACTGGTTCTTGTGTTCCTTCTGATTGTCTTGTATGCAATTCCTGCCAGTGCGGCCATCCTTGCCCTGTACATCCTTGTGACTGTTCTTTTCGCACTGCCATCTTTCCTGATACTGTACTTTGCATATCCTAGTTTGGATTGGTTGGTGAGAGAAATCATCACTTGAACCATATCCTCCAGCTTCTATTTGGGGTTGCTGTCCGAAGTAGTCCTCCAGATCTTTGATGTGCTGTCTCATAGGTTCTCTTCCAAGCAACATTGAGCAAGTTGACGATTTCACTCTTATCGAGGATCCCTAACTCTGTCCACTGGGTGCCAGTTTCAGTCCATGAATTTCGTTTGGCTTCTGTGTGTTATTTTCTGTCCATGCTATGAGCAAACTGAAATCGTCTGGAGAACAGCGAGCTCTTGGCTGCTGCTGCTGCAGGTGCACCACGAGCACAATATTGCTCATGGATCTGAATTTTCCATTTTCGTTGAAGGAAAGCTGCCGAGATTGAAACTTAGGTGCTTCTGTAAGCGTCTCTGATGTGTATATCCATGCTTCTCCTATGGAAACTTTGTTAAATCATTTGTTGATAATGCCCCCTTTCTTCCATTTCATGGGACTGCCGTTCTAGGAGATAGAGAGATGCTGTGGCATCTGAATTCACCTTTCATCCACCCTGCATGAAAATAAATGTGCAGTGGGAAAAAGTTTGGGTGACTGGATGAAAAATATGGCATGGTTAGTACTTTTTCATTGTTGCAGCTGAAATTGTTGTTTTTCTGGGGTTTGGTTGGAAAAGGCAGAAATCAATCTCAAAGACGTGCATGACCCTCATTCAAATGTGCAGTTGGAATCATTTGATTAGCTAGGAAACTAAGTTTTATTCAACTTAAATATGTGCATGACCCTCAATTGACTAAAGTGTGAAATCTGTGTTTAAATTATTTGATTTGTATATCAATTTCAAAACTGTTAATACAATATCGAAACCGGCTTAAGCATTTTTCCTATGTAGATGAGTGATCCTATATATATATATACATACATACACATGCATATGTATGTATATAGACGCCTAATCTTTTCAAGTCGGACACCGTGCGTCAGGCCTAAAAACTTATTATTTTTATTATTTTTATTTTTTTTATGGGTAATTAAATCTAAGTGTATTAAATTTATAAATTAAGTTTTACTATTTTTGGATTTTTAAGTATTTTTTTTAGATTTTTAAATACAGTAGCATTTCCATAATTTTCTAAGATCCAAAAATTACGGAAATGCCATTGTTTTTAAAAATACAAAAAAATACTTAAAAACATCCAAAAATGATAAAACTTAGTTTATAGATTTAATACACACAGATTTACTTACCCATGAAAAGAATAAAAAAAATAAGTTTTTGGGTCAAATGCACGGAGGAGGTCGTGCTTTTGGCTTGAAAAGATCAGGTCTCCTAAATATATATCTAATATTTTAATGCATCTGGAATGGATAAAAATGTTTTCGTAGTTTATGCATAATTGTAAGTATTTTTTAAGCAGGACTGGGATTGAAATGAATTTTGGTGCTACGATGAAATAAATGATTTTCAACAAATGTGGCCGGTTGAATTTTGATTTAGGGTGTGTTTGTTTAGGGCTAAAATATGTCAACTAAAACTTTTCAACCCAAAACTTTTCACTCTCCATAACTACTCTATTTTTTAATTATTTTTTCACATTTTTCTATACAAACTACCCTACTTTTCAATCATTTCTATACAACTACCCATACAACTAACCTATCTATTTTAACTTTATTCTCTTTACTTCTCATCATTACCCTTATTATATCACATCATTTTCTATCAATTTGACAACTTCTACCCCCAAAACTTTTCATTAAAAGTTTTACCTCCAACAAAACACACCCTTAATCGTCAAAGCAGGCCCCATTCAAGAGGTTACTTCAAAACTCACGTACGCTAGAAGTGGAACCTTACAATTTATAACATCAGGAAGTGCTGCAAGTCAAAGCATGCGCAAGTGGCAACTGGTTGCCTAAGCCAAGCGTCATGACTCTATTGTTCAATGCCGAGCATTCTATAAAATTCATTTGTGGAAATATGGAACATTGAGCATGTCTGGTGAGGATATATTTTTTTTCTTGTGCGACAACGAAATGGAAGGAAAATCTCAAAGGGCAAATAATAAATTTTTTTTTTTTTGAAAAAAAAGCCAAGTAGAATTGCAGGTGGTAAACTGGGGTTGGGTGGAACAGGTTCAACGGCACATTTAGACCTGGGACTTTTTCTTTGTAGTTTGGAAGTATATCCGCCAATCGATATTTCAGTCATTTGACAATACCGGCAATTTATTTTTCTACACCCAGCAAAAGCCTTCAATAGCTCAATTTTTAAGTGAGGGGAATGATTGAAAGTAATAAAACTTCGTACCAAAAGATATAATAGGAATAATGAAGAGGAATAAAGAGAATAAAATTAAAATAAATCTGTTAATTGTATAAGTAATTATGTAAAAATGATTAGAAAGCATGATAATTATATAAAAAAAATAAAAAGTTTAAAAAATAAGATAGTTGTGAAAAATAAAAGATTTTAAATTATAAAATTTTAAGTTAAAAGTTTTGTATTAAGCAAGCACACCTAAGGTCTTGGTTTCGAAATTTTGTGGATGCAAGAACTAGTGCTGGGACAACTTTCTCCTTTTTCTCTCTCTTTACCGTGGGCTGACCTGGCTCAACTTCGAAAATTAAAGTTATATAGATCTTAAAAATAGGCCTCAATCTAATTTGAGCCCGATGGAACCCACCAAGCTGTTATAAAACTAAGTCGGATGGATCAAATTTTAAGGATTAGTTCAATTCAATCTGATTTGTTGGATTGTTAAGTTGGGTTTAATAGTTAGGTTACTTGATATGCCTAATTTTCTTGCCTCTTTATATATATATATATATATATATATATATATATATATATATATATATATTGGTTGCCCCTGAATATTTCTCTCTCTATATATATATAACTTTTTAATAAATAATTTTTGGATGATTTCTCTTGTCAATGTTATAAAAGCCTAATCTGTTTTTCTTCCGGTAATATTTTTTTTAACTTTTAGTAATTAGTTTCTTAAATTCTTTACTTTTTTTAATCTAATCTTGTGAAGGCGTGATCTTTTTCTCCGTGTTGTCTTTCAATTGTATTTATATATATATTTTTTATATAAACTCCATTATTTTCCCTTTTTTTTTTTTTATCATAGACACATTTTGCCTATTTGTAGAATTTGTGTAGACTCAATTTAAAAATTATTATTTGTTGTTTTCTTCTGCTTTTATAGGTCAAAATTTTCTAAAATGTTATTGGATTTTTATTATAAAAAACTTCGTCAATTAGATATTTTTTAATTATTTGGAAATTAATTTAAGATTTCTATTGCAGTTTTATTATCACAAGTTTTTTAAATTAGATATTTTTAATCTTTTTGAAATTAGGAATCGAATAAAAGTCTAGAGTTGGAGTTTCGTTATAAAAGAAACTTGATAAATTATTATTTCAATCATTTTGAAATTAATTGAAGAATAGAATTAAGATATAGAATTGGAGTTGGACTTAGAATTTAAATTTTACAAATGAGATTAAGTATGATTTAAATGTAACTTGGGGCCTGTTTCGCTGTGTTTTGTGGAAAACAAAGAAACAATTTCCTTGTAAAATTAATTTAATTTGCTTGCTAAATGGGCTTTAATTATTACTTTAAATTCCCGCTCCATTGATAAAACTGTAAACTCAAAATCTTGGCCACAGAAAAAAATAAAAATAAAAAAAGCTCGGCCAAACAGGCCTCTGCAAAATAAAAAAAGAACAGGGAGGCAAACATAAATAGCCCTTTGAAAAGAGGTTCCTCCTCCATCCCCTGCCCACGTCCTCTTGTTTCCAATTTGGCAATTTTCGTGGTCCAGAAAATCCGAATGGGACAATCCAAGAATAGGAATCCACGTGTCATGTAGCTAGCCAAGAAATTCAACAGGCTGCCATCACAAGCGCATGGATGCGTGGAGGAGCTTCGACAAAAGCTTAAAAGTTAAAACCAGAACCATCTATTTTCATAAATCGAAAAAAAGAAAAACATCTATTTTCACTTCTGAAAATTTCGCCGTATTAAGAATATTAATTCAATCGCGTGTCTACGCGGAAGACACAACAGGCTCCTGTCTAATTTTTGCAACCGCGTGCATTGAAGCTTGATGTATCTGAATCGCTAACAACTTTAGTTATATGATAGTTGTGATAAATAATTGAAAAGTAAAATAATTATATAATAATACGTATAAATAATTTAAAAATATGATAATTATGGTGAGCGAAAAATTATAAATTGAAAAATTTTGATTTAAAATTTTTTTGTAGTAAACAAACAAACCCTTAAGTTTAAAAAATATTTTTAAAACGTAAATTTTTTATTATATTTATTCATAAGTGTTTTTAAATCTAAATTATTTAATTTTAAAAAATATTTTTTAAATGTAAATTATTTATTATATTTATTCATAAGTGTTTTTAAATCTAAATTATTTATTATATTTATTCATATTCCGTTTCTTTATTTCCCAAAAATATTAGGATATATTTGTTTATATGGTAATAGAAATGGGGAATGTGGATGCAAACCACTACCGTACTTTTTTTCACTACTATTTGGATAATTTTCTCATTTTTCTATGTAATTACTTTACATTTTTTTATTCTCATCTTATTATTACCATACTCATTCCATTCTCTATAAAAAGACCAATATGTATTATAAACTTTTATATACTCTCTATATAATATGGGTTTTTTTCCCAGATTTGATATTATGTATTTTCTTTCAAAAGATGTTATGTTTTAAATATAAATTTCTAATAAAGATTATTATCGTAGCATCATAAAACAAGATACGTTAAACATGATCAATGGTAGATTCGCAAAATATATTTTGAAATTAAAAAATAAAGGGCTTGCAGAAGCTTCTTGTTATGTATTCAATTATGCAGCCGATGTGGTTGAATTAGTGTCGAAGGGGTCATAAGCCTAGGCAAGTGTTGGAAATTTTTTTCCAAGGTAAATGATTTCATGATAACATTATCATGATGAAATTTTCAAGCAAATGATCCCATTTTTATTCATGGGCCAAGTTTAATTCACGGCATTTATCATAGCTTGTTTAGTTTACCTAATATTTGGGAAACAGTATATTAGAAACTGTGTCGTATGAGAAAAGTGTACATTGATAAAATAAGTTTTTAATCATATGTTAAAAATTGAAAGTATATAATAATGGAAAGATAGGGTTGTTAAGATATTACATCCATTTATTACTATATGGATAATTAAGGGTAACATGAGTTTATGTATGGTGTTAGGATAGGTTACATGTCTGCTAGAAACTTAATCATCCAAGACCAGTGTCCCTGTAAAAAATTATTACATCCATTTAATTAGGAAAGGTGCACTTCAAATGCATTCATTTTTTGCATGAATCAAAATATTATAATATTTGGAAGAAATAATAAATTATGAATGTTCAACTTAAATGGACTTCGGAAGAAGAGAAATTTTTAGTAACCATTGTTTGGGGTATTGGTTTTGATGAAAAGAAAATCCAAAGTCATATGGCCATTTTTTTATTTATTTTTATTTTTTTTAGTATTTAGATTGTGATCGGCTAAAGAACTTGCATATCAATCTTATTTTTTCTTGTACACCTTTTTAATCACTACTTCCCAATAGTTTGTAAATTCATTCAATTTATGGTTAATGTCATCTTATAATTTAATCTTTCATTTTCTTTTTCCCCAACCAAAAACAAAGCCCCAAAACGTATGACTCATCCCTCATCAGGATTTTTTGAAATGAATAAGAATTATCCTATGCGTTATTTTAGACATTGAACAGTCCATTTGAATGAACGTTTGTTAAATGATAAACTAGAGAATATTTTGTGTTTTTTTTTTTTTTTTTCAAATTTCCTTAAAAAGTGCTGATGAATTGCATGTTGACTGTCTGTAGAAGAGTAAAACCAGGAAGTGAGAGAGAGCAGAACAAAGAAAAAGCAGAAAATGGTATCTGCCATTGCAGTTGCAGCGGCTGGTTCTTCTTCTTCACTTTTAAAATCCGATATATTGTCACCGAGGAATCTAAAATCTCCCTTTGTTGGAGGGTTCTTGAACGAGCTCTCGAATTTTCAGACAAAACCCAAAATCAGGACAAGAGATTTCAGCGATTTGGTGGTTACAGCTTCGGCAAAAACCAGCAGCAATAGAAGCATCACCACCACCAACAGCAGAGGGAGATTCTACCTCAATTTCACTGGATTCCCTTTTCCTCTCGGCCCGTTTCTGAACAGGCGGACCATTCGAACTGAAGTAAGCTGCTCAATCTTTCGTTTTCTTGATTGTTTCGGGAATTTAGTACTCTGGAAGCTTAAGCTTATGATGGTCGAACCAAGAAACAAGAAACAGTTGAAGTTTAAACATGGGATGTATTAAATAATCATTACAAGCTGCAGTAGATAGAGCCTGTGAACACCCCGTTTAGTCTGCACAGTTTTCCCCCTTCGTTCACTTCTTCATCTACAAAACTCGAATTTCAGTGCTCCCAAAAGTGTAACTATACTGAAAGCTGGAAAACCCACTTTTGCACAATTGACCAAATTGCTTTAAAGAACATAAAAGCCACGAATGTAAAGCTGGGCAAAATAGGCCCTGAGTCAATTGAAGAAGCGATGTTGGGTCTATTCAGCCCATATCTGATTCAACTAGAAACATGAACAAATTGCTTCATCAATATTCAGTTAAAAACTAATATCGCTGGATTTTTCAAGTTTTCACACTCAATTAAGCAAAACCCAATTGAGATTTTTTGAGCAGTTCCTTTAGTTTGCTAATCTGGATGTTAAAATCAGAGTTGCATTCTCAGTCAAGTTTTTAGAATGGTAAGCAACACTAGTCTGAGTTTGCCCCTATTTTTCCTTTCATGCCTTGGCCTTTTGGAAGCAAAAGCTAATAATTTTGTTTGTTTACATATAATTACGATATATTTTGGCTGCCTTTTTGTTCAAATTTTATTCCTCGATTGATTTCATAATGTGATCATGCTCATCTCGGAAGGCTGTGAAAGATTGCATATGGCTATTTGAACAAGAGCAAGCGTTGGGATTCAGCAGTGTCTCTACAAACATCAGGATGACAGTCATAAAGCTCAAGTCTGGAGGATTGTGGGTCCATGCCCCTATTGCTCCTACCGAAGAATGCATTCAGGTTTTCTCGTCTTCCAGTTCTCTTTCATTTCTTTACATATGTGACTTGTGCACTTGCCTTTTGATTCCTTGTGGGTCATAATGTCAAAATGGTTTCTCTTTCATTTTTGTTTTTCTCACCAGCTTCTAAAGGAATTGGACGCCCCAGTAGAATATATTGTCCTTCCCACATTTGCATATGAACACAAAATCTTTGTGGGTCCATTTTCAAGAAAGTTCCCAAGAGCACAAATCTGGGTGGCCCCAAGGCAATGGAGTTGGCCCCTCAATTTGCCTCTTGAATTCTTTGGGATTTTTCGGGCCAAAACACTTAGAGATGAAGACATGTCCACCCCATGGGCTAATGAGATAGAACAAAAGCTTCTGAGCTCACCAGAAGTTGGTAAGGTGTTTCTCATCGGTTTCTAACTACCAAGTTAATTGGAGATATTTCTACCATACTAATTGTGGTGGGTTCTAAGGGTTGGGTTCCACATGTATTTTATTGGACCTCGTGATTGAAGGGGCTTATTTCTGCTACTTGCTTGTTTCAGGAATTGGGCCATATGTGGAGGTTGCATTTTATCATAAAGCTTCACGGACATTGTTGGTCACAGATGCTGTAATTTATGTTGCAAGGCAGCCACCAGAATGCATTAGCAAGGAATCCTTGTTGGCATCTGCTAAGAATGGCTTAGCTGTGAAGCTTCTCAGCAAAGGCAAGAAAGTGCCAGAAGAACCCGTAATAGACAATGAGATGAACCGTCAAAAAGGTTATTGTTTCACTTTCATATTTTCTTTATGTGATCTGGCATACTTTTGGTGCAAAGAGCAGTTAGCCGTCTTAAAAATCATGTTCACTTTTTCTCTGAAAATGTACTTAATTGGAAGAGCATCTTTAATTTGTGTGCAGGCTGGGAGAGAATGGTACTCCAAATTCTGTTTCTAGGTCCGTCTAATCTTTTGGAACCCAACGCTAGCTTTGCCCAAATGTCACAGAAGTTGATTGTTTCGCCCATTGTCAAGACATTGGTTTTCAGCAAAGTTCCAGAAAAGGTGTGTAAATCTTTAACAATGATTGGACTCTTGAGTTAATGGATTTGCATGGACAGGTTTGCGCAGATTACCCTTTTCCGAGCATGAGCATAAACATACATTCATGGTCATAGGACCATCATTGTCATCATTATCAGTATCAGTATGTATGTTTGTGCTTGTGTGCGTATGTCCGAATTTCTGAATCCATGAATCCACGTGCATCTGGATTCATCTAAACAACCATAAACCTTGGTAACAGTAATTTACCGATGTAGCTACTTTGCTGTAGAAATGCTGGGAAATTGTTGACCAAGTGAATAGGTTTTGAATACATTTGTGGATTCTTCAACCTGTCTCCCATGACCAACCACTGTTAGCTTAATAATTCTTGTATGCTTTTGTCCTGATCATGGTCATAGATGTGTGCTGGTGGTATTCTATACGAAAATATGTAGGGGCATCTCTTTTTGAAGAATAAACAAAATAAACAACTAACCTTTTCTTGATTGGAACAACAGGTTAGGGACTGGATTGATAGGATTGTCAAAGATTGGAGATTCAAGAGAATAATCCCTGCCCATTTTGCTGCTCCAATTAATGCAAGCAGGTCAGATTTCTTGGCTGCATTTGCATTCCTTGATGAGCTCTTGGGTGAGCGGTTTGTCACAAGACCATCCCTTTCTCTTTTCTTCACATATCTCATGGGCAAGGCTGTCAGTTACTTTCCTCCAGATGATATGAAGACTCTGTCTTCCCTTGATGAGTTTTTGGTCTCAGTTGGAGTTGTGAAGAAAACTGTCTCAGGACGGAAGACAAAAGCGCTGAAAAGAGCAACCTGAATTTCTGCCTATGCGTTATACACTGATTTCTTGTTTTCTAGATGAATTTAGCAAATGCAACGTTTACAATGCCGGAAAGAAGCTTGTAAGTAGATGTCCTGTAATTCTTCTTTTCCCAACTCAAAGAAATGGGCGTTTTTATACGAGGAAATTAGCTGTATATTCTTCAGTGGCTTTCTTCTGTTCTCTTTTCCTTTACAATTTATCAACGCGAAAATTTGATATTTGGATCTATTTTTATGTTGGTGCTTCCAAGATTTGTGTTTATTTTAGAAGTAAAAAGACAAGGTAAAAGGCTCCTGTGGAAAGACAAAGGCAGAAGTGGCTCTTAGTCTCTCTTTATTATTATTATTTTCTCTCTTTTTTAAATTAAAGTGAGGTTTACCTGTCCATTTTCTCTCATAATAATAAATATATATTTTCTGTATCTTCTAGATTGATACGATATATCATTGCTTATAACTTATTCTCTTCTTTCTTGGATGATATGACATCTTACCACCTATGACTAGCTGACTTTCTCTCATTTCCAGATCGTTTTAATATCATCCACTGCCGTTTTTCATCTTTTACTCTTCCCCATTTCTTTCATCCTGATACCAATGCAAACAGTAGTTTGGATAAGGTCCCTTACCCAATCTATTTAGGATAGTGGAACGGAACCAAGATGAGATGAGGAAATTAGATGAAAAAGAGTTTTGTGCGTTTGAGATAAAGAAAATTGTATTAAGAATGAGGAAAAAGTATTAAAAATTAGAAAAGTAAGTTTGGTAGGGATTCAAAATGAAAAAAAGATGTTTTGGAGACGGATAAAGTTTTTGGTGAATGGGAAATCCTGTTTTATCTTAATCCCAACCCTTTTCCATTTACACGCTTTCAACGAACCCTCTTAAGGAAAAGAAAAAAAAAAAAAAATTCTATATATTGTTCTTCAGCCAACCCGAGTCTTCCGAGCACAAGCTGACGTAGGGAAGCATGCGGCGCGTGAAACCCTGTTATATGCACCTAGGCCGGGTGCGCCATGGTGTAAATACTTACTTTTTATTTTTTTGAATTTTTTACATAATTGTTAATGTAAGTATATTTAACATGAGCATCAATTTTTATTATTTTTGGAGATTTTTAGACAGTTATTTTGGATTTTTAAAAATTAGTGACATTTTAGTAACTCTAAATTAATAAAAATGTCGCTAATTTTTAAAATAAAAAAAATCTCAAAATCTCAAAAAATGGTAAAAATTTTTGAAAAAAATAAAAAAATAGGTTAAACGCATCTAGGTGCATACAACTAAAATCAGCGACACGCCTAGTGCTTTTTTTTTTTTTGAGAAGAGGGGTAGGGGGTGGTTTAATTATAGGCAAGGAAGAGAAGGGAATGAATGCTCATTGCAGTAATTTGACCCAAGGTGGCTGCCATTAATGCCAACATGTATTTGCAGCTGACTGCTTAGCACTTCTAATATCATTTTCTAGTTAACTTATAAATATTAGTGTTATTATCAAAATTTTAAGATAGAAAATCGAAGGCTGGCAGGAAGAAACAACATCTTTGTGTGCCTTATCTTCCATTTCCCGAAACAGGTTTTTTTTTTTTTTTTTTTTCTCCTTTGGTTTTTACCTTTTTTTCTTTATTGGAGGTATATATTATATTTCATTTCATATTACAGTCAATCTCAAAAGAGATAACATGTTCTCATCTATCAACTAGAGAGACAACAAACTCTCACTTATCGATTAAGAAGATGATAGACACCTACCTATTTTACACAGGAAACTAAGCTTCTAACACACATGAAAATCCCATGATGGGATTCCAACGAAGGCAAATGGCAAATGGCAAATGGACCATTGTACCTTACCCAGTTTTAGTTGACTTTGTATTCGACATGGCTGACATCATAACTATTATCTAAAACTAGATGATAGCAGGGGCAGTGATTAACGTGCCAACCATGAAAACTCTGTAATTTCTGGTTGATATTTTCAATCAATGAATTCCACCATGATGACATCTCTTTGGTGGGTCCTACAAATTGACTTATGCCATCTGTTTTAATTGATGGAGGCAGCAAAAATCCACATTGTGAGTTAGTAATTATTACCATGCATCATAACCTGCCAACTTTATCACAGTTATAATAGAAAATGATTATTGTTCGACAGCCAAAAGTTGAAAACAAGACAAAACAGAGCAGTGACAAGTTAGGAGGATGGATCTTTGGCCATGGGAGCCATTCAGGAAAGCTAGAAATTCAGGACCACATCACCACCAGAAGTTGGTGCTGCTGAGTCTTCCAATTTCTAGAATGAGATAAATGGCTTTTTAAAAACCAGTTTTCCATTTTCTTGGTTTTTACGAAAGATTATAGAATCACAAAATGACAAAGGTGGATTCAACAGCCGGATGAAACATGTTTCGTGAACCAAGGCTCCTGTCGTTACCAATATCATGCTGTAGTAATTGGGAGAGGAAATCCAAGAGGCTCGAATTAACATGTAAGAAAGAAAATTAATACTAACAAAATAATAATAATAATAATAATAATAATAATAATAATAATAATCATAATAATAATAATAATAATAAGGTTTCTTCCATCTTTCACCAAATACTTTTGCAGTAATATTCAATATTTGCCACAAGCATTGAGACAATGCTTATCCTTGGTTTATAAAATTTCAACCATATATCATTATTTTTGTTGTGTTATCCCCCTTGAATGCAAGTGTTAATTAAGGGGTGGGATGACAAGGCCGCACTACCTATTCTCAACATTTGAGCTTTGTAACTCCTCCTCACACTGCTCTACATATACCCACGTAAGTTGCTCAGGCATCCAAGCTGTGACAAACCATATATCATATTTACTATATTCTTTTATCGTGCCACCAAAAATTGTTTTGATGAGAAACTTATGTTATATAATACAATTAGTCAAGA
The DNA here is from genome assembly GCA_030490835.1 of Annona cherimola. Classification (NCBI taxonomy): domain Eukaryota; kingdom Viridiplantae; phylum Streptophyta; class Magnoliopsida; order Magnoliales; family Annonaceae; genus Annona; species Annona cherimola. The sequence continues at coordinate 9,511,230 of CM059973.1, read as the reverse complement.
AATACTACCTAGCGTGAATTGATAAAACATTGCCCTTAAGAACTCATTATATTGACAAAAATAAAAAACTAGGAGAATAAATAAGAAGTCAAAATAAAGTATAGTAGTATACGAAAGTACTTATAATTAAAAAGAAAATCCTTAATAATATTTTAAAATTGAAAAACCAAGCATGGAACTTCCATAGTTACAGTAAATGTTAAATAACTACCCATATTTTTTATATCATATAATACAATTAGTCAAAAAATACTATTAAGTTAGCAAAGTACATTAAAATTAGTGTGAATTGAAAAAAAAGCCCTTTCAACTTCTTTCCTAACAATTCTCATGTCGGATTTACCCTTTTTATTTATGTTTTGTTTTTTTATAATAATATATATCATGCATGTGAGAATTATGAGTATATTTAGAATTTTCCCTGTAATTAAAGTAGAGTTGATCCCTTTTTCCACCTGATTTAGCCCCTTGTTAATGGAAAGCTTGGACCCGATGCATACTAACTACAGTGGGATAAGTACAAAGTCTTTTGGACGAAGTGAGAGACTTCGGTTCGACTCGCGCGTTCAGCATTTTTCCTTTGGCAACGACATTTTTGAATGTGAAGTAGTGGTGTTATTCTCTCCATTTTCTATGGAAGCATCTACCAGTTAGGACATGAGGGAAAAATAGAAATATTGGCAAGCTGTCTATAGAATATTGTTCGTAAAAAAAATTGTAAGAATGTGTGTATGATGTTGTTAATAAAATGGAAAGAATGTCTTAAATGGCCGAATATATTATCAGTTGAGATAATATATATGTGAATACCCATGTTAAAAAAATACAGTGGCACAACATATGAATACCCATATTTTTTAAAAAAGACAGTGGCATAACAGCAGCAGGTGGAAATTGGTAAAGCCAGCTTTTGGGGGCAGGAATGACAGTCTTTCCACGGACTAACATGCAGATTGGAGGATGGAGAAAAGCATGCATGCAGTAGCTCAGCTGCTGCTGTTAAAGCTGCTTTTGAGTGTGGTACAGGGAATCCAATGTTCTAATTTTTTTTTTTTTCGGGCACACGAATTAAAATCCACGACATGCACCAGCACTGCTGTTCTGTTCTTTCGGCCACACTAAAACTTGGATGGGTGTCCATCTAATCCTTTTGCGTTGGATGCTTCTAAAAGCAAAGCTCACGACTAAGAGTCCTGCTTTTGAATGTGCCAGTTTCATGGAACCTTGTCTATTTTTTCCCACTTGATAGTTAGTGAAAAATTTACTCCCGTTAATTTTTATTTAGCATCATTTGTTTAGGTAGGTTCAAATAAAAAATTTGCATGTGCGTGCTTGCTTAAAATATATATTCATATGTAAATTAAGAAAAGTGATTAAAAAACATTCATATATTCATTAAAGAATTATTTATTCACATAATAATGATATTTTAGATAATCTAGATATTGAAAATATAATTTTAAAGTTGATAGTTAACATTGAATCATTTAATTTTGTTGACTTTGCACGTTTTGTAGATGCAGCCATGCACAATAATATAAGATAAATGATGAGATTTTCATGATAATATAAATTATATTAAATAAAATAATAAAGTAGATTTTTTTATTAATCATCAATTTGAGAAAAAAAGGTTATACAAAAGTGGGCTTCTATAAAAGTAGAACTTCTAAACTAAAATCTAGTTAGACTTGTGCTACAACTACTTTATATTGTTTAAAAATTTTATTTTATTTGCATTTACATATCTACTTTGTGGCTTTTTAAACATTTGCAAAAGATATAGAAAAGTATTTACATTTACCACTCTCTTTATCAAGATTTTATGAATTCTCATTATTGTTATTATTGTTATCGCTATTATTGCTGTTGTTCTTGTTATTATTAGTATTATTACTAATAATAATAATAATAATAATAATATTATTATTATTATTATAAGCTAAAAGTGTCAAATTGACCTTGGAGGTAATATCAATTGCACAGTATTATCGATCTCAGTAGTGAGATTGATCCCATGAAATTGATCTTGTAAGGTTTATAGTTTTTGATATGGTTTTATAGATGACTTTATAGTTGATGATGACGAATGATGACTTGGATGTTTGGATTTTTTATTGGTGTTTATTTACATTACATCTCAATTATATTACAATTAAGTTATGAGACAATTTTTACAAATTTTTAAAGAGAGATCACAAGCTCTCAAATATCAAGAAAAGATACTACATGCTCTCGAATCAATTTGAGACAATGATCCCAAAGCACCTACATCTGAATACTCAACAGGACTCTATAAAAATGAGTAATAAAACACCCCCACTCGCCTTCAAACTTACAATTTTCCAGGGATGAGGCGCCAACTCCTTCTACTATCGTAAGATGTTGGGCTCGGATGTTTGGATTTATGATAATGACGATGATGTGTGAATGATTGTAATTTGGTTTGATTTGAATATGAATATTTGAGATGCGATTTTAAGATTTTATGGCTTTCGCTTGTTTAAGACCTTTCGATCCTTGACTTGCTCTGAAGATATTATTAGATTGTATAGTCTTGAGTGGTTTAAAAGTTTATAGGATAAACTAAATCCAATTTGGTGAAATAGCAAGGCACCAAATTCAATCCAATGTTGTAGGAAAAGAAAATATTGATAGGATCTTGGATTGGTATGGTTGGAATCTTTTTGGAAATGGATATGATCTTTGGATTGATTCTTGTTCACATATGATATATTTTAAATAATTTCATTAAGTCATTTTGTTGCCTGCTATTGCTTGCGAAACTCTGTACTTGTTATGATTGGTGAAGATTTCACAAGAACAGGTTGTTTGGGCAAAACCTAGTTTGAACAAGGTCATTTGGATATGATGGTATTTCTGCAATCTCAAAACTATTTCGGTTTTCTACAGGTTACTAAAATGAAAATTTGAAACAATTTAGTGATATGGAACATTTGAATTCAAGCTAATGACGTGATAGTTGTGTTGGTTCAAATTGCAATTCAAAATGACAGGTGGCGTGTAGCGATTGATTTCAGCAATTGCTAAAATTTTGAGTTTTCATGGTGGCATCAATTGAGTGATATTTGGAGCTATATTATTTGAATTTATTTTTAAATGTTACTACAGTGTCATTTGGTTGAAAGGATTATGTAAATAGTTTAATTTTAATGTTCTAAATGGCATGCTATGAGAGTTTCTAGCTTAGGTTTTAATTTTGAATATAGTGAGTTGTGGATGTGAGCTAGAACACTGAATTTTGCATCATTTGATATGTATCATGCATTTGTCTTGAGAGAAATTGTTGTGAAGAAGTGTGATTGATTTTAGGTATGTTCACATGCTTTTGATTTAATTGATGAATCATTTGGATAAAGTTTCAGTCGTGATATTAAATAATTTGTGTAGCATGTAACTGTCATAATAGTAAAAAAAAATGAAGTTCATATTTTAAAATGTATAAGGTTTAGAGCTGAAAGCTTTCTTGAATTTTTGTTTTCAGTAAGAATATATTTGGGAAGTGATAAAATTTGTGGATTAAAAATTTTACTCTATTTTTGGTGTAAAAGTTTTTGAATTAAAATAAGATTATATGATATAATAGAAGTAATGATAGTAATAGGAGTAATTGTATAGAAATGATTGAAAGATGTAGTAGCTGTATATGAAGATATAAAAAATAATTAAAAAATAGTTAGTAATAAAGAGTAAAAAAGTTTAGGTATGAAAATTTCAGTGTGAAATAAATATACCCTAAAATTGTCAAAATTGGTAGAAAACATTGACAATTTTACTGTTGAACTTCACTTGTTTATCCGAAAAGGGTGTTTGTCAAGAGCAATTTTCAATGGATATTAACCGACTTTTTCTTGGGTTGTTGTTGATGCTTTATATGTGAATAAAAGTATCAAATATTTGTAAATAGAGAGTGAATCATACTGAGAGATTGAAGTTGAAGAGAAAAGCTCTGTTTTTGTTGAAGTTCAAATTCATGTGTTGGAACTAAAGATCTACATCAATTGCTATTGAAAAACTTCATTGTTGATTGATTGATTTTACTATTTTCTTATTTTCATTTGAATGTGTGTTGTCTTGTTGTGAGTTATATATTAAGAAGAGGTGATTCAATAGTGAATGAGACTTGGTTGATTACTTTAGTGCCTACTGGAGTTGATTCAATCCATAAGATAGTTCGGTCCTAATACTGTATTGGTGTATCTAATTTGCATTGTGGCATAATGCAACCTAAGCTCAGGTTTGCTTAAGAGGTGAAATAGGTCTGGTTGACCAAACTATAGTAAAAATTCTATCTCTTGAATTATTTCTACTTTATTGTGCATTGATTTTATCAACTAATATGGTGAAATTATTATATTGCAATTACAGTTTTTAATTAGAATATATTTTTATTTTTAGTCAGTTCAGCCCCTCTTGAATATGTCTATTTAGCCATTGCTATGGGACTTACAGTTATTACAAATATTATATTTCTACTTAGTTTCATATTTTCTGTTTATTGAAATGTGCAGCTGATAATGACATGGAGACATGTGCGCATGGAAACGTAATCTTGGCTAAGCACTTCATGTGTTTCTCTCTTGAGACATCTATCGATATGTATGAAGTATATGGGAGATCCATGACATGATAAAAATTCATTAACGAAATTCTGCTGAACTCCTTCAAAAATAAATGACATCTAGGTTGTGAGATATGTTCGACCTACATAAAGAGGAAATTTTTTAAAAAATTTTAATAAAATTTTTAATTTAGGTGTATCATGCCTCTTTATATTAAATATACTTAGATTAACAATTCAAAAAAAACAAAAATAGGATAAATAGCCGAGCGAAGAGTATAGTGACTCTTTATCTTAAATGGAAAAGGGATAGAATTAAAGTTTTTACAAATAAATTATAAATATAATAGGATTGAGGTTTTTCTAATGTTAAGGCTTGGGTTAGACTCCAACTTGAGTAAGCCAACTCAATTATTCCTTTAGGTTGTGTTGGAGAAGTGATAAATTTTTTGAATAAAAAGTGTTTAGTATAAAAGTTATTAAATTGATATAAAATGATGTGATATAATAAAGACAACAATAGAGTGTAAAGAGAATAATGCTAAAAATATATATTAGTTGTATAGATAATTATGCAGAAATGACTAAAAATTGGGTAGTTGCGTAGAAAGATATAAAGAAATAATTTTAAAATATAATAATTATGGAGAATGTAGTTAATAATAAAAATGTTTTGTAAATAGAATTTTTAAATTGAGGCATTTGTACAAAAGGTGTATTTGAAAATGGATAAAATTTTTGTTAAAAAGTTTTCAAAAATAAAAGTTATAAATTAAAAAATTTTAACTTAATATTTTATACCGATTGACAAACACACAATCCATCGATATGGTAACGTGGCAAAATCGCATAACGATGGGGCTGCAGAAAGGAAGGAAAGGACAGGAACGGAAATTTAAGAAAGACGTCCTGACTGCCGACCGCTTCGTTAAGGAGGGTAGGGTCCACTTTTCACGCCCTCCACTCCTCCCTCGTTCCATTGTCTTTCCTACTCCACATTGCCACTGAATCTGTGCTCCACAAAATCCGCCGTCACGTGTATGGCGCGCTATGGCTACCCAGCAACGGCAGCAACCGCTGTTTTTAAAGAGAGGGACGTGACCGTCCAACGGTTAATTTGAGTTATCTCCGTCTATCCAGGCTCATTTTCTCTCTAGAACTAGAAAAAAAAAAGATTAAATAAAAATAAAAGGTAATTATTTAAAATAGTGCACGGATCATATACGACCGATATAAATAGATATAAGTAGGTTGACTTGTGATCGTTACTCGTTAGAAAAAAATTAATCTTAAGCTGGTAAAATATTTTAGTTGCCGGAGATGAATATGGATAGATAAAGATAATAATTAACTTAAGACTTTCTTTTCAAACTTACCAATTCTTAATATGATGTCTTTTCATAAAATATATAATATTTTTTATTTTAGTTTTCTAGTCATTCCCGCCTTAGTACTTTCTATTTTTTTGTTGTGTTGGTTGAGCAATAAAATTTTTTTTTTGAATTTTTTTGAAAATTAATTTAAAATTTTTAATCTAAAACTTTTCACTTTCTATAACTACTATATTTTTAATTATTTTTTTACTTATTCCTGTACAACTACCATAATTTTAAATTATTTCTATACAACTAAATATATAATTAACTTAATTATTTTAACTTTATTACTCATTACTATTCTTATCGGATTACATCACTCTTTTATTTTAAAAATTTTATACTAAAAACTTTTTCAACAGTGATTCAATGTAGTTGGGTCTATTGAATCTTGAGTTTACCCGAGTACAAAACCTATTTTTAAAATTTTTTTTATAAAACCGCTAATCTAGGCATATTTAAATTATAAGTCAAATTTTATTATTTTTAGAGATATGCATAATTTTTTATTTTTAAAAATATATATACACATATCAAAAAATAATAAAACTTAATATATATATATTAAATATATGTAAGATTAACAGTTTTATTAAAATTTTTAAAAAAAAACTTCAATGAATTTTGCACATGGGTGCACTTAAGTTTCCAAACACCTAGGCGCATTGAATCACTACTCAAATCTTATATCTAAAAGTTTTATCACTTCCTAAACACACTTTAGGATAATTTTAGATTTACTCTAAATTTTGTATTTTGTATGGTGACACAGTTTGTTTTGCTATAAAACTTTTCGATCTAAAATTTTTCACTTTCTACAATTACGCTTTTTTAATTATGTTTTCACATTCTTCTATACAACTATCGTTTTTTCAATCATTTTTATACAATTACTCATACAACTAAATTATTTATTTTAACTTTATTTTCTTTAATCTTCATCATTACCTATATTATGGGTGTGTTTGGGAATGGATAAAACTTTTGATGAAAAGTTGTCAAATAATGTGATATGATAGAGGTAATGATGATGAATAAATAGGATAAAGTTGAAATATATAGGTTAGTTGTGTTGGTAGTTGTATAGAAATAATTGAAAAGTAGGGTAGTTGTATAGAAAAATGTGAAGAAATGATTAAAAAATAGGGTAGTTGTGGATAACGAAAAGTTTTAGATTGAAAAGTTTTAACTTGACAACTTTTTGTTGTTACCAAACACACCCATATCACATCATTTTCTCTCATTTCAAAAACTTTTTATTAAAAAGTTTTATTTCTTCTCAAATACACCTTATATTTATTTTAATTTTATTATCTTTATTCTTCATCATTACATCTATCATATTACATATTACTCTCATTTTAAAAATTTTAAGGAAAAAAATTTTCTTTCTAAAGTTTTATGAAATGTAAAACGCATCTTATGTATAAACGTTTTCCATGATTTGATTTTTTTTTATTTTACGTCGGGACGCACGCCTTGATGACGAGGTACCTGATAGCCATGAAATTGTGTTTTCATGATTTAGTATCTAACCAAGGGATTAAATATGCACATAAAACACGATCGACGGCTTAGATTGTGTTTTCAAATGTACGATTGGGGTAAAGAAGTTTCTGGAGCCATCCAATCAGAGCCAACGGTTTTGACTGCTGCTCCTAACATCAGCTGTTGCGTGGGATTGGACAAGAAGCTACACCCAACTTCATCAGAATATGGAACATTTTTCAAAAGTTTGGTTTCGCCATACTTTTTATTATTATCTATATTTTAAACGACCCACTCATATTTGGCTGATTTGCCACATGCCAAAATTTTATTTTTATTTTTAAATTTTTTCACCGAATATGTGGGCCCACTCAGATATTAGCAAGCTAGATTTTATAATATTTAATTTTTTTTTATAGATTTTTATTTTCGAAATAAAAATGTAAGTGTTCAGGATTTTTATTTTCAAAAATAAAATATGTAAAAAATAAAAATAAAAATTTGTTATGCTAATAGATCTAGGTAAGCCGATATTAAAAGAATAATTCCAAAGCAACCATATGGATCTTTTACGTTTTTACTACTGCAATAATATTTTAAATAATCAAAGCCAATCATGAGATTAATTATTTATTTTATAGTCCTAAAAGCACTTTATTAAAAATTTATATCGTTCAATGAATTTAAAATTCTAAATTAAATATTAACCATTAAAATTTGTAAGTATATATTTTTTGGAATCATACCTAATATATATTGATTAATACCATAATCAATCTAAATTTAAAAAGTTTTTATTTTTATTAAAAATTAAGTGTTCGCATGCAACTAATTACATTGAATCATTACTCTCGTATGATAAAGAAGTCCAATATTCCATTTTAATCCATTTTATAATTTAACATTTTTATACATAATTGGAATGATTTATTTTCCATCCTTTATTATAAAAATATACTGTTAAAAAGCCTACTTATTTTATTTTCATTTATTTTGCGATCAGTATATATCTTCTATGTTATTGAACATACTTTGATACTTTTCTGTTCTTATTTGTTTGTGCGGCGTTCGCTTAGAACCAATTCAACAGAGGGAAAATGTTGAATCTACCCAAGTGGGCCCCATTTGTTCTATTTTAGGTGATCCATTTCAGCCACTATATTTAAAATAGCAAATTTAGTTAAGACTATATTAATGTAATTTAAAAGTACATATTGAGCCACAAAATGAGTATGACTTTGGAGTAAATATAAATCCAGTAAGGGCCTGTTGAGAAGCGTTTTAGAAGTTTGGATGGAATGGATAAATAGAATGAACATATAAAATTGTATATTATATGAAAATTTTTAAAAACTGTGTTAGAAATCGAAAAGATATAAGAATAAAAATAGACATTTCATTTAAGGATCTTAGATCTTTATTCTTTATCTTATGTGTAACCATACAGAATTTGGAGTGAATATAAAACCATTAAAATCCTTATTTCAAGCTAGCTTTTTTTTTAAAATTTTTTTACTCCATATCTCTTTTACTTTAAACCAGAGTCTCCCTTATAGTTATAGCATGGTTTAAATTATTTTTAGTTTTAAATAAATCCATGGGAAGAAATTTCATAAATTCCATATGCAATTAACGGTTTTGATTTTCATGTTAAGAGTAGAGACTGGTCTGCACGTTAAGGAGGTGAGAGAGAGAGAAAAGATATGCGGGTCTACAATTTCTAGTGCACAGGCGGAGCACGTCAGTCATTCTTTCAAAGTTTTTGCAACAAACACGCAATCTCTCTCGCACGGCTTCAAAGAGAAGCAGGGGAATCGCTGAACTCCCCTCCTTTTTTGTTGCTTGCACGATCTCCAAAAGAAACTCCGAAAAATGAAGAAAGCCGGTTTATAAAGACACCCTTTTTCTTCCTTCCCTCGAAGATCGGGAAATTGGGTTTGCTTCCTCTGCTGTTTTTGGTAAGAATGCGATCGAAGAATGGGCATGGTTTCGTTGGGTGCCTTGGTTTGTCTGCTTCTGTTGTCGTCGAGTTGAAACTTGCTCTGTTCTGTTGCGGTGCGGTGGAAAATGCATGTCGGTTGCTTTTGTCGGTTGGCTTCTTTGTAGAATTGCATGATCGAATCTGCGGATTGGCTTTTTCTGACAATGATTTCAAACGAGCGTTGTGCTTTTCTCTGTTTTTCGTGCAGCGGATGGGCTGCGCGTGTGGTTTTGAGGGGGTTGAAAAAAGGGTTGGTTGGTATGATTACACCCACCGGGAATGATGAATGAACCTACTCTTTTTAACTCTGGCTGTTCCAATGCCTGTTCTTTGGCGTAGTCGTCGTGCTAGGAGAGAGTAGAGAGGGTGGTGGGCATGCCAATCCATAAGGGGTAGTGCAGATACCAAATGGATCCTTTTCGTGCAGTTGAACGTCTTCCTTTGATGGTTTTCCCCCTACATTTTCATAATAAGCTGGTTGATGGATCCATGGGTTGAATTTTGGTTAGTTTTTTTTTTAATAGTATTTTCTTGACTGGCTAGAAATTGGGTTTCTTTTCGGTTCTGTGATTCATTCTCATCGGCTTCTCTCTCTTCTCTCTCTCTCTCTCTCTCTATTATGGCCTGAATTCGGGTTTCCTTGCTTTCGTTCTTCTCTTGTCATCTTCTCAAAGTGAATCAAGGTGGCAACAACAGATCTGCTGATTTTTTTTCCTTCTCCACAGATATGTGCTTGATGCATCTGTTGTTTTTAAAATGTACTTGTTCTTTCGTTGCCCCGGGCTTCAAGATTGATTGCTGTTTCTCTGTTGATTTTGTTTTGTGGCTTGGACCTGCTTTTCAGTTCTGCTCTTCGGGACTGTTAAATTAAATTATCCAGATTTGCAGATTGTCTTTCTTTCTTTTTGTTATTCTATGCTTTTACTATTAATGCCTATGGAAAATGGGCTTCTTATGATCTCTGTCAGGATTGATTTTTGGAATTTACATTCATCTAGCAGATTGAAGAACTTCGAAGTACATTGAAGAAGACTGTTCGTCACCATGAAGGTTTTCGTTTTCTTTTTGTAGGTATGTGGTCGTGAGAGAATATTTCCAGCGTTCAAGATCCTTACTCTGCTGTCATTTCTTACTTGGTGGCTACAAGTGAATCTCTTTTGTTGTCTCGTGGCTTCTCTGTTTCTTTCTTCTATAAATAACTACTGAAAATATTGTGATCCAACTCAAATGTTCTTCTCTGAGCATTCTCCAAATCCTATGAATCAAATTGGCTTGAGTTATAAAGTACCAAACTAGTAACTTTGTAGTGTTCTGTTTTTCCTGTTTAATTCATGTAAGGGTGAATACTTGAAGATTTTAGCTTTCCAAACGGTTTAAAGACAGAAATAAAGAAAAGAACAAAAAGGAAAGATGATGTGATTGAAAAAATTTAGTAGGTTCGCGGCTAAGGTGAAGTCGACCAAGATGTTTTAGCTATGTCATCTCCTTGGAAGTGAGAGTATTCACTTTTAGCAGTGGATAAGAAAATGGCTCAATTAAACTATAGTAGAGGCAATGAGAAAAAGGCAAGATGATTTCGGACATGAGGTTTAGACTCAAGTGTTCATCTTAATTGTCAGCGCCTCATTTTTTTTCAGATTAAGCAATTCTAAGATGAACTCATGCTTGAGTTGGGATGAGTTACTTGGAGTCTATGTTTCTGATTGTGAGGTTTCTTTTTTCATCAGTTCCTCAGATTTCTTTGTTGGTGAAGCTTCCAAAGGTCTAATCAACAATTTAAATTCTAATTCTTCTCTCGTTCACTGATTTAATTTTTTGGCATCATGGTGCCACTTGGTTACTGATCTGAATATAAAAACTTGTAGATCTGAATATAAACATGTGTTCTTTGCATAACTTGTTAGATTAAATTTGGAATTTTGGATGTAGGCGCAGATTAAATTTCACATTTTCATGGTAAATCTATTTGTTTGTTTTTAAAATGCTCAACTCTTTGTGACGACTTTTCAGTCGTCTGAGCAGATTTCTAGGCAAAGAAATGTTAATGTAATCCCTGGTGAAGTTTTTGGATATTGCTGCTGTTTGCATAATTCATTATCAACTTGTCTATCAGCTGCCATGAGAATGTGCCCTTGACAAAACTCTTGTATGGTCTCACTGAGAATTGTATCTCTGAGTTAATCTATCCTTTTCCCATGCCACTACATACTAGAAGTTAAATGCAGGATTAGTATAAGACGTTGATAATTCTTGTTTCTAAATCTCTGTTCACATAATTTTTTTAGTTTATCTCATAGATCTTGACTTATTCATGTTGTGCTATTATGTGCTGTCGCCTTTCATCCTTGTTAACTGAACCTTCTATCAACTTCAGGATTCTTATCTATTTCCTAGAAGTTAAATGCAGGATTAGTATAAGACGTTGATAATGCTTGATTCTAAATCTCTGTTCACGTAATTTTTTTTAGTTTATCTTATAGGTCTTTACTTGTTCATGTTGTGCTATTATGTTCTGTTGCCTTTCATTCTTGTTAACTGAACCGTCTATCAACTTCAGGATTCTTATTTATTTCATAAATTTTCTGTTCGTCGTATGTAACTATAGGAAATAAAAGAAACATGATGGAAGCGGCTGTCATCTCTGCATTGCCTAGAAGGATTAAGCTAGAAGATGCTAGTCGCAGAAGGAATTCCATGGGGACAACAGTCATTAGTTCCTCACTATCCTCTTCGAACAGTGAGCAACAGCCACTTCCTCATTATATGAGACCTTGTAAAAGTTCATGCCATGATTTCTGTAAATATGGAAGGCACCATGCTTTCGAAGAAGAAGCAAGAAGTTCAGTCAGTCGGAAGGTAGTTCGGAAAATGGAAATCCCTCTTGAAGGTCAAAGAAAGGTTAAAGATGATAATCTAATGGGGAGAAAAAAGACAACAGTAATAAAACTCAAGGCCACACCTGAACCAAAAATGAAATTAGCAGAGAGACCTCAAGTAACCAAGATAATCTCTCCATCTTCAGCCAAGAAAATAGAGGTCTTGGCTAAACCTGCTGCCATTTTGAAGCTAAAGTCAAATCCAAAAACAAAGCCAGTGGTTGCTATAGTGTCATCCCCATCTAGTTTTCCAAGAGCTGGTCCAAGTGCCAGAAGATTCAGTGATCACACTGTACCAGGATCAGCTGGCAGTTACAGTAAGAAGGAACCACTCCATTCCCTGGGAGCTGCTAGTAGTGGAAGAGGCAGTGATAGTAGAACAGTCACCAAATCACCAAAGATCTTGCAGAAGAAACAACTGAAACCACTAGCTGCTTCATTGTCTCCAAAACCCTCTGTAAATGGTCTTGCAAACATAAAACCATTTAAACATGGGAAACCACAAGTCAACTCTGCTGCAAGTAATCATGATAAACTTCAAAGATACCAATCTGAAAATGACGTTGAAAAGACTATATATGCTCTTGAACCAGAACCGGGCGGAAGCAGTTTGGGACATATTGAGCATGAAAGCTACAGTCCTCAGTCATCATCTTTGCCATCATTGATGTCACCTTCATTGCCTTCATTTTCATCATCTATTTCAGTGTCATCTGATGGAGAAGCAGCAGACACAAAGGAAGAGATCAATGAAGAGAGAGAAAAAGAGGCAGAAGGAGAAGAGGTGGAGGGGGAGGAGGACAGTGATGACAGAGAAGAGGACTATGACTCATCAATTGATGGAGTAGAATACTCTGATTCTGAGCAGGATGGGATTAAAAATTTCGAGGGTGAGATCTTGAAAGGCAACCAGGCAAGAAATAGGAATTTAATAGTCCAACCTGCAGATCAAAATTGCTCTCCAAAGAAACTGAAGTTCAGGAGGGGGAGAGTAATCAATCCTCAGTCAGAGGACACTGGTCCCAGAAGACTTCGATTCAGGCGGGGAAGAGTTGTGGGTGACACCGCAAGTGGCAGGGAAATTGGAAAGAGAAGCTTTAGGAGGAGAGAATTAGGTGGTGGCGACTTAACCACTGGAAATGCTAAAGCTCCAGCTGTCATGTTGAGGCACCAAGGTGCTCAGGGCAAGAAAGAAGAACAAGGCCTATTCAATGATGTTATTGAAGTAACAGCAAGCAAGCTTGCTGAGACCCGGAAGAGCAAGGTGAAGGCATTGGTTGGTGCATTTGAGACAGTTATCTCTCTTCAAGACAGCAAACCTGCTTCTGCAGTTTGATTACCTCATCGCTTACTATACACTTTTCTAATCAAGGTAATTTTTTTTTTCACTGGTTGATGCTTTTCTTTTCTTTGTTGTTGAAATGTTTGGATTCAAGAATGCCATGTCCCGGCTTGTAAAAAATAACTAATAATAACATATGGTGTGGGAGACTGTTTTCGACAGTTGTATATTTGGAATGCAGTAGGGAGGCCTATATGGGTCTTTGTATATCCATGGCTGTATCCACTGGGAAGTTAGACAGAACCTTAGCTGATGAGCTTGGTATTTTGGCTTGTTTTATTTTTTCATACTGTTATGCTGTTGATTCTAATATAACTGGTTTGCTAGAAAAGTGGTTTTCTTATTATGTTCTGCTATCTCTTGGTGGAGCTATAATGGTTAAGGCTATTATTGCCCATTTGCATTTGTCTCCCCATCTTTCACTGGAGGTGAGAATGAGGGGCGATGTGGCGATGAAAGAGGATAACTAATCACAAGGGACAATCACTAGAACAGGGAACGCAATCTAAGGGGTTGAGAACCAGGAAACCCATGATGTTGTGGCGCCAGGGAACCCATAATCCACACCAAAGTAGTGTTGTGGTGCGAGAAGAGTACATGAAAGCAGGACAACATACATTTCAATGTTCTTGGTTTAGGCAGCAAAGAAGAAAGGGAACATCAAGGTTTTTCAGCTTTTTACAAGGTTATCAGAAACGTAACCCTGGATGTACTCGGATGAGAATAAAAAAGTGCTGTGCATTGGGAAACATAGGTTGTTATAGTTTGGAAATGAAAAAAATTATTTGTGGGGAATGGCAAATTTCATCCAGTTCTCAACCCTCTCACATCTTTTCCCAATCGTGAACCGGTGAGAATGATGGGAACAACAAAAAATAGCCATTGATTGATTTCTAGATTTGTTTTGAAAAAGGAGAAATCAATTTCTATATTTTTCACTGCTTATCATGATTGTTATTCGCTTTTTATATTAATCTCAATATGTTCTTTAGTTTGTTATTGCTTTGAAATTACAAATTCAGAAAATATTTTACTACACTTTTTCGCATGTTCGCATGGAATTATTTTCCAAGATAACATGCTAATGGGCCAGCCCACTTTTATACGTTTCCCTAACTAGGAAATTTTCCGATATTTTAGAAAGACGATTGTAAGTTTTGATCGATGGTAAGCTGTGAAACATGAGCGTAATAACGTTGCCCTCAAGTCAAGTGTATCATAGTTCTTTGGAACTTAAAAAGATATATATATGGAATATATTCTGGTGCAGCATGCTGCACCGGAATTTTCGGTGCAGCATTACTGAAATGGGCCCCATATGATCATGAAATCATGATCTACTCCACCCATTGTATTTAGAATACTGCATTCTATTACTATACCAATTTTCATCCCAATCAGATATGTATATGGCCCCCATCTGAAAATGGTATAAATCCAACGTAATAAAATAGTTTGATGTAAATAACAACTTTAAAGTATCTGATTTGGATGAAAATTGGTATGGTAATAGAATACATTATTCTAATACAATGGGTGGAGTAGATCATGATTTCATGATCATGTGGGGCCCATTTTTAGGCTACTGCATCGCTGTTCCGGTGCAGTGACGCTACACCGGAACAACTTTCTCTCTGTATATATATAGGATGCTGTTCCGGTGCAGTGGGCCCCAATTGGGCCCCACATGATCATGAAATCATGATCTACTCCACCCATTGTATTTAGAATAATGTATTCTATTACCACACTAATTTTCATCCCAATCAGATATGTATATGGGCTCCATCTGAAAATGGTACAAATCCAACGTAATAAAATAGTTTGATGTAAATAACAACTTTAAAGTATCTGATTGGGATGAAAATTGGTATGGTAATAGAATACATTATTCTAAATACAGTGGGTGGAGTAGATCATGATTTCATGATCATGTGGGGCCCATTTTGGGCCCACTGCACGCAGTGATGCTGCACCGAAACAGCCCTTATATATATCATAGATATGTAAAGTTACATGAATTTAATTTATAAATCAAGTTTTATCATTTTTGCATTTTTAAGTATTTTTTTATTTTTAAACACATTGACATGATTGTAATTTTTTGAGGCACGAAAAACTGAAAAAAAATAAAAAAATAAATTTTAAGCCGGCCCAAGTAAGGCGTAACTTAGGCCAGTCTAATAGAATCATATACCTAGTTCTTTCATTTAAATTTAATTATCCATTATGTGTAAGATTCTTTATTTTGTGAAAATGCTGTATATTATTTCCATGGAACATTCTCTGTTAGACTGGAAAATTCTAAAACCAAGATAATAGATTCGTATATTTTGTGAAGTTTTTCTGCGGTGATTAATACAAATTTCCAATTACTTTTAAGTTACTTGTAAATCAGGCATAGCCTATTGATATGACATGCAGGGTGGGTGAGTATTAATACTGTGTTCGAGTGCCAATAGGAGCGTAGGTCTCTATTCCAACTTCTGCCCTTATACTTACATTTGAGGATACACCTCGTGTACAGGGACGGCAATCTAGTGCACTCGGGTGCATTAAACTCATTTTAACTTATATAAATTTTTTTTATATAAGTGTTAATTGAAGTGTACTTCATATCAATTTTTACCTTTTTTTTAGTATTTTAAATATTTAAATGACCTAAAATGCCACTGATTTTCAAAATAAAAAATAAATATATAAAATACTTCAAAAATGGTAAAAATTAATACACATGTTAAGTACACTTAGATTAACACTTGTATAAATATTTTTTAAAAAAAGGGTTAATGCACTGGGCGTAAAAATTGATACATGTTAAATACACTTAGATTAATACTTGTATAAATATTTTTTTAAAAAAGAGTTAATGCACTACACTCGGGTGCACAGGATAGCGATCCCGTATATAGAAGGGTTAATCTTAATCTTGTGAATTTACAAAATTACCCTTGGAAAGTAAAAACAGCAGTCATTAGCCATTGTAATTAGACACGACAAAAGATATCAAAGAAATCATATAAAAAAAATAAACAAAAATTCGGAGCAGATTTTAGCTTAGAGCTCTAATGGACTCAATCTCTCTTACGTGCACACGGTTTCCTTTAAAAAATTATAAGGATAATTTGGTTATTTTGAAACGATTTTGGCCCGTTAACAAAGGTAACTTAACAGAGTTGTATTCGGGATGCACATCTCCCACTTATTACTACTTATTTTTTGTTAGGATTGACATTTTAACCATCTATGTTCACTTTATTCTTATCATATTGCTTCACTCTCGTCCTTTTCAAAATCGTTCAAATTCCATCAATTACTAGTTCCTAAATTCTCTCTAACCGGTTGAGCATCTATTTTGATCCAAGCCAGGTTGGATTAGGTTCGAAGACAGGCCCAGAAAATCGAGACGTTTGTGTTTGGGTAGTGGTAAAACTTTTGATGAAAAGTTTTTTAATGTAAATTTTTTTAGGGGTAATGTTGAATATTAAAAATAATAAAGTTAAAATAGATAGATTAGTTGTATGAGTAGTTATATAGAAATAATTGAAAAATAGGATAATTGTACAATAAGATATAAAAAAATAATTAAAAATAAGATAATTATAAAAATAAAAAAATTTTGTGTTTGCCAAACATCCTCAAATCAAAATGTAGATTTGAACTTTGAAGTTAAGTTCAATTTACCCAACTATCTATTAGTTTTAGACTAAAAAGTTTTGGTAGAAAAAGTTTTATGTTTACCAAACACTCCCAAATGGAGAATCTGATTTGAACCTTAAAGTTAGGTTCGATTGACCCAACCCATCAACGGAGTTGGGTTCTTTGACGCCCACGAATTGTCAGCAAGCGACAGTTACTATGGAATCGACATTGATATTTAAAAGTGACCTCATGTTGAGAAAAATGACAAAAATGTTGGAAGAGGCATAATCACATGTGGTCCCATGAAACCCTGTCTAATTTTTTTGAATTTTTAAATAAACTCGTTAATCTAAGTGTATGTTGTATATATTTTAGGTTTTATCATTTTTGGATATATGTAACTTTTTGTAATTTCAAAAAAGGATAATGTGGTTATTTTTAAGAGGTAAAAGTGATCACAATAAAAATGACAACAATACATCTATGTTTAAAATTTTAAAAAAGGAAGGAAACATTTGAGAAGGTAAAAGAACAGGGCTGCTCAATGCTTATATTTGTGGAGTATCATTAAAGTGCTACCTGTAATTCAAAAAGGGATAAAATGGAGAACAGGAAATGGGGAGAAGATCAGGTTTTTTGAAGAATTTTGGGCAGAGAAAAAAATTGAAAGAGCTGGTCCTCTTACCACATGACATCAAATAAAACTAGAGGCTAGAATTCTTTATCAATGAGAGGAGCAGAGAATGGAAGGAAACAGAGATTTTGAGAACTGCAGGGGAGGCCGGATGGGAGATCATTAAAAACATACCACTGCCAAACCAAGAATCTGAGGATAGTTTTTTTTTTTGGAACCCAAAAAAGGATGGTCAATTCAGTGTTCGCTCGGCATATAAGATTGCCCTGCTGGAGAAACAAAAGGAAGACCAGCAAATGCAAAAATGGGAGGAAAAAGCAGCTGGACAAATAATTAAGAAACTTTGGGAAATGAAGGTTCCAAAGAAGATTCAACATTTTGGTTGGAGACTATACTTCAACACACTCCCAACAAGAGAGAATCTGCACAAAAGAGGATTACAGGTGGAAATGTACTGTCCCATTTGCTCTAACTGAGAAGAAATCGAGAGTAGTCTCCATATTTTTCGGAAATGCCCGAGAGTGAAAGCAACCTTTAACAGACCATGCTTTAGCTAGCTTGGGAGAAGGGAATTCGCAAATATGAAATCTATTTTTGAAGTTTTATGTGATGGTAACGATCCCAACTCTCTATCATCGTTTGTTACCTGTTGCTGGAGATTATTGTATTTTAGGAACAAATGGGTGGCGGATGAGTATATGGGCTCAACTGATGAAACAGTTCAATGGAGCAGCTTATACATCCACCATTACCAATCTTCACTGTTGCTGCAAACGGGTAATCTGATGTCACAGGTCAGCTCTGCAAAATGGACTAAGCCTATGAGGGGGAAAATGAAACTCAACACAGATGTAGGCAACAAAGAGGAAGCGCAAATTATGGGCTACGTGGCAGCAAGAACATGGAAGGAAAGTGGCTCTCCTAATCCAGCCGAACAAGAAGTAAAAGCAATCCTGTTTGGCATGAGATGGATGCGGGAGTGGGAAATCAATGAAATGGAGTTTGAATCAGATTCACAAATTGCTGTGCATTGGATTCAAAACGATGTGGATATCAGATCAAATTGCAGGATGATAATTGAGGAGATAGGAGACCTACGAAGTCAGTTCAAGCATTCAAGCTTCCATCATGTCTTGCGTGAAGGGAACAAAGTGGCCCATCAGCTTGCAAAGATGGCATTAGAAGGTACAGAGGAAGGAAAATTTTGGAAAAATCAAAGTCCAAGTGAAATTCTGGAGTTGTTGGTCAGTGGTTGCAGATAATCTCTTTTTTCGATTTTTTTGGGTTGTCAGCTCCCTTTGCCCCTCTATGTACAGCTTGTTTGAGGCAGCATTGGCTGGGTTGCCTCTTCCACGGTTATTCTGTAACTCTTCAAAAAAAGAAAAAAAAAAAATTACACATATCAAAAATGATAAAAATTGATTTCTAAATAAAATACAACTAGATTAGCAAGCTTACAAAAAAAATTTTAATGGAATTTTGTCCTTTTAGTAGCCATCATTTGGTTTCCCAGAATAATAACAGGTTTATTTGATTGACCTTCTTTGCAACCGAACATTTTGAACGAAGCAGTGGAAACTATGGACCTGACTTCGCTCAAGTGGAAAATGGTTTATGATGAGGATAATGATGACGATTTACAAATAAACATTTTTTGAGACTGATCATAAGGTGGGTTGTTGTGTTAGGAATAGGAAAAGTGATGAGGGAAATATTGTAATGGAAAATGAGACGTTGTATTAAAATTTTTAAAAATTATCTTGGAAATGGAAAAAACCATTTCCTTTTCATCCCATCCCAATCCCTCCGATTATTTGTCTATTACAGCAAATTTTGAGTGCAAGAATGCACTCGGGCCTGTTTCGGACCAAATTGAATGTGGAATTAGCTTCATAAATTTCTCTTTTATGTAACTTAATTCATTTTCATACTTTTAATAATTGATTGTAACTCCAACCAATTCATTATATATATATATAAACATTTATATTATCTTCAAAACTTTTCATTTATATAGTATTGTTGTGCTTGACTCCCTTTAAAAGTATATAAAATCACTATAATAAAACAATTAGCATCAAAGTAAGTTGATGCTAAATATTAATTTTAAAGCTGTATTTTTATTATTTAAACAATATGAAATATTTCAATATCTAAACCATATAAAATATCATTAATATACGCATAAATGATTTTATAATGTATTTTATATTATGATGCATATTACATGAATATATATTCTTTTTTATTGTTATTATATACAAGATGATATCTGATATTATAAATCATGTTCATTCACAACCTTTATTATGGAGTTACATTTTATAAATACCCCCACACTTGAGGGGACAACTATAAATTCCCCATTACTGATGATCACTTAATAAGTAATTTGCATATGGCAAGATTCAAACTAGGCACCTCTTACTTAATAAGTAACTTGCATATGGCAAGATTCAAACTAGGCACCTCTCTTTTGCTTGCCGCATGCTTGGACCAACTAGGCTATCACCTAATTGGCCACAAATATATATATTTTTAAGCAAACTTGATTCATGAACATATTTAATTATGATGAAATTTGATCTTTTAGTCAATAAATATGCTAAATATAATTAATTGAGTAAATTTTCTATCAATCATGAAGATTTTAAAGAGAAAAACGTACATGGAACCACTTCTATGTATTTTTTATTTTATTAGATTACAACGAGGACCACCATATTCTCACCCGACTCAAAATTGGAATCAACATTTATGCCCCCTTATGTTAGATCATTAGTCTATGCCCCGGTTGACATCATTACTTTTATGTAGGACTGAATGAATTTATTTGAATTTTTTTGCACTTCTACCAAAGCATTTGTATTAAACTCATTTATAAAAATTAGAGGCCTAAGCACTAGACTTTAGTCCTAAATATACCCAATAAGTTTTAAAATTTCCGAATATACCTATTACATTTGCCTTTAATTTTCAAAATGTTTGTTTTGTTAAAGACCGTTAGATAAGTCAAAGGTGATCATTTTTTAAATGTTCAAAATACTTTTAATGTAACATAATAAAAGATGAAATAAAATGGAGGGGAACCAAATAAGGTCTCTTTGAATTTAGAGCTCTTTATAATTAGGGCAATAATGAGTTATGACGTTCAACTTTTTTAATCTACTCCTAAATTTGATGGGCATATTGATAATCTTACAAATCAATTAACGGCAGTTTATTCACATCTATTATAGAATGGACGTTTTTGAGATTATATGCAAAAGCTGCCAGTATATTTTGAATTTTAAAAATGTTATTCTTCCTTTTGGGTTTAGGGTCAAATATAACGGTAATATTTGAAAACATCTCTAAAAATTATCAGTTAGATTTTAAAATTTCTTATAATGGTATACAAGCCAATTTTTTGTTTTTCGAAATTAGATTAAATTTATAAAATAATTCACTTATTTATTTTATCATCTTATTAAAATTACATGAAATTTCTAATTTATTTAAATAAAAAATTTCAAATAATATTTATTCGAATGTAATACGATATAACTGAATATAGATTAAGTTAAAGCTTAAAATTTCTATGATTTTGTAGCACGTGGTTTTTAGCGCGCTACGATGGGCCGCCGAATGGGCCTAAAAAGTGTAAAGTTGGCTCAAAAATATATATATATATATAGCTATGAACTAAATGAGAAAATAAAATATCCATATACCAGAGGAAAAAAATAAGTATGAGATGTGAAGTTTTTAGAAAGATGTGTAAATGCACAACCAAATATGAAATGCGAGTTAGCGGGTTAGCTGGTTAGCTATGATGCGAGTTAAATGCGGAAATTAAACGTGCAAAAGTAAAAATGTAAACGGTGTAGAAAAGAGGTTCAAGATCAGAAATGGAAAAAATATAAAAGGTGTAGACATGGGGGTTAAAAAAGGGAGATGTAAGCGTTAATGCTTTTAGATGATGCAAGTTTTTAGAGATTTTTAAATGATGCGAGGTAGTCAAACGTAAACATGTATATCAATTAGACGCAATTAGCAATTAGTAATATGCGTACAAATATTGATAAAATTTAATATATTAACTTTTGGAGTCGCCACTAACCATATAACGGTGGTTAGTCTGTATATAATAAAGCACCGAAATACAGAGATTTTCTGGATGAACTCACAACTAGAAAAAAAATACAACTTTATTTTTCTAGTATATCGGTCCTAGGAGTGCGAAAAATTAATATATATATATATATATATTTATGTAAAAGCTCAGGAGGGTGGGGGTGAGAATTTAATTCCTACGCTTTTTCTTTGAGGCCCTAACTCAATCTGGAAATTGGATGTAGGTAATTGTTCTTACTGCGTGGAAATAGAATATTTCTTATAATGATTTGATTTTGTATTTTTGCTTTTTATATATTTATTTCATTGTAATGACATATACTTGTCGCATACAAAAAAAATTATGCGCAGTTAAAAGAAAGTTTCAACAGTAGCTTTGTTTTTTTTTTTTAAAAAAAAAAAAAAAGAGACGTGTTGGAAAACCAAAAAAAAATGAAAAGGAGAAAAATGATAGCGTGATGGATTTTGTTGTTTTTTTTTAAAAAAAAATTGAAAACAAAAAAATGAAAAGGAAGAAAGAGGACGCGTTGGAACTTGCTTTGTTTTTTTAAAAAAAAAAAAACGAAAAAAAAAATTGAAAAGAGAGAGAAAGGATGTACTGGAGTTCGGTGTTTTTTTTTAAAAAAAAAAAAACGAAAAATGGAAAAGGAAGAGAGAGGAGAAAAGATATGCTGAGAGCTCGGTTTTTTTTTTAAAAAAAAAAAAAATGGAAAAATGAAAAGAGAATGACGACGTGCTGATTTTTTTTTTTTTTAAAAAAAACGAAAATATGGAAAGGAGAAAGACTAACGTGCTGGTGCTGTTTTTTTTTGTTTTTTTTTTTAAACGAAAAATGAAAAGGATAACGGGTCAATGGGATTTTGACTCTCTTTGAATTTTTTTTTTTTTAAAAAAAACGAAAAATGAAAAAGGAAGAAATGAAAACGTACAGGTGCTTGTTTTCTTGACCTTTTGTTTTTTTTTTTTTTATAAAAAAAAAGAAAAAAAAATAAAGAGGGAAAGGAATGATAACGTGCGGGATTGTCTAGTGCTTTTGAGAAAAAATCGAAAAGTGGAATATCAAACAATTATGGTTGGACGCATCTGACATTCAGACATTCACATATTTTTTTTTTATAAAAGAAAGAAGAAGACGGTGAGGGTCCAGGAGACATGGGAAAAATCCGACAGAGGCATGCTCAAAATTTTTTTAGAAAATTTTCTTTGAGCGTAGGAGGAAAATGAGTAGGTGCAGCAAAGGGGGAACTTGGGTTTTTTGGGATGCTTTTTCACCGTGTCTGAAATGAGGGGAGATGGCCCCTTTTATAGTTTTTTAAGTTTACTAATTTGCACATCAGTATTTTCTTTTAATTTTTTGCACAACTCCATTTTTCCTTTTTTTGCAAAACTTTAACAAAAATGGACCTTTTGGTAATTTTACGGGTGGTTTTTGAAAACCACTCATGGGGCCCATGGTTTTGCTTGGCTAGTAAGTCAACTCTCTCATAGCCGTTTATTTTGTACATTTTGTGTATTTTATCCATGCCTTGATCATCATCTATTTTTCTTGATCTTAGATGGGGCCCACATTTAATGACGTCCCTTAATCATTTTGAAGGTTTAGATATTCATTTAATGGGTTAGATTTGGTAGTTTTCATATATGATCTGAAATGTTGCAATTTTTCCTCCTTATTTAGTCAAATTCATTTTGACCATTAAAATTTCACAAAATATTAATTATTCGTTTAATCCAAACCGTTCATCATATCAATTCTACTCCAATTGACTTGAGAAAGTGTTCCTCGCTTCATCTTGAATGTACGTGGCTCCAGATCAGCAGTATGGATTTTTGGCCATTATTTTGAAAACGGGCTGCAAGCATTGGAGGCCTATGGATCTTACACAAATTTGGGCTTACAAATATATGGGTTAAAAATTCAAATGCAAATTCACAAAAAAACTTAAATGGGTGTGCCAAATGGTAGTAAGCCCATTTGGAAAATTTTCACATTTAAGTGGGGTGTCAACAGTTGCCCCCCCTTCTTTGATGATAATAAACATTGTCATCAAAGGTATGGTTGACACCTAAAATTTTTCTCTCTTTTTAGTGCAGCTTAGTATGATTTCCTTAATTTGCCCTACCTTCATACTTTTCTTTTTTTTTTTTTAGATTGTCTTTGACAATTTCTTTTTGGAAAATTTTCTTGTAATCCTATTCATTATGTAATATGAGCTTTCATGGTTTTTTTTTATTTAAGAATTATTGACTTTTCTGGCCATATGAGTAGTGAATTTGCAAAATATCAAGGTTATTAGTTGAAACAATTACCTTAAGAAGTGAGCGTCATTAATTTATATTAGTGTTAATTTTTTTATGAAGTATCTAAAATAACATAGCACTTGAGTGTGTGATGTATCAACTGGCAGATGTCAAATGTATAAAACCTTAACAACTCATCCGAGTGAATTAACTGTAATATCAAAATTATAACGATTGTGTATTGTATTTTCCTCCCCTTACTGTATTTCAGGGTATCTGAAGATTTTTTTTTTAATATTTTTTCTCCCTCCTCACCATATTTCAGGGTATCTGGGGATTTTTTTCTTTTTCTTTTCTAGAAATCTTTCCCTCACCATATTTCAGGATATCTGAGAATTTTTTTTAAATATATTTTTTCTTCCCCTCACCATATTTCAAGGTATCTGGGGATCTTTTTTTTTTCTTTTTTCTCTAGAAATTTTTCTCTCACCATATTTCAGGATATCTAAGAATTTTTTTAATATTTTTTTTCTTTCCCTCACCATATTTCAGGATATCTGGGAATTGTTTTAAATATATTTTTTCTTCCCCTCACCATATTTCAGGGTATTTGAGGATTTTTTTTAAAATTCTTTATTTTTTGAAAACAATTCACCACGTTTTATAATGATATTAATAGTTATTTCTTTGGATGAGAAAATGTTAAATCATCTTAGTATCCACCAATTTTCATTAATGTGTGTGTAAGATTTCTTTTTTAGAGTGCTATGGAATTTTTACATATGTCATGAAAATTTTTTACGAATGTAATCTCACTTCTTGATCCATTAGAGTAATAGATATTTTTGATTTTTTTTTTTGAAATGCTTTGACATCTTGAAAACTTAACTTAAAATTTTGTTGTTTTTTGACAAGGAAATCAAAATTTTTTTATTTTTCCTTTTATCTATTTTGTATTTTTTATTTTTTTATACCCAGCCAACCAACATGCACATCTTATGACTCTATAGATTAATATTTGCTTGGAATTCAACCTTTTCAAGTAGTGTGGTAAATAACATTCTCATAAATGGGTCTACAACTGGACGAGTTGGTGTCTTGAACTTTGCATGACCCACTGGGCTTAATTGATGAGTGTCTTGCGCCTTTTGCGACTTACGAGGCTTAATAACTGGAATATTAATGATGGTGATGCCCCCCATTTGAGATTGACTTGCACATTTCTACACTTTAAAAAGACAATCCCATTTTTTTTGTTAAATTCAATTAATTCATTTTGTATTCGACAGTATTAATCATGAATAGATTGCCTTATAATAGCTAAAAAATGATTTAGTTATCTCTCAAGTATATATATTTTCTTTTTTTTAATATCTCATTTTGTCCCTTTTTTTGCATTATCATTTTTCATCATTTTTTGTGTTTTTTGTAAATAAGATATGCTATCCATATGACTAATTTTGAAAATTTGCTAAAACGTATGTAAGTTTTAATTTTTTTAAAAAAACTCCTTTTATTTAAAAATAACAACCCCATTTATAAAAAAATGTATATAGAATGTGGAGGGAGGGAGGGTAAAGTGGCATAACTTGCTAACTGTCCTCCAGGGTCCCATACCTTGTTTGCAGCCATGCCCGATTTGATGCTGAAAATTTTGATGACTTTCCTTGATTTGAGCAATAATTGTCTCAGTCTCCCATGATAAAATAACTTTTTTGCTTTTCTTCTTTTCCTTTTCTTTTTTAGCCCTTGTCTCCTATTATTTGGCTTCCTCTTTCTTCTACAAATGATATCACCTTGATATTTATGCTGCATAGCTTTCCATTTGGCAGATGTTGCCCCCATTTTTGTAACATTTTTTAGTATATTGATAACTCCTAGTTTTGAAACTTTCTTTAATATATTAGTAGTTGTTCTTAATTTTGTAACCTTTTTTGATAAATTGGTAATTGCCCGGAGTATATTGGAACCTTGCAAAAATATGGTCTTCATGCTGATTGAAAGCATTCTTTGCAATGATGATAAAGCCTCATTTTGAAAATTAATTCGATTTTTGGATAAGTACCCTACGCCTTTTGCGGCCTTATGGGCCAACTTATCCGATGTCTGAGTAATAAAGCTCCCTGCGCTTTTTACGACTTTACGGACTAGCTTTTTTTGAAAAATGGATAACAAAGCTCCCTGCACTTTCTGCGGCTTTGCGGGCTAGCTTTTTTGATGATTGGGTAATAAAGCTCCCTGCGCTTTCTGCGGCTTTATGGGCTAGCTTTTTTGATACTTGGGTAATAAAGCTCCCTGCGCTTTCTGCGGCTTTACGGGTTAGCTTTTTTGATACTTGAGTAATAAAGCTCCTTACGCTTTTCGCGGCTTTACGGGCTAGCTTTTTTGATACCTGGGTAATAAAGTTCCCTGCGCTTTTTGCGGCTTTACGGGCTAGCTTTTCCAATGATTGAGATTTGACTTTATTTGAATTGTTTAAAATGAAGAGGCTTTGATAAGGAGTTGTAGATGCTTTGGCTTGATTTTCTGGTTGAGTCATGCTGCATGAGCTTTTGGTATATTCTGCAATAGGAAGATTTATTTCTTTTTCTAGATTAATCGCTTTAAGATTCATTGGTTTGTGTGCCAAATGGTAGTAAGCCCATTTGAAAATTTTCACATTTAAGTGGGGTGTCAACAGATTTGAAATAATATTTTGATGGTTACAAAAATGGATGAGGTCTGGCCGTCAAGGTCAAGGCATGGTTGACACATTGATCCTGTTTAATTATATTGTGTTCAGAATTTTGACCTATTCTGATCTAGAGTTGTTCAACTTGGCAAAACAAGTGTGGCTGAGGTTGGCCGCTGGGCAGATGCTAGCAGGAGCATTTGCCTGGGTTCCAAGCATCGTGTTCGTAAATAATTATGGTAGCTTGTTATCTCTCTTATTATTGTCTTCCTATATGATATATGACAAATTAGAATTTATTATCTCTCTTAATGGATTGGTAAGAGCTTATCGTTGTCTTTCTTAGGCTTACTTGTAATATCTAAACGAATTGTTGTGTTTGGTGGAACCTGATCTCATGCTCCCGGGCGCATACACCTATTTTTTTTATTTTTTTTCAATTTTTTTTTACAATAGTATTAATCTATATGTATTTAATATGTGCATAATTTTTTACCATTTTGGGGTATTTTAGATATTTATTTTTTATTTTTAAAAATCCGAAATAAATATCTAAAAATCTCCAAAAATGGTAAAAATTGATACATACGTTAAATACACTTAGATTAACAAGTTCATGAAAAAATTTTGAAAAAAAATTAAAAATAGGTGTATGCGCCTGGGAGCATGCAGCACTACATGCTCCCGGGAGCATAGGATCAGGTTTCGTGTTTGGTTGGGGTAAAAAAATATCAACCAAAATTCTTCAATTAAAAACTGTTCACTTTTCATAATTATCCTATTTTTAGTTATTTTTTCACATTTTTCTATATAAGCTACTCTACTTTTTAATCATTTTTATACAATTACTCATACAACTACTTATCTATTTTAACTTTTTTTCTTTAAACATCATCATTTACTCTATCATAGCACAACATTTTCTAACAATTTGACAACTTTTACCTCAAAAATTTTCATTAAAAATTTTTTCCCCCAACCAAACACTCTCAACTTTTCACTCTATACAAATACCTTACTTTTTAATTATTTTTTCACATTTTTCTATATAAGTTAGCCTATTTTTCAATAATTTCTACATAATTACTTATATAACTAACCTATCTATTTTAACTTTATTCTGTTTATTCTTCATCATTATCTCTATCATATCGCATCATTTTCTATCAATTTAATAACTCTTATACCAAAAATTTATCCAAAAGTTTTATCATTTTCCAAATACATTCATAATATACATGCCCAATCAAAAAAAAAGTGAGGCTGAGTCATGAGCCAAACTAACTCAATCTTCACCCTACCTTTATGCACATGGAATTAGTAAAAAGTATTCAAACCAATAGCCTTTTGATTGTTTAAAGTATCTTTAATTTAATGCCTTGGTCAAAGTAGATCACCAGTAAGGGTGCAACTCAAGTCGAGTGGTATTGAGTTTAGGTGAACCCAAACCTTAAGCTTATTAGGTTTAAGTGAATCCAAATCTAAATCTTAATATTAGAATTCGGGTTTGGATTAAATCGGCATTGATTTCAGGTTGAAATTCGGATTACTTTCAAACCAATAAAAGTTGAAATTTACTGATAGCGATAACTAATTTTTTGAATATTATTGCATTCACGCAAACTAATTCTAAAAGCATCTTTTGATTATGAAAACTTATTTATTTATAATTAACACATGAATATATTTTATGACCTATAATATTTTTGGTTTTGATGAAATTGGTCTTTTAATGAAAAGATAATTCTAAGTACAATTAATGTATTGAATTTACTATTAACAATCAAAGTAAGAAAAATAATGAGATTACATGAAATCACAATTTAAAGTTTAATAAAAGTGAGACTTATATATCTCATAATTAATTGATAAATATGCAATAATTTTAAAGAGCTAATATATTTGCAATTATTTACAAATAAAGTTATATAGATGCAATAGATCTAACTTTTATAGAAAAATGTAGACAACATTTAGGTTTTAGAATAAACATTTTACAATTTAATTAAGTTATAATTACATGAAAGAACTTTTATTATAATTATAGTTAAAATGCTTAATGCATATACCAATATAATTATTATAATAAGGGGTTGTTTGGCATGGTTTAAAACTCACCCTTTTGCGTAAAACTTTTCACGCGAGGGGGCTTTGTGCAAAAACCCGTCAAATCAGTCTTCTCGTCAACAGCGGGCTGCATTTGCCGTGTGGTTGCAAAAGCCGGACGATTCTCGGGCTTGGTAATTGGGGAGAAAAACGGCAAACGCAGACGGAACAGCATTCGAAATTTCGCCTCCCGTGACGAACAGCAGCGTCATTAACCGTGCACGCAAATGCTTAGAAACCGTCCACCTGCGGACCACCATAAATTTGCGACGCAAAAACCATTTCGACGCCAGGACATTTCCATTCGTCGCCACTACGACTCAATGCATCAGATTTTTCGACGGACGAAATTGATGGCTGACATTTTTTTAAGCCGTAAAACACGTCAAAAAGTTTTACACCATGCCAAACAGCCCTTAAATTAGAGAGAGTTTCAGACAAGGTTGATGCAAATTCAGTATCACTTTCGGGTTCTCCCGGCTTGGGTTAAATTGGATTGAAAAAATTCAAAAAATAAAGCCCAATCTTAATTTTGAAACTAGATCGGGTCGGGCAAGTTTAAACTGACCCGACACCAAGTTGCACCCCTAATCATGGGTCACTTCCAACAATGAATTATTTAATTATTTTATGCCGCTAGAAATCCATATTTTTTGTAATTTAATATAACCACTCATACCACTAATTTATATATATATATACACACACCACTCATAGCAGCCAAGGGCATAGCTTAACTAGATGGCATCTGGATCTTCATGCTAGTTGACTGGGTTCGAAATGGGAGGGGAAACGTTTGTCTCCCAATTACAGGGAGATCTTGTGTCTCCCATTTGAACTAATAGCTCGGTATCCTACTATTTTTGGGTAAAATATCCGTTCAGCAATATAGGAAAAATATACTTTTAGAGGAGTTGTGAATATAACAATAAAAAATATAACCCATCATAAAATTTGAATCAGTTTATGCAAGTTCTGGTGAATTTTAATCTAAACCCCAATGCTATACCTAGGTTTGGGTCAGGGATGATGGACACATCCTCACTCTATTTTAAAATTTGGGTAAAGTTTCTCAACTTACTTCGAGCTAACTAAAATATCATCCCAATCCTATTCAAAACATGTTGGGCTAGGGATGGGTCATGAGTCAACTCAACACAATTTGCATGCATATGGAATGGACTATGCGGGGTTAAATATCTCGACAAATATTTTAAATATATTAAATATTTTAAAAAAAATTTACTGCATTCTTTTAAATATTTACATCCTCATCAAAAAATTATTTATATCAAATTACTTTTTTATTTTCAGATAATCACTTCTTTTTCTACTTAAAAAGAGAACTTTTAATAAAAATAAAATAAACTCCTTTGATTTTTACATTATTATTATTATTATTATTATTATTATTATTTTAAATATAATTTTCATTTGTAATTATACGCTCTATAAAAGTTAAAATATTCTCCAACAATTAAAAGGGATAAAAAATATATTAAGTTAAACTATTCTAAACTGAGTAGTAAGGAATATTGAAATAGAAAATATACAACCTAACGATTGTAATTCACAATAAGAAAAAAAAAAGTAAATTTATGGTTCTTAAAATGAATTAACAAGAAGTAAGAAGGAAAAACCTTAAAATTTTTAAAAGCGAATAATAAAATAAAACCTTGACATATATATATATATATATATATATATATATATATATATATTGATGACTCAAGCACAAGGGCAACAGAATTCGACCAAAATATCAATAAAAGTATATATATATATATATATATTTGTCTTTTACAATTTCTGCACCCGATCATGAGCTTGGAATGCTGGTGGGAGCATTTGAGCATCATGCATTGTCAAATGAGCCTGTATCTTCGCTAGCTCGAACTGGGTCATGACTATCTCATGCTGTAGCTGATGCAGAATTCCCACACACCCATAAACCGGATCTTGCATTCGAAGATGCGCCTCCAACGATAGAGAATTGGCTGCCTCTGCTCGGAGATGAACTGGGACATACTGCTTCAATGAACAAACCAACAACCATCATCAGTGATCAGCCCAATAATTAATTAAGGCAATTTTAATATTATATACCCAGAAGGAAATTGGTATTTTGCAGCCCAAGACGAGTTAACCGTCGTTAATTGGTTTTCTTATAGGGGAAATTTCTATGCAGGCTGAGCGTACATTAGGAAGTAATAAAAATTTTGGATAAAAAGTTTTTGGTGAAGAAGTTTTTGAAAATAATATGATAATAAAGATAGTAATGAGGAGTAAAAAGAATAAAGTTAAAATATATAAGTTATTTGTATGAGTAGTTATGTATAAATAATTGAAAAATACGATAGTTATATAAGAAGATGTGAAAAAATTAAAAAAATAAGAAAATTATCGAGAGCGAAAAGTTTTAAATTTATAAATTTTAGATTGAAAATTTTTAGTATTAAACAAGGGGAATGATCTTGTTAACCGGACTAAGCAAATTTCTCGTTTAGCTCACTTCAAAAAAATTATTAAAAAACACTTTTTCTTATTTTTTTTTTATCCTTATACTTGTTTATCTATGTGTATTTAACATATAAATCAGGTTCTACCATTTTTGGATATATGCACATATTTTTTAAATATTTTTAATTTTAAACACACATATATATATAGATATTTAAAAATCTCAAAAAAATATATACACATATCCAAAAATGATAAAATTTGGTTTATATATTAAATATACTTAGATAAACAAGTGTGTGGAGAAAAAACAAAAAGTATATTTTCAAATGTATTTTTTAAGTTGGGCTAAATGAAACATTTGCTTCTCCCGAGTCGGCAAGGATCACTTCTCCAAAAACAATCATGCCCAAAGTTAAAAACTAAAATGAGGTCAAAAAGTGACTCTTGATTGGCCATCTACAGGTCATTAAAATGTGGAGTCATGCATCCAATACCAATTTAAGGATTCGTTTGGCAAGAGTTTTTTTTTTAATTAAGACAAGCGGAGAAAAAATTGGTAGAAAAATCTTTTTGTGAAAGTGCTTTAATTAAAAAAAGGGGAGAAAAAATTGTTAGAAAAATCTCTTTGTGAAGGTGAAAATGAGATGTGATATAACTGTTATCGATTCAAAAATCCTTTGTTCAAGTACTTGTATGTTATAAATATTTTTAGATTAAAAATCCCTTTGATCAAAAACTTAATTATTAAAAATATTTTATTTTATTTGATAGTGAACATGTAATTTTTTAAATTTGAAAATAGATATCCAATATACATTACAAAAATTTTGATTTTTAGCAACTAAAATTACCTTACAAAATGTCAAAATTTCATTGTTAAAGAAAAACTTTTTTTTAAAGAAGGTTAAAGAAAAATCTGATTACCAATAATTTGTGACATATTCATATGACAACAATTATAAAGAAATTTGGTTGTCATAATCCATGGTTTTTAATGTTGAAGAGTGATTCAATACTTATGTTACCTATCTAAATCATTGATCATGTTTAATACATTTTGTTCGTATCACGCTACCAGAATTGACTTTTATTGGAAACTTATATCTTATAAAAAAAATTTAAAAGTTTGGAGAGAGAACATATAATTACAAAAAATTCTGAAAAATTGTATAGTATAAGGATGTGTCTGGGAAGTTATAAAACTTTGAGATGAAAAATTTTTAGTATAAAAGTTGTTAAATTAAAAGAAAATAATATGATATAATAAGGATAATGATAAAGAATAAAGAGAACAAAGTTGTTATGTGAGTAGCTGAAAAAATGATTCAAGAAATAATTTAAAAAACAAGATAATTATGGAGAGTAAAAAGTTTTTGTTTAACATTTTTTACTATTTGCCAAACACACGTACATAAAAGTTTACAATGTATGTAGTTTTTAGAAACATAAATAAATACACATATAAATATAATAAATGGTTTAAATTTTTCAAAAAATATTTCAAAATAAAAAATAATAGAAACTTATATCTTATAAAAATATTATTTTTTGAGAGGGAACATATAACCATTAAATTTTTTTTAAATTGTATAGTATATAAAAGTTTTCAATGTTTGTGGTTTTTAGAACCATAAATAAAACACATAGGTAAATATAATAAATGGTTTAAATTTTCGAAAATGTTTTAAACTTAAAAAAAGGGTAAACATGGAAGCATTCATGCTCATATTTATATCTAATCATTCCTCTTTTCTGTTTAGGGCCTTTAGGCAACTAAATTTTGATGTGAATGACAAAACATTATTATAAGCAAGTAAAATTTTTCCATAAACAAGGAATTTTTCCCCTATAAAGGCATCATCATAGTAAGACAGTTTTTTTTTTTTTACATATGTTTTTTCCTTACTAATAAAGTGTTATTTGCTAATAATGGTTATCAAAAATGTATTTTCTTGTAGTGGTATAAACTTTTCTAAAATGTTGGCTTTTGAAATTATATGTAAACACATATGGTTGAAAATTGCATATAATTTGGAATTTTTAAAATAATAACGATAAAGCTAAAAAAGCAACTAGTTAGACAATGGAGCAACTGGTGTTGAGGTGAATTACTCCCCCTTGTAACGTACAACGATCCCATCAGCCCGGCCTAACAGTAGCTCCAACTAGCCTGAGAGTTCCCATTAACGCGAGCACATTTATACATTTTCAAAAAATTTCAAGAAAAGATGAGCCCAGACGTATTTCACTAACATATCAAATTTTATAGTTTTTGGACGTATATGTTTTTAAATTTCAAAACCCTCCAAAATATTGATTTAAAAAATTCTAGATACATACACAAATATATAAAAATTGTAAAATGTTGGTACGTGAATTAAGTATATATACTGACTCATATTTTAATGAAAAATAAAATAAATAATCTATTCCGCAAGATAACATAAGTTCCTATTAGCTCTAATTAACAAGATCATAATCCTGTAAAATAATGTATGTAATTTCCCTACAAGAAAATATAGAATATATGACCAAAGTTTTGCACCAAAATTTTGATTTGGCTACGTTTGGTCAAACGCGGCTAATGATTTGGCTACATTTGTCACATCTTATGTTAATTGTAACAAAAAAGTTTTATTACTATTTGAC
Organism: Annona cherimola; assembly: GCA_030490835.1. Classification (NCBI taxonomy): domain Eukaryota; kingdom Viridiplantae; phylum Streptophyta; class Magnoliopsida; order Magnoliales; family Annonaceae; genus Annona; species Annona cherimola. The sequence continues at coordinate 9,477,063 of CM059973.1, read as the reverse complement.
ATTTTAATAGTTATTTTAAACATACATTCACTGTTTTAAGAACCGGACCGAACTGGGTGTTTGGACCTATCGGACCGTGAACCGGTCATGTCCCGATTCACTGGTTTTTCGGGTTCAATCGCAATTTGACCATCGGTTCAAAACATTGTATACATTAGGTTTTATTTGATGTAAAAATAATTATATTTAACTAAATTTCAGTACTCAAAAACAACCAATTACCCGTAGCTAAATAGTTAATTGAAGCTAAAATATATCTAATGCAACTAAATATATATTATATAAAACCAAAAATTAGTTAGAAATTTATTATATTGTTTATTTTTAAATTTTATTTTACGAGGATAGCTTACATGTTACATTAATTATTACATTTATTCTATGTTAAAAATTTTAAAAGTAAACAGTATAAACATTATTTAAAGATCAAGAGACTATGATATAATTTAAGACTAAAGGGGTAGCATATTGCGACTTTGTAATAGCAATCCGCAAATAAGTTTAGAAATTTGAAATTCATATAAAAGTTAACTACCTCATTTGATAATGCCCTGCATTTTAACTTCCCCTTTCGAAATGATTTAATGTAATACATATTGAGACGTATGTAAATATACAAATAACAAAAAAAACCCTTCCCCTTTGAAAGTGATCTAGGATCTTAAAAGTTTATTCACCACTTATATCCCCAGGCCACTGACATGGATGTATCATGTATGGAGAGTAATCCGAGAGAATAAGGTTTAGGGTTCAAATGTCGATAGAGGCAGTGACTACATTTCCTTGCTTCTTGAGTGTGCTCAGTTATCTAAGCTAGTGACATAATTAAAAAAAACCTGAAATTATAACATGTTAAATCTTTTTCAATGCTATATGATTGTGGCCGATTTACGTACCGGGGCATGTGCTCAAATACGAAAAATGAAAATAAAATCAGAACATATGTAATATGATACTCATATTCTCCTTATTAAAATCAGACCCCACCACTTCCCTGGCAATTTTTTTTTTTTTTTTTTTTTTTTTTGCCCCCCAATGTAGAAAACGAGACCTCCATAGCATCCCATTCATGACAAAATGTAATACACATAATTTTTAGAAGGCCCCAAATCTTGCAAGCCATTAATTAAGAATACTCATCAAACCCTTCCCAAACCAACCACAGCAGAATCAAATCATAATACCGTGAGATAGAGATCGCAATATATGAATGGCTAATATGTGATTATTTGAAACCATCATCTTGCCGACTTTCCATGTTCAACGAAGCACAGATGATTCCAATTATTTGAAATCAATCAATCTTGTCTAGATATCTTATCAAGTTTTCAGCGTATATCATGCACAGATAATTAAAATTTAGAAAGAGAACAACTGAGCAATTTTTAATTTATTCTATATACCTGTAGCATTTTGGTTACATTGCTGGCACCATAGATCTTGTGGACGGATGCAAATCTTTGAGGATCTGTTGAAGGAAAATAGGGGGCCAGGATACAATCTTCCGGACATCTCCTCCTAAGGCATTTGCAAGCTGCACAACGGTTGGATGCGGACATCTCTAGCTATGTAATTCCTTTTCCCAGATATAATGCAAGATCTCAAAATCTTCTAAGGATCCAACAATGGGGTTTTCTTGAATTTTCTGAAGTCTTGCTAAGATTTTCCGAATCCGCTGTAATCTTTTGGAATATAAAGGAGATGGTAGTCTAATAATAGTAGAGTACGCAACGGCTAGATTATTCAAATGAGTGAGTCAATTAGGGCAATTTAGGAGGCATTGATGAAGATTTCCTAAACTGAAATTAGTGCGAGCCACCTGCAACCAACCCACCGGAGCCATATGTGCTACAACATCTTGGCAGCTAATTTGCCATTTGGACTTTTTTTTGTTATTTATATTTATAATTGAACCCAATTACCTATTGCAATCCTAGCTCAAGGGTGTAAATCTAATAATGTTGTTAATAAAATAGCTATGAAGACATTAATATAGAGAATAAGAAATAAACTCTCCCTATTAGGATCCGTAGCCTCAACCTCTCATACCCTAAATGAGACTCTTTGACATTTGTTTTTTCAAAAATTCTGATCTTCATGATGGGCCTTTTTTTAACTTCGATGGTCATGATTTCATGTATTGAAGTTACATGTATTTGAATAAGTGTACTGCATAATTTGAACTTGAAATGTGTGAGATGGACCCTTGATTTTCCAATTCAAATTGCTAATAAAATATTTTGCAAATAAAGGGTTCATTTGTTTTTCAATCAATTTTTTTTTTTTTTAAAAAAAACTTTTTTATTTAAAATTTTTCTCTCTTCACAACTATCATATTTTTTAATCATCAATTCACTTTTTTCTATACAACTACTTTATTTTTTATTCATTTTTCGTAACTTTTCATACAACTACTTACTTACTTTAACTTTATTATCTTTACTAGTAATTATTACTCTTATCATACAATATCTTATTATTTCTCCTATATTTCGAAATTTTTTTGCGCAAATAAACTTTTAATTCAAAATTTAAAAGTTTATGAAGTGAGATATTTCTACCAAAGTAATCAAACGTGGCGAAATAACAGAACGATGGGGCTGGAGGTAATTAAGAACGTGTATTAAGTATATGAAATTAAGGAACCCCAGACCGTTTCGTCACGCCATCCACTCCTTCCAATTTCTTTCCTGAAACTGCGCCTTGCAAAATCCGTGGCCACGTGCATGGCTACCGACTAACAGCATCCGCTTTATTTGAAGTGGGGCTCAATGGCATCGACTACCCACAAATCTGGTCTGCTTCTATGTAAAGTCGTTATATTTAACTCTTTTAAATTTTAAGTTTTAATATTCGATAAAAAAAAAAACTCAACTTATTTAATGTACTTAATATCTTCTGTTTATCTAAGAGACCAAATTTCACTCAAATTGAATCTATGCATGGGCTACGTTTGCTAAAAAATAAATATATTTATGTGTAAATTGAAAAAAATGTTTAGATTCATTCATATATGTATCATAACGCAGTAATATTTTATAAAATCACTTATTCATATAGAAATAACATTTTAAACAGTTTAATATGTTGAAAATATAACTTCGATATTGATATTTAATATTAAATTATTTTATTATGTTAATTTTACACATTTGTAGATGATGCCATCACTTCATAAATGAAAGGTTTTTTAGAAACTATAAAATAATGCTATTTACAATGAATGGTGTAGATTTTCTCACTTTCCTGGTTAAATTAAATTTCACTTATTGTATTTAAAATTAAAAAGAAGGTTTTATCCAAATCAAATATATATGACCTTATCAAATTTTTGCATTTTGGTCCTTCCAATTATGCGTATTTGCTTTCTAGTCTACGAGTTTCACATATTTGCTTTTTAGACCCTATAAGTTTGCTCTCTTTGTATTTTAGTCTCTGTCGTTAATGCACGTCAAAAACTCTGTTGTTAATTGTATATATGAGTTGACTCATAACCTTGTCATTAACTACATATATAAGTTGGCTCATGCTCATGAGTCGACTCATATATGCAGTTGACGACACGTCATTAACGGCATGAACTAAAATGTAAATAGAGCAAACTTACAAGGTCTAAAAAATAAATATGTGATACTCATGGGCTAGAAAGCAAATATACATAGTTAGAGATACTAAAATGCAAAAAACTCAACCTCATCTAGTAAAAGAAAATCATTCCAATATAAAATAGATAATTTTCTAAATTGTTATAACCTTCTTATGCATATATGAATGTATTTGGGACCTTGAAATCTAAAACAACATTCCAATATACATAGATAATGAGGAGGAACAATTCCGTTAGCCTGGGCTAAGAAAATACTCCGTTTAACCCACCTCAAAACACTCATTTACAACAATCTTCTTTTTCTTTTTTTACACACTTGTTTATCTAAGTGTATTTAGTATATAAACTAAGTTTACCATTTTTGAATATGTATATATATATTTTTTGAAAATTTTAAATATCTAGGTGTATATATGTATTTAAAATACTCTTATCTTTAAAAATCTAAAAAAATATATACACATATCCAAAAATAATAAAACTTGTTTTATATATTAATACACTTAAATAAACAAGTATATGAAGAAAAATAAAAAAAATTATTGTAAAGGAGTTTTTTAAATTAGACGAAGCGGGACATTTCTAAATTATTATTAACCTTCTCTGCATATTTGGACGTATTTGGGTCTTTTTCGAGGTCACAATTTCATATGCATGCTTCGGGGAATTTGCGTTTTAAATTTTCTAACTTTGCATACTTGTATTTAAACTTTGATATTTGTGTATTAACATTTTAAGTCCTATGAAGTTTAGTTATTTGCATTTAGACTCACAACGCTAAAAAATATCATTAAAATCTTATAAAACATCTAAAATGCGCTTTATAGGGAAATTTGCATTTCAAACACTCTAACTTTATATATTTTCATTTTAAACCTCGAGGTTTGTGAATCCGTATTTTAAATCCTATGAAGTTTGGTTCTTTACATATTAGAACCTTGGCCTTCACGACATTAAAAAATAAAATTAAAATTTTTAAGATTTCTAAAATATCATTTGCGTTTTAAATTTTTTAACTTTACAAATATGCATTTTAAAAGGACTAAGGTTGAATTGTAAAAATAAAAAAATTAGATTCCATAACACAAATGATCGGCTTACATGTGCACGAAGTGTGGTAGACTGCTAGATCTCCAAAAATTTTAACCTTCTTCCTCATTCATACCATCGAACATGGTTGCCAAGAAATTAAAGAAAAAATCCACTACTCTTTCTCTCCTTCAAAGGTCAGCCAAATCAAATATCAAATAAAGTTTTAATACCAGATCTTAGCGCTGACACCTTCTCTAGTTGTGGGCAAAAATTGACCATCTTTTTTCATAATTTCTTGGCAACTATGGTAGATTCCATGCATGAGGAAGAAAGTTAAAATTTCTGATGATTCAGTAGTAAACTACACTGCGTGCATACGTAGGTCGATTTTTGCAATATGAAATCCAATTATTTTCACAATTCAATCCTAGTCATTTTAAAACACAAATATGTAAAGTTAGAAAATTTAAAATACAAATAATATTTTAGATATTTACAAGATTTTAATGGTAATTTTTAACACAATAAGGGTTAAGGATCTAAAATGAAAAAACCAAACTTTACAAGTTTAAAATGCTAATTCGTAAACTTCAGAGTTTAAAATACAAATATGTAAAGTTAAAAAGTTTTAAAATGCAAATTTCCTTGCAAAGGATATTTTAGACATTTTACAAAATTTTAATAGTATTTTTTAATGTCATTAGGGCAGAGGATCTAAAATGCAAAAAACTAAACTTTCCAGGGTTTAAAATGGTAATACAAAAATATTAGGATTTATAATTCAAGTACGCAAAGTTAGATGGTTTAAAATCCAAGTTCACCACGATTTATCACATTGAAGTTCAAAGTTTTGATGAAAATTTTTTAATGTAAAAGTTTTTGGAATGACGGTAAGTAAAAAGAATAAAGTTTAAATAAATATATTAGATATATTAATAGTTGTATAGAAATGATTAAAAAATAGGATATTTATATAGGAAGAAATGATGAAATAATTAAAAATAAGATAATTATGGAGAGAAAAATAATTTGAAAAAAATTTTGTGTACCCCAAAATCAAATTAACAGCGCGAGCGAAAAAATGTTAACAACTAATAGTGTTGATCGATAAAGTACATTTATATATATGGTTGAAACACAACAGAAGATACCAATTAAAACAATATTATAACAATAATAATAATAATAATAAAGAATCACATGCTAATGCAAACCGTTGGAAATATTCTAAGCGAATTACTTTCATACACCTTGTCTAAATTATGATGAGTTGGGTGTGTCAGGGTTTGTAAATAATCCTATTAACACCCCTGTTGCACGCTTGGTCCACTTGGACTACGTGCATATTACATTGTCCGTTTTTAAATTTCTATTAAAATAATAATAATTAATATTATCATTACATCTATTTACATATATAATGTACTTTTCGACATTTATTTTCATTTTTAATTAATTATTCATTTTTAAATGTACATTATTAAATTATATTAGAGCTAATTACACCGTGAGCAATACCTCTTCCTATGGGACCCATTTGTATGTTTAATCAATGAGGGGTTATCGGGTTGGGCATTTTGGTAATTTCAACATGCAAAAAAATACGCACGATGCCCTTGTATTAATAATAAAAATATCTAAATGTATCCAAAAATGATCAAACTTAGATTATAGATTAAACGAGAATGTGTATCTGAAAATCTACTTCATTTATTATATTTAAAATCATATGAAGTATCTTAAAAATTCTTTTACTTATCTTATTTCACTTTTCATGAGCCCATTTACAAATGTATAAAAATTAATATAATAAATTAATTTAATATTAATTATTAATTTAAATTTGTATTTTCAACATCTAAACTATCTAAAATATTATTTTTATATTGATAAATGACAGTATAAAGTATTATTATATCCTTTTTTTGATTTACATATATACATATCAAGCTATCTAATATTATAAATTAGTACATGCATAATCCTCAAAGTACCAAAGCACAAAGTAATACCTTTACCACTGAAAGGAAGTAAAAATCCTCACCGGATGTGAAAGACATTAAATAGCTTCAGAGAAGCTTCGAATCCGTGGGCACATTGATTTGTAGTGGTAAGTATTATTAAATCTTAATATATTTGAATAGATCTAAACATTTTTTCCGATTTACACCGAAATATACATATTTTTGAGCAAGTGGAGCATGCACACACATTCGATTTGGATTAAACTTGTTCTTTTAGATAAACAAATATATTAAATGCAATAAATGGATTGAATTTCCTATTAAATATCAAAAATTTTAAATTTAAATGGGTTACATGAAACTGCTGGATTGCAAATTAAATATACCTAAATAAACATATTTACAAAAATAAAAATAGATTTCGTAACTGGCCACGGGATCAAGTCCCTTAATTAATTTGCTGTATTATACACCATCTATTTGACTGGTTATATGCATCTAATTTCGACACTTGAAATCATTTTAATCATAAATCTATGAGGTTTTATATCTGCTCTAAAAATGACTCTCATATTATGTAATACACTTAATTTTATTTTTGAAATATAATATTTATATCACTTCTATGTAATCGGGTTACATTTACATAAAAGCGGTTCCATGTAACCCCTCAAATTTTAAGATTTTGATGTTTGATTGAAAATTCAATCCATTTATTATATTAATGCTGTTTTAGATGGTTTAGACGTCGAAAATACTACTTAAAAATTGATATTTAGCATTAAATCATTTATTACGTTTATTTTACATGTTTGTAGATAAGAGTCATAAACCGTGATATTGGACAAATGAAAAAGTTTCCATGATAATATAAGTGATGCTAAACATAATACATGGAATGAATTTTTCATCAACTATCTAAATATTAAAAATAAAAGAGGTTACTTACAAGCATCCCTGTATAATATTAACGGTTGGGAAATCGTATGCAATCCCACGAATGTATCTGAATGGTTGTTGGGGTCCTGGGGAACAGGTGCGAATTCCCAGCAGTTAGGCCGGAGCCTACTTGAATAAAAATGCAAATTCACTAATTTCAAGGAATAAGCTTTCTTTTAAAGATAATGAATCATCAAGAATTTAAAAAAGGATAATGAATCATTTCTCTCTAAGAATCGCCAGCTCCACATTAAATTTTCTCTGTTGTATAATCTTTATGTGTAAACCACCTGGATAGATAGAAATGGTTTCATAAAACCCTATATTTTTATATTTAGTGATAATTGATGAGACTCCGTTAAATTTACTATATTAGAATTTATTAATATTCTATAAAATCATTTCATTATTTATATAAAAATTATATTTTAGATAGTTTAGATGTTGAAAAGAAATTAGATGTTGAAAATAAAACTTAAAAATTAATATTTATCATTAAAAAGTTCATATTACACTCTTTCTAGATGACATCATCATAATGATGCTAATCAAATGATAGAGTTTTACTAGTACGTAGATGATACTTTTTTCTTTTTTTTTTTGATAAAAGGAAATAACTCTACCCCGACCCCCCCCCCCTCAACCTGAAAAAGGTTCGGGATAGAGTAATCCGATAAATTCATTGCCAAATAATTATCTGCACAGATTTTCTCTACAATAGCTTGTAGGGGTCTCCCCACCATGACATACAATCCAAGTCAGAAACAGAAATTAGATCCGCGACAACATGAGCTACCGTGTTCCCCTGTCTCAGGACATGGTGGACTGAGAGATGAACATTGGCTTTTAGAATTGTTCTAATCTCTGAGATAAAGTGGCCCACTGGTGAGAGAATTTGGCTATCATTGGTCAGGTATGTGTAGAGAAGAAGCGAATCAAACTCAATCTGGACTTTGGGGAGCATGAGATGGGTAGCCCACAAAATACCGAGATGAAACGCGTTTGCTTCCCACAAAAGTGGCTCCCCCCCCCCCCCCCGCCCTTCCTTTTCCATCCTCGAGCAGCAATAAATTGTCCGCGATAATCCCTGATCACTGCTACGAGGCCCAAGATTCCCCGATACGCAAAACATCGGGCATCCACATTGATCTTGAAGGCACCATCCAGCGGTTTGGACCATCTGGGAACAAGGGGAAGATCCAGGACGTTCGCCTTATCGAGGAGCTTTACTCGCCTCCATTGCTCGATATACTCATTACACCACGGTAGAATGTTAGCAAACCCGAGTTGGGCCCCCTCTGCCTTCAGTTTGTTCCGCAAAAACCAAATTCTCCAACAAAACACAATGAAAAAAGCAAGCTCGTCACACCTGTGTTTAGAGGCAAGGAGACACATGATTTTCTGCATGGAGGACGCCCAAAGGCGAGCCGGAACAACTTGCCGAGATAAACTTACAATACTAGCGCAATTCAGAAATAAGTGATGAGCGTCCTCAATCTCCCTCAGACAAAAAAGACAATGAGGATCCACATCAATCCCCTTATTAGAGAGATTGGACAGAGTTGGAAGAACATTCTTGAATAATCGCCACCCAAAAATCTGGATCTTGCTCGGTAGCCTTGTCCTCCAAATGGCCCCGTAGCAGCTTGAGAGAGTAAGATTTTCAGTCCCCGCCTTAAGCCATCTATGAGCCGACTTGACTGAGAACTGGTCGTTCACCTCATGCCTCCAAAAGATACAATCCGCCTCAGGATGGCACAGAAGAGGAACACGACTGACAACCTCCCACCCCACCTCGCCAACTACAGCCAAGACCCGGTCTTTGATCCACCCGTTAGACCCCTCAATAAAGTAACTCACCAGAACGTCCTCCGGAATGGATAGCGGAAGCGGTCCCGCCATGCATACACCATCGTCCAACCAGTCGTCTTTGAAAAACCTGACTCTTCTCCCATCACCAATCCTCCACCTACACCCCGAATGAATCATATCACGTGCCTTAAGGATGTTTTTCTAGGTGTATGAGTCAGATTGTCTTGACACGCACTCCCAGATGTCTGAGTTGGGAAAGTATTTGGCTTTTAAGACCTTGGAGCAAAAAGATGTCGTGCACGCAGATAGTCTCCATACTTGTTTAGCAAGAAGGGCATAGTTGAATATGTAAAGATCTCTGAACCCCAACCCCCCCCCCCCCCCGCGCATTTGGACTTACACATATCCTTCCAGGCCACCCAGCTCATCTTGCGCTTATCCCCCTGTTCCCCCCACCAAAATTTACTTAACATCCCGTTAATTCCCTGACAAAACGACTGAGGGAGCAGGAAAATGCTCATAGCGTAGGATGGGATTGTTTGTGCCACTGCTTTGATAAGCACCTCTTTCCCTCCCCATGACAGTAGCCT